>OY723391.1:29625053-30046058 GCA_963210295.1 Ophion ellenae | reverse complement strand
CGGTATTAGGTGTAAACGATTTACAGAGCAAACAGTGTACCAGCCATTCGCGGGACGAAATGAACATTAATGGACGCGGTTTCTCGTCTCTCGCAACGGAGAAGTAGTGCTTTTTTTTCTTACCCTCACTCTCTTTATTCCCATATTTGTAATATAAATATACGCGCGTGATCGTGACTTAGCTGACGGAATGATAGAAAGTATTTACGCGTGTGCAAAAAATTCAATTTTGCCACGGTATACGTAGCGAAGGTAATAAGCCATGATGGTGTTGAAGTTTGCTACGTTGGAATGCAACGAAAGTTTTTTTTTTAGTTTTTTCATTTCTTTATTTTGATTATAAACGGTAATTTTTTTTATCCATTAAGGAATTTCGGGACAATTGACAAAATATTACCATTTGATTTAAATGTATACAGTAAATTCTTTGTCATTCACTGAATGTACCTCAAACCTTTTAATGCGGTCGTCTACACCGTTTCTTTGAATTTCCAATCGAAAAAAACACTTTTCAACATCGGGAGATACGTACGCTTAGCGCTGAATGGCAGTTTTACGCATAAAAAAGTGTGCAAAAAGGTTTAAAATGTTACGCAAAACCGTCAAATCAGTCAGTACATTATGACAATTTCGTGTCATCAGTGTCATAATGTACTTCTTATGATCATAGGCATCGCCCTGTGTTTAAAAATGTCTTTCGATTGTACATTTTTATAGAAACGGTGTGGACGATACATTTAAAATTTGGAAAGTGCATTCAGCATATGACGAAGAATTTACTGTATAAATTTAAAGGTAATGGTAGCATTCCGTCATTTGTCCCGAAACTCCTTAAGGGGTCTTCTCAGTTTAGACGCTAAAAAAGGCTATTTTCATGATTTTTTTTGATAGGCTTATATTATAGATATTAATATAAAAGTTGTTACACTTAATAAATACACTTTCGAAATACATTAACATTTTTTTTTATTTATTCAAGTCAGTATTTATAGACGAAAATAGTAATTAAAAAAAATGTTCTAAAAAATTTGTAGGTCTGCGCTGTTGATGAAATCTCGAAGATGGATCGTCCGAAACAAAAAAAATCAAACGGTTTTAGATTCAGTATGTTAATGGCTATGGCGCATATCGTGCGATTTTTTCTATATTCAATAATAACAAAATGGCTAACATTTTTAGGTAAAAAAATGTTTTTTTTAACCGTTTTTTTGCAAAAAAAAGTGAGTATCAACATTTGAAAAAATCCTTGATATAGCGATATCTATAGTTATAGTTATAGCGCTATCTGTAGTTGCAAAGGAGATGTGGCTCAAATTTTACAAGGATCGGTTCAGTAGTTTCGAAGATTTTATCAACAAGCCGTCGAAAAACGTTGTTTCGAGAAAAAAAACGCGTTTAAAGTTTGTTTGTGTTACATAAAAACATTTACAAATTTTTTTAATGTATTTCTAGAATCTAGAACATAAACCTATCAACAAAATTCATGAAAATAGCCATTTTTAGCGTTTAAAGTGAGAGACCCCTTAACGTCGTGGATCACTATTGAGAATAAGAAAAACCGTTTCCGTCATTTTCGTGACCTAAGTCAGCAAAAAAATGTGGGCAATAAAAAAAAGTTAACTTTTGTCGCGATCCAACGATGTCAACTTAAACATCATCCATGAGTCGTATATACATCTCGGGTGAGTACTGGCACCTCTCATGAAACTCGCCGACAAATCAACCCCGAATTTGTTATCGTTGAACAACACCCCCCCCCCCCCCGTGGGATATCACGGCGTTGTAATTCTCTGTGCAAACGATTGATAATTCAAGGGAAAAAAACTTCCACATAAGACTGATGGAAGAAGAGAAGAATTATTTGTCCAAAGAACTGAGGATCCGAAGTTCAATCGAAAACAATTACATCGACCCTATTTTGAGGATGAACGCATCATAAAACAGCGTTGCACGATAATAAACGGATAATTGAACATTTCCTTCGCTCCAAGTGATAAAAAGTAGTGTGTTTTGCGAGCGATAGCAATAAAGAGAATTCGAGCTACGCCTGGGGGTGTGAGGAGAGGGCCGGAAAAGAGAAAGAACGCGATAGACAAGTATTCCGGCAATTTCCGAAGTTTGGGAAAGCCCAAACGACATCTGGTTCGTTGCTTCGGGCGAGATAACGTTTAGAGGGAGTGACAAAAGGTGTAGTACAGCTGTGCTAAGAGGATTCCGGACGTTATCGTATTTCTTCCTGCTTTCTTCCATTTTCTTTCCTCCTTGGCTCCCGAGTTCTACAGACCAAATATCGAGAGCAATACAGAGGAAGAAGGATAGCATTGTACCAAGTATAGTGAGACCCAGGATAATTCATCGCCCAAGAAGGAACACAAAACTGGTGGAATACAAGTTGACGGTCCCTTCCAATTCTCCTCCTCCCACCATTTTTCGTTTTCCCCTCACAACAAGAATTATATTATCATTATACGGTGAGTCTATAACACAAAACCCTCGTTAAGATCCCCCGTGAACAGTGGGGGTAGAAAATCTCTTATCGAGACCTATAACGAGGAGACCTTCATCCCCAGTCCCGGTGTGATGCTGATGTTAAGATTGTTCTTTTAGAGTCCTGCCAGGCCGCCACAAGATTACACCCACCCACACCTCAATGCTCATACACAGACAGAAACGTGCATTTATTTATGCGCTACACATAAAGCCTTGCACACCGTGCGCCATTATCCTTATCAGGAAATCCAGCATGGGAGAGCGGCAAATTAATTTGTAGCAGCAGCCAAAGACTCGCGAGCGTGAGAAAGTACAAAAGCGTTCAACTCTTTTTTCACTTCGTTCCATCCAGCGTGAAAACTTCCTGATATCTACCACGAGCATTCAAGCAACCTGGCGTATTATTTTTCTTCTGTCATACTTTTTGTGTACTCGGCCCCACATGAATAAAGAGAGCGGAGCATACGCGTAGGAGTGACGGGGTGGTGCCGGGAAGGGTGGACTTTGGGACAAAAGTTGAGCAAGAAAAACGCCCGGCACGATCGTATTGGTTTGGCAAGAGACGCCATTTTTCTCTCCGACAACCGCAAAACTAAACTCGTTCCTTCATCTCGTTAAAACTTGTGCTTGCCGTATGGCTCTTTCTCTCTTGGCGAACTTACTTCGGCGGGAGGAAATATTATTTAGATGGTTTCCGTTCCGTCTCTCCTCCTACACCTTCCACCTGCCTCACACTTTGACTTCAGCCTCCCAACCCCTCTCATTTCGCCAGCTTCCATTTTTTTTCCCCTTCCTTCAAGAAAAATATTTCTTCGTCATCTTTTCTCACTCCTTTCCAACGTAATCTTCTCTTTTCCTTCCGTTCATATTTCTTTTTTCTCAGCAATTCGCTTCTTACTCGAGTCCGCGCATAGGCTTTTCTTTCTCACACATTCGCAATTTCGAGTCAGCGCGCGCGCACGCGGTACACGGATCTTTGACACTTGTATTTTCCATCTGGAATGAGATGGAAGGACGAGCGACCATAGATTTAACTCACGAGTGGAGATTTGCGGTTGAGTGAGAGAGAGAGAGAGAGAAGTCTCTTTATTATTTTAGTTTTGGCCTTCCTTCTCTCGTGTTCTTCTCTTTTGCGCGAAAAAACCATTTTATAATCGAATTTAAAAGGTTGAAATTGCCTGCTCGTGACCGAGTCTCATTGGCATCGAGGAAGTTTGTTTCGCAGTCGGCTGTATAACATCGACGGTTGCGCGATATTAAGTGGGAATGCGGGCCGATCGTTCGCGAACGAGAGTTTCGTTGGGAAATTGTGCAAATACCCCGGTTTCCAATACCAAAAAAATGGTGCTATACCCGTGTACAAATTTAAGTCGGGAAATAGTACTGCCCCTGATCTGTTTGCCCTAGATAATATCAGGCTCTGGTCGGACCTTCCACCCTGAAATAGGTTCGCAATGTCACGGCTCTAACAAATAACATCCCTCAGGTGACACCCTTCGATTTTGTTGACATTTTGATATGTTATAAAGCACCGAAAAGTAAGCGATACGTATTTTTTTTATCGGCGGAAAAACGGTTTTAAGGGGTGAAACCACCCCTTATTATAGGGGTGGTTCACCCCTTAATTTTTTTATGCAATGTCACTATAGTGAATTTTTCATTGCTTCGGATTAGAAGAATTTTGGTTTTTGTTTCATTAAAATCGGTGGACTCTAGAGATGCCTTTTTTCGAGGGCTGGTTTCACCCCTTAAAAACGTTTTTCCGCCGATAAAAAAAAAATACGTATCGCTTTCTTTTCGGTGCTTTGTAACATATCCAAATTTCAACAAAATCGAAGGGTGTCACCTGAGGGATGTTCCTTGTAAGGCTAGGTCCCGATCCGCCGTTCCCTTTCTGGGGAACTGATCAGGAACGGGCCGGCGAACAAGCGGTAAATTACCAGAAAAGTTGTAGGTAATAGATCGGGAGATAACCAGGAACAAGCGAGGAAATGAAAAATCACGATTCAGCGATTTTGGCATACTTGAGGAGATGAAATCGGAAGTGTATTTAGTATTTCGACAACATATTGTTTGTTGGTTATCTACTTGCTAAGGTAGTATACGAGTGTATACATACACTTGCTTGCATTTCCTGATAGGCAAAGAGGCAGAAAAACATACACGAGTCACTATCAGAGCGAAAAAGTCCTAGAGTGCAAAGAGTTTCACAAGTATCGCAAAATCATAAGCGTAAGTGCACGCAGTAAGCATAGCACTTCTGTACGTGGTACAACTCACAGGACGAACTTTTATCCTCGTACGATGGTACCTTGCTTACACGAAGCGTTTCGCTTGTAGCCACCTGGCGGATTGTTGGAGAAATACATTCAGGTAATGTCTTCCCGGCCAGAACACTAATGTTTCCCAACATGGCGACAAGGCGGTCAAAAACCACGTATGACCTGCCTTACTTTTTTGCTACAAAATAATTTGGCTATTCTTTATGCTCAAATCATTAGTTTTCGTAATCCCGGTATTTATTATAAGCATCATTTGTTATCATTTGTTATCATCGTCGATTATCATTGATGAAATTAATGCTTTTCACGATGAATAGAATTACAACAGATGTATTAGTTTCATCCCAATCAATTATAAACATCTTTGATGTGGTGAAAAGCAAAGTAGCTTTTCTTTAGTTCTCAAAGACAGGTTTCAGTTTTCAGAACATATGAATGTTCTGGCCGGGTAGACATCACGTGAAGATGTACTTGCTCGCAATGTATCCGAGCCAGAAGATTGTACTTCTCAAACATAGAAGGTAAGCCGTAAAAAACGATGTTGCGATCTTCCCGGTTTGTTCCATGGGAGAGCCCGGACAGGTAAATCAGACAAGGCAAGTTTGGTGAGGGCCGGACACAAACTAGAGAATGCCCGGTCACATTTCTGCACGGGATAATAAAGTATCTATAACTGTACATGTGCATGAAATCACTTGATTCTATGCTTTCAATTTGTTGGAGAGTCCCCAGATCCTAGCGCATCCTTATAGGGCTTTAATAGGGATCCCGCGAGTGACTGGTCTACATTGGAATCAAAGTGAATTTCGCGCTATTCTCCCATTGTCTTTAAAAATCGATATATTGAAAATTCTCAACCGGAATATGTTGGTTCTCCTAAAGAATATACTTTCGGGATCCCGTGAACAAATTTGTCGGGGAGTCCCAACATGCACCCACATTTCTATACGGATTTTTTAGGGACACCGCACATAAGTAGTCCTCATTGGGATCCAATTGTATTCTACACTGTTCCCCGATGAACGTCGTTTGAGAATTTTCATCACGTTCTAATCGAAAATATGTGAAAAGCCACGAGAAAAAAACTCGGCGTGCTGAAACATAACCTGCATGCTTCGTAAGCGTATACGTATGTAGTGATATTGCGTCGAAATGCAGTACAAAATAACTGCGATAACTACAGTGGATTTTCAGTGATGTGATTCAAATCGATTTTTAAGATATACTTTTCCAACCGATTTATACTTTTTTATCATTGATTCATTTTGTATATCTATACATTTTGTTTAGAAAATTTAACGTACAAAATGCGATGAGATCCATCGAGAATCGTATCGTATTCTGTTCGATGATGTAGGAATCCTTAAGGATTCAAATTGGATTCGTAAATTCGTACATTTTAGTACAGAGATATGATGCCCCTTCGGATCCCTATCAAGAAATAGGGACAAGTATGATCCAACCGGATCCCCCGCCCCAACTTTTTGCACGGGTATTGATTGTCCGGGAGAACAATCAGTACGTGAACATAACCCGTAAAAGGTATTTAAAAATAGCAATATTCGTGCTACGTTTTCACGATCGGCTATAAATTTGCAAATGATTTATTCAGGCACGAATTTCCCTGTGCTTTCGGGCTGTCGTTCTTGCACAACGACTTAGCATGACTAATAAATCACTTGTCTCCAATTCACCGCGTCACTGTCTTTCTTCAGAGCGAGTCTCGCGGACTAACCACTACCGTTAACGACAGAATTCTCATTGAAACATTCGGTAACCGCTATTTTCGGCCGTACCATTTTAATCTTCGAAATCGCTGGAACACGTAACGCTTCTGTGCCCGTGTTCGTCTAATTGGGCAGTACGAATAAAGCTGAATAAAAGAACGGTCATGACGCACGTACCACAAGAAACTCCGCTAAATCACTCAACTTCGAATTCATTTATTTATCCACATAGAAAATCGACAAAAATCGCGAAGGAAAAAATGCATCCTAGCTTGGACCATTTACGAAAAGAAAAACCCAACCCACTGGAGAATTGTGAAAAAGTAGGTCGTGATCGCGATAGAGAATACCGTGGCGTAATTCGTTTCTCGAAAGTGTGCGATGGCACATCAGAGGGGAAAAAAATGCTTGCCAATTACAACCTATATTCCCGAGGCGGATTTTTTCCCTCGCCAATTTTCGTCGACGATCGGCCGTCGAAAAACGAAACCTCGAGTTACGTTGAAGAACGAAAGAAAAAAGCCACGAGCTACTATTACGCTATTATTGGAAATTGCAGCCGGGAAATTGTTCGTAATAACTTTCATTGGACTGTTCATAAAATTCATTCTCCATTTTAACCAGAATAAAATGAAGTTTTGCAAACGTAGCAGCAAACTTTTGTTTTCCTCACGACCTTCTCAGTTTTCTTCTTCGCTCGATGGATACGTATTTTTTTCTTCTTATTTCCCTATATAACCCGGTAATTTGCACAAACGCTTTGCACTTTGGCCGTTGGATGTTAACTTACTTTTAGTGCATATACTGTGTCCATTCGTACATTCATATATATATGAACTAGAAGAAAGGTTGAGTATTGTATACGTCGTAGTAGTTGTCTCCTTGAAAACCCGTTAAACCAAACCATCGGGCTATTGTAGCTTTATGGCTGGGTAATGGCGTGCCGCGAATTGCACGAAATTACACGTTACCCTTGGCGCCCTCATCTTCACCCCTTTTCCTCTCGATCCCACTTCAGCGAGTCTCTCATCTCTTGCCAAGTCAGCCTCTCCCTCTTCCTCTCTCTCTCTTTCTCTCTCCCTCTCTCCCTCACTCTTTCTTACTCCACCCTCGCTGACCCGCGTAAACCACTCCGTAAGCTTTTGCAATCACACTGACTTTGTTTGGGTTTGTTACGAGCGGGCGGCATCGAGTCGCGAGAAATGAGAAACAATGGAAGTCAATGGTTTCTTAAGAATATTCATTCAGGAGAAGAACACCGAAAACTCGGTAAATCAGAATTTTCCAAAGTTCGCTGCCTCGTATAATTGCACCCCTTTCGTCACGAGGAAACCCACTACGGAACAATTGCGGGGGAACAATATGAAACTTTTGATTTTACACGGTTGCACCCGGTTGCGAACAAAGAGCTTTGTTTTTGCGAAAATAGTGATTTGCTCCTAGCAGAAATTCACGGAACCGGGGAAATTACTTTTATAAATAACTACTTAATTAAATATTACGATGACGTTGAAATTTGCATCGCTAGAATACAATCTGTTTTGTTTCATTTTTTAGTGCTCAAGTTTTATTATTATCGAAAGACTTTTTTTTGCAAATTGCGCTCGTAAATTTCTAATAAGAGTGCGTACAAACATATAAGCGATTTTAGCAGCCAAATTGGCAACAAAAAAGTTGAGTAATTAAAAAGAATTATTTTTCGTTGCATTCCAACGATGCAAACCGTCAACGTCGTGTATTGCGACACCTCTTGAGTCATCTGGAATTTCAATCCCGGACTTATTCGATCCTGGGGACCGAATTATGCATCATTGCATATATCGATATCGATATATCGATTATGGGACCGAAGTTTGCATCATTGGAGTGCAATGGTAGTTTTTTAACTTGTTAACAATCTTTTTAGGAGACTTTTCCTACAAAAATTCCTCAACCATTTTTTTAATATGTGTATCGGGAGATATGCAATTGAAATTTCCAACAAAAAAGATTTAGTATCGCAATAAAAATGAGGAATATGATTATGAATTTTTGTTGCATTCCGACGATGCCAACTTCAATACCATGGGAATCGTTATCGTGTGTTCGTTATCCTAACAGAACCCTAGATCCAGACAAAAAGTAAAAAAGGGATTTCTTTAACGAGGACTAAGAAGACAGGGGAGAGAGAGAGAGAGAGAGAGAGAGAGAGAGAGAGAGAGAGAGAGAGAGAGAGAGGGAGAGAGAGGGAAGAGAATAACTACGAGTGAAAAAAGACGCTGTTCTCATAAATGAGCCACCAGAAGGTGATCGTAAAGACCGAAACGTAACATTAAACGCGAGTACACGGGAAGAGCAGGGAGGCAAATATTTTTTCGTCGTTAGGATTTATATAACGTTATGGCTGCTCGTTAATCGAACAATGAATGTTGTACACGCCTGTGCGACTTGTACGAATTGCGCAATGAGAATATAAGAGAGATATACCGCTGCAATCTCGTTCCTTTCTTATTCTTCTTCTTCTTCTTCTACAAGTTCCACGCATAATCGTCGCGTATGAAGACGAAAATAAATACGCGATTGTATGCGCGTGCGTCAGGAAGAAAGCGAGCGAAGTGGGGAAAAGGGTCGATGAATCGGGAGAGAAAATGAATAGGGATTCGCGGATATACGGAGGACTGATAGCGTGCGCGAATTCGAGGCATTCGGAGAGCTTTATCGCGAAAGATAAGAGGAAAGGGAGAGACCGGGAATCGCGTTAGTTCATTTACGTTGATTTATTACGTATAGCGCACTTTAATTTCATTGTGCACATTACGGACGTGGTATATGTGCGCGGAGAAACGCGATTATGGAAAATGGGTTTATAATGCCGAGAGAACGCGAGGATAGACGTTCTTTTTATACGCCGATATAAGAGCTAGTGTATTCGCTTTAATTATTTTACGCGCACTCAAGACAACTGTAATTGGACAATCAATTAAATTCTCTTTTGGATTTAATTGCCCAACAAAAGTCCCAACTTGTTTTTTTTTCGCGGTCTTTTTACCATCACGATGTGTAAGCTGGGGAAACGAAGATTCTTCATTGGCAATGATTTTGCACCGCAGGAAGATCGTATTTCAGCTGATCCGGAACTGTAAACTTGGGTGATTATGCACGGTCACTCGAGCTCGGCACATCAACTTTTGAGTTGCGACACCGCAGCATCGTGACTTTGTTCAAAGACCAATTGTAAATTAAAATGTGCACGTGAAGTTTTGCAAATTGTATTTTATCGATTGTAAATTGGATGACTGTACGTGGAATGCTTCTAGATTTTGATCGTATGCAATTTCGTGCATTTGAGCATTGCTCAAACTGCACGGGGGAATGCAGAGCAGCGTGGATGGTTTAAGGGGTTATTCCTAGTTGTAAAAGTCAAAAAAACACTTTTTTCAAAACCAATATATTTTGAGCCTATCATCTTATAAACGACCCCTGAAAATTTCGAGGTGATCGGATCGAAATTGACAGATTTATAGACTCTTATCTTGACGCCGATCGCAACGCTCGGAGCGTCGTTCGAAACATTAAACGCTTTGTCCTCGAAAGGGCGTTTTCAAAGTCGGTGAACAAAATATTTCAGAAATTACTACATCGATATTTCTGAAATTTTTTAGGATTTTTTTAGATGTAAAAATATAGTATTCGATCGAAGGATGTTTTTTTCCGATGTATACTTTCGATTTGATGAATGAAAAATGGCAATTGTTTTTCGCGACGATCAAGACTAACTTTAAAGAAGGGCCATTTTTTTTAAATTTAATATTTCGAAAATTTCTTCGTTTAATCGTAGGATAAAGTAATATAAGGTAATTCCCCAGATAAGTGACTTTTCCGAAAAATGAGCCTAAAAAGCTGAAATTCACCTCTCCGTAAAAAGTTATGGGGTTTTGAAGTTCCCGAAAACAGTCGATGAAATAGGGCATTTTTGAACATTTCGATGCCTATATTGGGCTTGTTTGGGTTAAGGGGAGGTACCCGAGTAAACGGCAAGAAAAACAGGTAAACTTCGGGATTTTTTATCTAAAAAATTAATGTTTCGATTGGATCTGGGTTTTTTTTTCATTGAAAAATATGTACATTGAGGTATGTTTAGGAATTTTTTAAAATAAATTCGTTGACTGGAAGTGATTCAGTCGCAATTATCTCGAAACATAGTTTTCAAAGTCGGTGCCAGATGTATCTCGAAAACGGCTTGACCGATTTTGTCCAAATTTGGATACAGTATTCTTCGATAGTTTTTCTTGTTCGTCACGTAGGATTTTTTTGAAATTTTCATTTTTGACGGAATTGCGACCGTTTTAATTTAACATTCGTTTTTCGTTCGCAATTTCCGACGATTTTGGATTGCATACACATTGCATAAAAAACAATCGTTCAATCAAATGAAAAACCCATACGTGGCGAACGAGAAAAAGTATCGAAAAATATTGTATCCAAATTTGGACAAAATCGGACAAGCCGTTTTCGAGATACATCTGGCACCGACTTTGAAAACTATGTTTCGAGATAATCGCATTTGAATCGGATCTATTCAACGAATTAATTTTTTTTAATTCCTAAAGATACCTCAATGTACCTATTTTCCAATTAAAAAACCCGAATTCAATCGAAACATTAGTTTTTGAGATAAAAATTCCCGAAGTTTACCTGTTTTTCTCGCCGTTTACTCAGGTACCTCCACTTAAAGTATGGGTAAAAGTTATGGGGTTTTGAAGTTCGCGGAAACACGTGATAAAATGGGGCGTTTTTTGAACATTTCGACCCTTATATTGGGTTCGTTTGAAATCAATGGTTTTTCGGAAAAGTCACTTATCCAAAGAATTATCGTCGCGTGCATGTAAACCTACTTGTGATCGCAAAGCTCCGACGTGCGTATCCGGCCTGAATAACGAAAGTGCAGCATGCGCAATTGGTGTACTGCGCTTTGTACATACAATATATATATATATATATATATATATATATATATATATATATATATATATATATATATATATATATATATATATATATATATATATATATATATGGATGAGTAAGCTAGCTTCCCAAGTGAGATTTTCACGACCTTTGACTGTTTGCAACGCGATCCACATAGTAATTGGGCGTGAGAGGCGCTAAATGACAATTTAGGGACGCATTTGTGCCACGAACGTTGGCATATCGTGCAACGTCTGATTCGAACAAGTTTACTGCTGACCGTTTCGTGTCGTGACGAACGAGAGTAACAACAAAAGAGGACCAAATTTCCTTTATTACCCAGAACAAAATTAATCTCGTCCCATTGAAATATTGTCGCCCAAAACGGACAATGAAAAAAGTACAATTAAGGAACGCACCTAAGTCGAATGGCTGTAGAAATCCAAAAAGATGTATAGAATTAAAGATGGAAGAAATCAATAACTTGGGGAATTAAAATGATAATAAAAAAAAATTAAGACATTTACCCTAAGCCAATTATATCGAAGTTTGCATCGTTGGAATGCAACGAAAGTTAACTTTTTTTTTAATTGTTCACATTTTTCGTCTTACGTTACGAAAATCACTCAAAGGATTTTTCCTTTTGTTATTAGAGATCTACGACCTCGATCTAAGTTTAAAAAAAAACTGGAATATAATAACAATAAACATTTCTTTAAATAAAAAACAAAAACTTCCGTTGCATTCCAACGATGCAAACTTCAACGCCACCGAAATCGAATGACTCCAGAGATTTGGAAAATGTATAGGATTATCAATGAATTCAAAAAAACAACGGGGAAAGTTTTTTTTTTTTTCATTTTTTCGGAACGACGAACTAAAATATAATAATTTTTCATATCGTAAGTCGCTACAAAGTGCACACGCGTAGTTGAAAAACGAGTTTGAAAAAGAAGGAAATGTATCGACGTGGCATACTTGATTTCGCAAATGTACGATTTCGCCGATGCCCGCAGGCAGATGTTAAAGCGCTCGTTATGTACGTGGTGCGTTGCCGAGATCGATAAAACCAGAAACGAGCTGCTACAATGTAAATGATAGCTGTCGTACAATACGTCTTAGCATGTGTCGTGGGTCGTTAGACAGTACATTAACGCAATGACACAAAATGACGTACGTATATTTCAAATGGATGTAACACAATTGGATATTCCGTTTGATTACGTAATACGCCGTAAATCTATGTATATGTATACAGAATAGGCGGAAATCGACCGCCTCATTATCCCGACGACGGAATTACGTACAATTATGATATCGCGCATCTCATTTTGTCAAATTTGACGTTACAGTTGGCGAAGGCATTTTTGCTGACGTGGTTTCATATTAATTACGATTTCATTAATTTGAAATACTTGATCCAAAATTAAAAATTAATTTATGAAACGACAGAGTCCTTTTCGACGATGAATAAGTAATTTTTGACAGAAGGACGAATAATCGTAGGGAAAAAATTATGCCGTTGAAGTTTGCATCGTCGGAATGCAGTAAATATTTATTTTTATCAAATAGCCCATCTCTTTCTTCCAATTTTAGAGTACGAAAGACGCTGAAACGTTTTACAGGATGCTTTTTAACAATCGGCAATCTAAATTTGCAAAAGGCGAATTTTTATCAAATAGTCCATATTTTTTTGCCACGTTTAAAGGGCGAAAAACACTTGAACGTTTCACTTGAACAGGATTCTTGCTAAAAATCGGCTATCTAAATTTGCAAAAAATGAATTTTCATCGAATAGCCCATATTTTTTTGCCCGAAGTCTGTCGCGGCTGACCGATGTTAAAAAACAATTTATCAAATGACGAAGTCGTTTTCGATAATAAATAAGTACCGTTTGACAGAAGGACGAATGATAGTCGAGAAAAATGATGATGTTGAAGTTTGCATCGTTGGAATGCAGTAAAAATGCATCCTCACCGAATAGCCAATCTTTTTTCGTCAGTTTCGGAGTACGAAAAATGCTGAAACGTTTTACAGGATGCTAATAAGAAATCGGCAAATCTAAATTTGCAAAAAGCAAAATTCCGTCGTACAGGCCATATTTTTTTGATCAGTTTGAGAGTTAAAAAAACCCCTCAAACGTATTACAAGATTCTCGCGAGAAATCTGCAATCGAAATTTTCAAAAAGCGACTTTCGCTAACAATAAACATGAATAAATAAAATTATAAAAAGGAATTTTCATTGCATTCCAACGATGCAAACTTCCACGTCATAAAAACTGAAGCTCGAGGCAAATTGCTTTCATAATCCTTTGCGTTTGGAATAATCATTTGAAATTCGTCAATTTGTGCCGAGATATCTTATTTCACAACCGCGAAGGACTAATTAATGAAATTTCAACGTAGGTCCTGTCGCTTCGTCCTCTTCGCTCGTATTCTCCATCGCCGGGAGATAACGAAGTTTTATTATTCGCTGCTCGGGTAGAAAATGGCGCGGGTCTGATGTATGGCTTTTGCTTTGAAATAGTTCGAGCGAATTTACGTTTCGTAAAGTCACGACGAGAAGTAAGACGCACCAAACTCGGGCATTCTAACCGTGTCTTAATTTAAAAAAAAAAAAAAAAAGAAGAAACGTCGCGTCGACGAATTATAATTGACGCAGGGTCTTTTCGCTGACTGCTAATAACACCGAGTTCATCGGATAAAACCATTTTTTCCGCCTCGTCTTTCATCACTTGAATTAATTATTACGAGCGGAAAGTTGTAAAATTGTCTTCGAAGTCCCTTTTCATTATTCAGCTCGTCGTGACACGTACGGAATTTCTTTTTTAAATTAAGGGGCCAGTCTACTTTGAAAATTTAAAAAAATCGAAAGCAAGCAAGACTTGAAGAAATCGATGATGATGAGCAATCTGAAGGGATTTTGTACGGTGCAGGAATGGACGATTGAGTTTAGGTAATAGGTCATAGTATAAACTTCAAACGCGTTTTTCTCGAAACAACGTTTTCAAAAATTAGCTCCATCGTATCTCTAAAACTAATAAACCGATTCGCTTGAAATTTGAACCACATATTGTAAACATGATTCACAACAAGATGACGCTTGATGGTTTTAAAATTTTGATTTTTACTTTTCTTTGCGAAAAACTGCGGGAAAAACGCGTTTTTTAAAACTTTTTTCGTTTTTCATCTGCCATTTTTTTATTTTTTGATGAAACTTTATATACGAGGGTCATTTTGCAGCTGGTGTCATACTGAATCTAATGGACTTTGATTTTTTTTGTTTCAGACAAGCCGTTGCCGAGTTGTGATGGAGCTACCTAGTCCACCTATTTTTGAGGCGTTACGTTAAACTATAGTTTTTGTACCTAAAAATGAATAAAAATGAATAAATTTTTTTTTAAACGTATTTTAAGACTTTATTTATCAAGCCCAACAACTTTTATATTTATATCTTTTATAAAATCCTCAAAAAAAATCACGAAAATAGCCTTTTTTCGTGGCTCCAAAGTGGACTGGCCCCTTAAGCCAAAAATAATCTCGTGATGTAGTTAGTACAGAGCACGATTTGAAATAATTCACGTGTAAAATCGTTCCTATGACAATATCACATTAATCATAATTATTTACGTTCCAAATGTAAACGTTATTCAATATCCTATTAATAACATAAATATGTCGAATACGCTGGCGAAACGCTTTCATAAATTTTCGATTCCTCGCTGTCACAATTAAATTATACAATATCGAATCAATTCAGCTGGGCATTGTTCGTATAGACGATATATATATATATATATATATATATATATATATATATATATATATATATATATATATATATATATATATATATATACACATATATGTATATGTTGTATATATATGTACATATATATATATATGTATGTATGTATATGTTGTGGTTGGTACCCAAATACGGGAACTTCCGTATGATTGCATCCGTACTATCGGCAATCGAATTATTTGTTCTCGTCAAATTGCCAATACTTTATTCTCCGCTGCGATAATTATGCAATGGCGAAAAAACAATATATACCTGCAAAAAATCACAAATTCCATTTAGCGCGAATCGTTCCGCTTCGTTCGAAACGGACCATACATACATATTTATCAGTGCGAGGGCGATTGGTGCGACTAGGGCCCAAAATCAGTGCGGCGGTTCGTCCGACAGGAGCGTGCGAAGAGCGAGGAGGAAAACACGTTCGTTAAAACAATGAAATTATAGCCACGGGAGAGCGTAGGACGGCGAGGAGAGGGGCGGGAGGTTATTTATTGCAGATTGCCAATTACCAGCTTCATAGATTGCGCCGACCGATTGAAAACGTCCCATATCCGGTTCGGGGATGAGCCCTTTCGGTTTTCTCCACCCCCCCTTCCCGTCCCCGATGCACCCTGGACTTATGCTCATCCGGCTCGAACTCAAGTATCATGCTCACATTGTTTTTCAGAAAGAAGGCCCCATTAACCATACGAATTGAATAGTTGGAGCTCTAATAGACGAAAAAAGTCAGTCGCTTTTTTCCCCCCGATTTTATCGATAATTTCATACCCGCATTGTATTGATATGCTCCCCTCGAATAAATAAGGCGGTGAAGTTTGCATCGTTGGAACGCAACGAAAGTTCTTTTGTACATTTTATTTACCATATTTTGATTATTATAGAAAATCTTTTCTTGCAGATTTATATTCTAGATCACTAAATGGATATCTTAAAAAATGGCTGTAGAATTTTTGTAAGCAAAATCTGTCAAAATAAATTAAAGAGATTCAGAAATATTAATGTTGGTTGCGTTCCAATGATGCAAACTTCAACCTCATGAATAAATTACGTATTGATACTTTATTAGTGGCCCGGGGTGGGCCATGCATTCCTCATTATAAATTTCATAATAATTGGATCATTGTTTCGTTGCGTATAATTATTCAGACAAGGAGTCGAATTGTTAATTAATTCATTGTTATTGGCCCTTGGTTTTATTATTTATTTGTTTATCATTATTATTATTATTGTTCGATAATGAATTCGTTATTTTGTTTTTTACAACGAGAAAAAAAATGGTTAATTGCGTAACAACCGACATTCCATTGTCATCGCAGAATGAAACAAGGAGTAAAACGCGCGAAACGTTCCGTTCAAATAGAACTGTACTAAAGTTTGCATCGTTAGAATGCAGCGATAACCTTTTCTTGCGCTTTTATTTCTTTGTTTTCATTATTATTCAAGATATGTTCTTGCTAGTTTATTTCGTAGATTTCTAATAAGGATCCTAAAGGACGTTTGACTGATTTTCGTAGCCCAAATTCGCTTGATAAATATTTTATGGTATCGAAGTTCGCATCGTTGGAACGCAACGAAATTATATATTTTTTTTTCTCCCATTGTCAAACTTTTTGCTACATTTAGGCTACTAATATCACTGAAATATTGTTTAAGACTCTTATTAGGGATCCGTAAACTAAAAATGCGAAAAAAGAGTTTGTATAGTGCTAGAAATAAAGAAATGAAAACCCAAATAAGGATTGACGTTGCATTCCATGCAAACGATACAAAAACTTCAAAAAAACAAAGAATTCGGTGCGTTCGTAAGATGCAAACTTCAACATCATCAAATAGAACCATTAAATTCATTGAATCAATCATTGATACATTATCCAATAAGCCGGTTGAACGAGCTTCTTGAAAGCTTCTTAATCGTACAAACCCTTTCTAAAAACAAGCTTTTATTTAAAAGGTACTGTACTAAAAAGTAAAAAAAATAATGTTCAGTAAAATTGAAAATCAAAACGGTATAACTACAAAAAAGTCCCTTCCTTGGTCACTCATCATCGGTGCTAGTACTTAAAAGACACATGAACGTAGATATTTAAAAATATGAAATATACATTTCAAAAGCTTGAGGCTTTGTCCAGAAATTTTGAAGTAGTATTAGTACTTATGACATTTAACGGCACAAGCTTTTAAAATTTATATTTCATATTTTTAAAATAACTACGTTTATGTACCTTTTGCACCTATGATGAGTGGCCAAGGAAGGGACTTTTATGGGGTTATACTGTTTGAATTTTCACTTTTACTGAATATTATTCTTTACTTTTTAGTACACTATCTTTTTAAATAAAAACTTGTGTAAAAAAAGTTTTTTTTACGTTTGTTTTATTATTTTGAGTATTTTCAGTACTTTTTATTTTATACATTTTAGTATTATAATTCGTTTATTCATTTGCCATGCCAGGCCCCATGCCATTCAGACATCGGCGTAATCAAAATCTTGCCTTAGGTTATAAAGGTTTCGCGAGAAACTTTATAATAATGTAATTACAATTAGTGCTCAAGTCAACAAAGTTACGGAGCCCAAACTCGATTGTCCTACCATTTGCCATTAGGAAATTTCAGTTCCCACCTTCCACCGCCATTATCAGACTCTCGTTATCATGTGTAATGAAAAGTGCTCGTGATAACAAAACAAATTAGCACAATCTCGACTGTCCTAGTGTATGCTATTGAAGAGTCGCATTGCCCAACTCCCACCTTCATCAACGGACCAGCTCCATGGTACCATATTATTACATTGTCACCGAATGTTACATACGTATGCCAAATTTAAGCTCAATCGGATGCCAGCAAGTGCTTGAAAAATGGATTACAATTTCAAACCGGAAAGACAGACATACGAACGAAGCAAGTTAAATAAAAGCTTGCAAAGATGTCAACTATTTTCCTATTTCGTCAGTGTGTATGAACGTTTTATTGCGAGGGGAAATACAAATCGTACTGATTTTTGAGCGCACGCAGCGTGTTGTTTCACTCTGCTATGCCAAAACCGGAAGACAACGCGGGTGTCCCAGACTCCGTACGACGATATCTGCCTTATTCTCGGCCATTTAGTAATCACCCGCGGCGACTCTCTCCCGAGTTCTGGCCAAAGCTGTGCTCATATTTACATTGCACAACATTTCATTCAAGCCAGCATCCCTTCGCTCTATTTTTTTTATCTCGTGATAGGGAGAAAGAGAGCACGAAAGAAGAGATGCTCCTTTGTGGTGTTCGAGTTGAACCGGTTTTACGCCTGACGAACCCTAAGTCAATTTCGCGCAGAAAAAAAGCTCGCCCTGAGGACCAGAATGACCAGACAAATTGACAAGGGACAGGAGCAATTATAAGAACAATTAAACCCTTCGCTTGTCAGGCGAAAAAAAAACGCTTCGTAAATAAAATGTCTCGGAAATAAATTTGAAAACGTGCCCAAAGTGCCAAGATGGGTCTTGACGCTGTTAGGGGGAGTTTTCGAAACTTTCCAAACGTAAATCATAAATGACGTCGAAATTTGCATCGTTGGAATGAAACGAAAATGATTTTTTTTTACTTTCCAAAATTCCTTTCGTACATTTGACCTACGAAAATCACGCAAACATTTTTTTTTTAAATCTTATTTAGCGATCTACAACCTAAATTTGGAAAATTGGATTTTGGATAATAATGAAAATGAGAAATTATAAAGAACTTTCGTTGCATTGCAACATGCACACTTCAATCCTATCATCAGAATATGACAGATCAGGCCCGCAAATCTTGGGATTCTTATCACTATTGGGGCAAAAAGATTTTTATCGACTAAGCGTTGGAGAAAACGACAAGATTGAGGGGCAAGAAAATATACGCGATTGCTTACCTGATCAGCCATGTTGTAACCTTCGTGATGATGATACGCGGTCTGGTGATGATGCTGCGGCACGCTTAGTGACAAATCTAGGTTGTCGCTTCTCTGAAACATCATAAAAAACAATAACCTCGATTAAGCGATTATGACAACAGATTTTTCTACAGCATTGAATGAAATCTCTCATTGATGATTGCGGTTCATGAAGTCTGAGGATTTCATTGACCCGAAATTCTTTGATTTAATCGATCGGCGATGCTTCCATCGATCGAGCGTTTGGATCGGTATAGAAAAGAGTAAAAAAATAGAGAAAAATGTAAAGAAAATCGAGAAAATCGAGAAAAAATATAAAGAAAATAGGAGAAAATATAGAGAAAATAGAGAACACATATAAAGAAAATAGAGAAAAATATATACAGGAACAAAGAAGATTAATGGTGTTGAAGTTTGCATCGTTGGAACGCAACGAAAATTCATTTTCGTAGATTGCCAAAGCAGTTTTTTGCGCATCTGAGCTACAAAAATCTACAACATAAATTGGCAAGAAAATATTTTCGATAATAGGGGACAAGCATCATATATCGGATACTTGCTTGATATCGGACAGTGCACTATCTCGAGTTTTCCCATAGCAAAATCGGTTTTTTATTTTATCCACCAATAACTAATCGTAAGATGTCATCGCTGCAAAACTTTTGGTTGCCCAGCACAAAATGGCACAACAGTGAACTGATGTTACTTTTCCCCCTCGAGAAATGTATTTTTTGTGTTAAAAAGTGTTGTTTTCATTGAGATAAGTGCAAATGATTTATCTTTTTGTTATTTTTCATGAACAATAGCATTTATTTTACTTAATGAATATACAATGTTCGCAAAAATAGCAATATGTACAAAAATATTGCTCGTTATATTCGACCATGTCAAATCTTAATATCGGATACTTAATCGAGCCTAATATTGGATATCCGTTCGTGCCAAAATGTTCCTACCTAAGATTAACTCATAAAGACTGATTCTTTGATAATAATTACACAGCTAAAACAATAAACGTTTTGTTTCACTTTATATAACAATAGTCCCCTACTGTCAGACATAAGAAAAATATGATGTTAAAATTTGCATCGTTGGAATGCAACGATCTCTTTGTTATTTCTTAATTTCCATTATCATTCGAAACCTTTTTTTTGTACCTTGAGGTCGTAAATCTGTAATAAAAATACGAAAAAAAAACGTTCGAATGATTTCCATAGCTTAAATCGGCCGAAAAGAAATGTTATCAATGAAGAAGAATTCATTTTCGTTGCGTTCCAACGATGCAAACTTCACGATCATAGAAAAATGAAGTTTGGGCCCTTATATCGCATATCCGATTATAGACAACCTTCTTGAAAAGCATGATTTCGGTCGTTTTTTGTCAAACATAATATAACTCAAAATATTCAAATGTAATGTGCAAAACAATTATTCGCATCTTGTAGTATAGTATATGACATATAAATCTCAAAATCGTCAAATTTGAAGATCTTACCAATTGTGTACTTTTTTTTTCAATTTCAAACCAAAGTATCCGTACATAGTGCCGCTCCCCGAATGGAAATAACAGAAAGAACAATTTTCGTTGCATTCCAACCTTGCGAACTTCACCACCGCGAAGATTAAACTGAAAACTACGACGAGTTGGTACTCTTTTTTTTCTATGAAAGTATCTCTCAGCTGTGAATAGCAAAAACCTAGTTGGCCACGTCGAGAAATTCCTCACGAAGTTCACGATCAAGTACAGCGATAAAATTTCCTCTACAGAGGGACAACAACGTGCGGGTTTTATCGTAGAGGTTTCTGTGTTTAAGCGTTCTCTGTTGCAGCTCGCAGCTGGTCGGACAGCTGTGAACACGTGTGTGCCCCCCCCCCCCCCAACGTCTCTCACTTTCTGTAGTGTTCCAGCGAGTATAATCGTGAATATTTGTACCTAGAAGAGAAATTGCAAGTGCGAGACTCCTCCAGAAAGGGAGAGAGGTTCATTTGTCGAGGACGAAAAATTGACGAAGACAGAAAAGTGGACGTTTTGATCCAGCGCCCGGGTAATTCGAGTAATAACAACGCGTGTGCTTTACACGGCCATTGTACGCTATTCATAAGGAATATACATGGTAGGTACTAACGATTATATGTACTAAAATACAATGCGACGACTGTGCAATGTGGTCATTAAGAGGTACCGCTAATTAACCGATGCCTTGACCATGGAGCACGGCTAATAATCGTTATTCTAAGCGCTAATTGCCGTTTCTCGGTCTCTCTTTCGTTCCCTCTCTCTCTTCTCTCTTCTCTCTCTCTCTCTCTCTCTCTCTCTCTCTCTCTCTCTCTCTCTCTCGCTCTCTCTCTCTCTCTCGCCCCCTCGCTCTTTCTCCTCGTCGATATTACATCGTTTTGGAACGATCGAACGAGTCGAGAGAGTGTAGATGATTGTGTACACCTTCGTGTTTCTCGACCCGCGCGGGGACGACCGCAGGTCGATTTAACTCGAAGGTCATAAACGTACAATAATTATATCAGGAACAGACGAAAAAAGAACCAGACCAAGAAATATCCCCAAGAGTATACGGATAGAGAAATGATGTCAAAATTCGCAACGTGGCATTGCAACGAAAAATCTTTTCTACTTTGATATTCCTCTATTTTTATTATTCGAAATCATTTTTTCCGACAGATTCTCCAATTACTATCCTACAAAGGGTTTAAGGCGTTAGGCCACAGTAACGGGTATAAAATCATATGCGGATTTGACAATTTTTTTTTCGTATGGAAAAGTGAATCACTCATAAAATTAATTACACATCTATTTAGTATGAATATCAAGCTGTTAGAAGATATATATATATTTTTTTTCAATGTACAAAATGGCCGACTACTAATATTTTCTTTTGTTATCTTTTTTTAGGCGCTCCGCAGCGTGACATTTAGCATCCACAATTTTTTACCTCGAACAAAAAACAAAAATTCTCGTCAATCTACATTAGAATGCTTAGAGAAGTACGGAATTAAAAAAATATTGTTCCATTCGAAAGTTGTCGTTATTTGAACTTGAGGAATTAATTTTCAGTAAAGAATTTCGTTACAACTGCTCACAAACTGCTCATAAAATGAAAAGTTTTCGATTAATCAGAAATTCCGTACGTACTTCTCTGCTAAATTCAATTAGGAACGTAACTTTTAAATTCGAAGTTTGAAGTTGAAGAATGTTGAAGTTATTTGTCACGCCCATTGGAAAATAGCTGTTTCGAGAAGTTTCAAGTAGTCGGCCATTTTGTACGTCGAAAAAAAATCGAACACCTTGATATTCCAACTAAATAGATGTGTAATCAATTTCATGAGTGAATTACTTTTTCAAACGAAAAAAAATTGTTAAATTCGCACATGATTTTAGACCCGTTACTGTAGCCTAGCCCCTTAAGCGATTTTCGTAGCCTTGCGATCTGCAAATTTGCCGAACAATATTTTACGACGGAATTTGAAATCGTCGACATTGGAAATTTCACGACGTTGAATTTTGCATCGTTGGAACGCAACGAAAATTCATTATCTCTTCGTATTAGGCTCTGTAAAGCGCTTAAACGTTTCTACGTATTCTTATGAAAAATTTACGACCTCAATTTGCAACAACAACAAAAACGTCTGGATCATGATGAAAATAAATAAATGAAAATATGAAATCGACATGAAATTTCGATGTTGAAGTTTGCATCGTTCGAGTGCACCGAAAATGAATTCTTTGCAATAGTTTCTTTTTTTTTTCAGCCGTTTTTGGAGTGTAAGTTGCTCAAACGTTTTTTTGCCAATTCTCATTAGAGATTTACGACTCCAATCACCAAAAAAGACCTTTGGATAATGATAAAAATGAAAGAATGAAAAGTGAACAAAAAGTTCGTTGGCTCCCAACGATGCAAACTTCAACGTCATTGGAAATTCGGTGGAAAAAAGGTAGCGAAGCAGTGCAAACTTCTTTATTTTCTGTACAGCAACACGGTTTGATATCTACGAGTTTTTCTCCGGTATTGTGAAAGAAAGAAATAATGAAGCAAGTCCATCAAAATCCACTAATATCGTTTGTAATTTTTTACTTTGTTTTATTCTCTTTTTGACATGTCGCTGTAATCTGTTGGCATACGCACGTATTCGTATAATGTATAACATATGTGCGCAGGTATATAGACATAGTCGTATTCTCTGTGTCTCTACGTCCCTATGGGACGACGCGGAGCGAATGCGAGCCACATGAATTACCGCAATTACGCACAAATTACCGTCTCTATCTCTATTATGTTCCAGCGCAGTGGTCGGAAATATATGTATAAATATATGTGTATGTGTATGTACATACATACATACATACATACATACATTTATATATATATATATATATATATATAAAGGGCCTCGCCACAACCAAGGGCTATTACTCTCTTTTCTTTCTTATTTCGTTGCACGAGGGACCGTTCTTCGATTTTCTTTTTTTTTTTCATTCATACGTTCGTACAGCCATACACGTCAGTACTATTTTTTTCTTCCCTTCATTTCATCGCACGTCCGCCCTCGCGTTTGTCATTTTTTCTGTATTTTTTCTCTATTTTTTTTTATTTTTTTAATAATGTTCTGTCAGAGAGCTCTTGAGCGGGCGGGAGTGCGTCAACTTGAGTCGGCGGATCGTACACAAGTCTCTCGAGACGGGGGTACCGGTAATTGCAACACCATATAGCAATAATGTAATAGCGGAGCACTTGACTCATTCTCAAGTTGTAATACGGTTTACGAGAAAGAGCTTTTTATTTCTGCATCGCGATCGATTTGTACTACCTGGCTACGCTTTTAGTGCATCGCGCAGAGGAAAAGGGGCGCAAAAAAGGAGGAGCAACGCAACGGATCGGGATGGCGATTGTAATTGAAATTTCTACAAGTTTCTCGAGGTGATTTACGCTTCGTTGGCTTGGTGAGTGAGTGAAATTATTATTGAAATTGCGTTCCATCGGAAATCGAACTTTAATCGTTGCGTCAAAAGAGATTGAAGGTTCAATGGGAAATGTTATTCGCCGGATTTCCGATATTTCAAGTATAAATTTTTTTTTTGTTTGTTTTTCTTTTCGCAGTATTTCGATGTCGAAATAGAATTTTCCCCTTTTTTGGTAGAATGCAGAAATATATGAACTCCATTTCGAAATTTCGAGATTTTTTTTTAAATGTGATTTCATTTTTGTTTGCGATGGTTTAACTTGATCGTGGCGATTTTTTTCTGATGAAAACGACAGGAGGGACGACTTGAAAGGCGTAAAATGAAGGGCGAGGGAGGCGGGGGTGGGGTCCATTCGCCTAGCAACGTCGCGTTTGACGCACCGTCGAGCTTCGAATTCCAATTCACGAAGCGAGTGCCAAAAAAAGCTTGAAAAAAAAGGATTTGTAAAAAAAAAAGGAGGAGGCTGGTATAACGTGGAAGGGTTGTAAATTTGTGCCCGTAAACGGTGCAGCGATGTACAAAGAGAAGAAGAGAACAGTGCAAAGCGTGAGTTCCGGAATTTCCACTGCTAATGTGCTTGAATTACAATGGAGATATTCGAGATGCATCGAGTCAAGTTATCCAGTAAGAGATAGAGAGAGAGAGAGGAAAAAAATAAAGAGGGGGAGGCAAATTACTAAACGCAGTTGTGCCTGATTACAAAACAGCTCCGGAGAATCGAAATTACGTGTCACTCATAGTTTTTTATGAAAAATTATATTCAATAAGCCCAGATGACTTTTGGCAATTGATTAGCGTGTGTATAAAGTATCAGGAAATACGCACAATGGCCGACAACATCAGGGACGAAATTTAAGTTCGAATAACCGTCCTAAAAAAAAAAAACTTCCCACAATAGTCTTGATTTACATCTGCAACCATCCAACGAGTGGAGAAAAATATTTGTCCCTGTCAAAATTTGAGAAACGAGAACGAAGTACGATGAAATATTCTCGTGAAAAAGTTTTCGTTCGCAGTGAAACGTCAGGTTGGAAGAATTTCTGCATAACTCGGTGCGTGCATGCACGAATGCAATCCGAAGATCGAAATGGGGAGCAAGTGAGGTAGGGAGAGAGGAGAGTGCAGCGAAATAGTGTTGAGACGTTCAAAAGAATTTCTGTAACGCAAGGAGGACTTTTTTTTCAATCTGAAAATCGCAGACTTCGTATTTCCAACTGCCGTTTTTTCGCCAGGAATTCTCCTATTCAGCACACGATATAAAACTCCGAGTCATCCAGATATGGAGAAATATTCGGTGGGTTATTTTTATTGTATTTGGTTTTTTTTTCTTCTCGTCGTCGACACAATAGCGTAGAATGCCGGAATGCAAATTCAATATGAATATTTGAGAGGATTTTGTGATTTCGTTTTGTTTTATCAGCTTTGCATTCCTTATGCAGAAACCAAAGTCCAGGCCTTTTTTTCCTCGTTCAATAGTGGTCTACAGATATTTTTTTTCCCCAAGGCTTCGATCGCTCTTCGGTTCTGATTAGAAAGGAAAACGGTGTGAATGGTCAGCAGGTGTGTTGGATTTAAAATTTATACGAAAAAAGCGAGGGCGAGAGAGAGGAAAACAGGGGGAGGGGGGGAGGGGGACTCCTACGTTTGAGAGAACCACGAGAATATGGGCGTAGATTCAGGGACCGTAAAAGTGAATTTCCCCACAAAAGAACTCTGCGGGTATATATTTTCTTCGCTTCCTTTTTTTTTGTGTGGCTGCGATAGAACATTTTTTGAAGCTCGCGGAGCCTCCCTTTTTTCGTTGTTATTACCGGATCAGTGGATCGTGGACAAAAGGCAAAAATATGTCGAGCCGTAAAATTTTCTATACCCACTCGTATACATAATTCCAGATGGGGCAAAAGATTTTCTTTTTTTCAAGCCTCGAGAGTATTTTTTATAGAGCTGGAAAATCCGTAGAATTATTGACCCGAATGAGTAATGTGCAATTTGGGAAAAACCTCCGATGAGATTTGTAAAGGTATATATTTTTACGGGCACTCCCGACTGGAAAAAAAAATTACCAATAGTTTCCTTCGTGCAGAAACGAAAATTATACGGATAGCGGACGGATAATTAGATGGATGTATTATTTAAATGATTTCAGCGAACTTGAGGGGGGAGTTTTTTTCCATTGCCAAAGTTGCACAGCCGTTCAATGTCTCATACGAATTCAAATTTGTAATTAATTCACACGTTAGAGAACGCACTTTTATATCGACCTGCCTGTGTATACGTTGGAACCGCTTCACATATCAGATGATTTTGAAATCATTATGTAAATATAAAAAATTAATATTTTTGTATATATTATATTTAAATAATCATTCTATATATATATATATAAGGAGGCGATTTTTAAGCCGGTACACCAGACTGACGGGTCGAAAAAATCGTTTTTTTGCAATTCCTCAAAGCATACATATTCAAGCGAAAAATGTCAAGTCAAAATATTGAAAATTGACCAAGTGACAGACGATTTAGTGAGAGCAGATAGCGCAACGAATTACGTATACTAAGACGTTCAATCGCGTTTTTCTTGAAACAACTTTTCTCGACCTGGCCGGAATCAGAACTCAAACTATAATTGTCAGATTTTCAATTTTTTTAAACCACAGTTTCCCTAATTGCAGTAGGTATAGTTGTGTGTACTATTTGTTTTATTTAGTATTTTTTATGCCCCCAAACATAAGTAAAAAT
Organism: Ophion ellenae; assembly: GCA_963210295.1. Lineage (NCBI taxonomy): Eukaryota > Metazoa > Arthropoda > Insecta > Hymenoptera > Ichneumonidae > Ophion > Ophion ellenae. The sequence goes on along the minus strand of OY723391.1, from coordinate 30,019,185 downwards.
TCCGCCAAAATTAAGCTTTTTTTATCATCTGCAATTTTTTTTCCCGAAAAAAACGGCTACGTACAGCGAGAACTTCGTTTATATATATTATTAAACATTTTTATTTTTCAGATCAACCTTTGCAAACTTATCGATCCGGCCGTCGGGCCGCATCTTTTATACAGAAGCTCTGGTATACTTCAATAACGTTGTTAATTATTCATTTCTTTTTAAATAAAAATTTACACGAATTAAGTTCAATGTATACTTAATAACTATATTTATATAGTTATTGAGCATATCTATAGCTATAGCTATATATTATAATCTATATCTATATTTAATAATTTTGCCAAATCGCAAATGAATAATCTAGTAGACAACATTGTTTTGGAAAAATGACCTTTTTCGAGTGGTGTTCTCCCTTAGCTCGTTGTATGTATTTGGTCTTGGCTACCAGCAGAACTGCTTGTTTTGAGAATGGTGCTAAATGAATTTTGTCTTCCAAACGAATCATTGATATTAAGAACAGAACGATCCTCAAGGTCAGGTGTCTTTAAAATCCCCTTTGTCCCATACTTCAATATATATATATGTACTAACGCACTCAACGTGCGTTGTGCGCCAGACAAAAGCGAGGGACCAAATTTGAATAAAATAATTTTGAAAAGCTCGTCTGGAATATTCGTCGCGAGGGACCGAAGCCCGCCCAGGTGTGCTAGCGGAGCCCAAAGGGGGAGAGTATAGAGGGTTGCGTGCACGCGCATTAATTAATAATTATCGGTTGGAGGGAGTACACCGGGCGATGCTGCTCTTGCTTATTACGTGCGAGTTTGTACGTACACGCAATATACACGTACGATGATGCTGATGATGAGGCTGAAAGGGGCAGGGGGGGAGGACGAGTTAATTGAATTCCGACGGGCACACGACGACGTGAAACGTTGATGAACAGCGTATTATATCGTGCCAACGCAAGTGTTTCACTGTACCAAGATATTACAGATTCGTATCTTCGGACTTGAGAAAACGAGAAAAAAAGCAGTGAAAAAAGGCGAGATGTTGAGGTAGATAGAGCGAGAGTGAGACTGGGTGAGCTAAGAGTGACGAGGACCTCTGCAAGAGAGATGATGCATGCGATGATCACTGCCCTCTCTACCTCGGTCTTCCTCATAAATCGTATAGATCGCAAAATATGACTCAACGAATCGCCAGCTGACCGAGAAGCCGAGCAGGGTTGGCGAGAGAATCGGAGACCTTGAAAACGATCAGGGTGTCGTGCAAAACTGCATTTACCAATACGTGCTGTAGAACCCACTCTTTCTCTGTCATTCATCACCCGCCCTTCGCGCCCCGTCTAGTCGTTCTCTCTCTCACTCGCTCACTCACTCACACTCACTCACTTACTTACTCACGCTCACTCACTCACACTCACTCACTCACTCACTCACACTCACTTACTCACTCACTCACACTCACTCACTCACACTAACTCACTCACACTAACTCACTCACACTAACTCACTCACACTAACTCACTCACTCACACTCACTCAAACTCACTTACTCACACTCACTTACTCACGCTCACTCACGCTCACTCACGCTCACTCACGCTCACTCACGCTCACTCACGCTCACTCACACTCACTCACTCACTCACACTCACTCACTCACTCACACTCACTCACCCACACTCACTCACACTCACTCACTCACACTCACTCACTCACACTCACTCACTCACACTGACTCACTCACTCACACTGACTCACTCACTCACACTCACACTCACTCACACTCACTCACACTCACTCACTCACACTCACTCACTCACACTCACTCACACTCACTCACACTCACTCACTCACTCACTCACACTCACTCACACTCACTCACACTCACTCACACTCACTCACTCACTCACTTACTCACTCACACTCACTTACTCTCTCTCTTCATTTTGCTCTTGCTCCTTCAATTGGTTGCCATTACCTGTACACACGCTCATTTCACCTTCGCCGATTTAACAAACACGCGTGCACCGCACACTGACACGCAAGCACACTCGCACGGTTCAACGAGCCGTTACGCGCGGATTGCACACGAGGTATATATAAAGATGGAAGAAAAGAGCCGAAGGATCGTTGAACCGCTGCCGTGAGGTGCCTGTGAGTCAATGTGTTGGTTATAACTTTAGCCTCGGTACACAATGAAACAAGTGTAAATGTGTGTTTCCACGTTGCCACATACGTATATATATGCGATTGAAGCGTCGGGCGCGTGACCGCGACGGGAACGAAAGCGAATCCACCGGTCCAAGTCACGCACGAATCGTTAACAAACGATTTTTCAAAGAAGATTAAACGAAGCCTGGCTATGGGACCCCGCGTATAGGCAACGAAACGAGACAAAAAAAGCACGCTTTAAATTGAAGGAATTCCGCTTTGGCAAAACGACCCGGGCTTCGCGAAGATACAGCTAGTGCTGATTGCAAACCTACGAAGAAGATTGCTTCGAGCCCTTTAATGAGATGCGAGATTTGAACGCCTCCGAATTAACCTCTGTGGGGTCAGAGGTTTGGAACAATGCCAAAATTCTCATTGCCGTCGTACGGTTGGGGTCGAGGGAAGAATTCGAAGGAAGAGGAAATCCCTTTGTGCTGGTGCGAGTAATTAGCAAAAATACATTGTTAGAAATGTAAGTATATCGTGGATTGGTGACACGTGATCTCCTATATCATCCCGCGATTATGATACACTTTTAGGTTGTATCTTCAATGAGGATCATAAAAAACGTTTGGCTTATTTTCGGCGCCTAAATGTGCGGAAAAAATCGTTGGGGGATAATTGTTTAAATGAAGAAATAAGATTAAAAAGCAACAAAAAAATCCCATTGCATTCCGACGAACGTCGCCATATCATCTTTTTGGAATAGTGCATCAAGGGGCTGCTAATTTTTTTTGCAATTTATTGCTCATTTATCAAGCTTGAGGTCAATTCAAGATAAGAAGATAGAAGGAAACCTTAATTGATCTCTTGCATTTAAGGCCTTATTATATACCCTTGAAAGAATGAATCTCTTTTTTTTCGATTAATTTTTTTTTTAATAGGCTATTTTGTATCTGTTTGGAAAGTAAAAAAATTGATTCAAGTACCTACATATATGTTAAAAAAACCCTTCAAACCTCATTTCGATTATTTCATTAGAATTTTCCAAAAAAATCCCAAAAAGCCTTGTTTTTCGATCATTCAAAAGTATATAAAGCCTTAATAAAAATAATGTGAAAAAAAGTGACAGTGGAAGAAAAATAGTCGCGCAATCGAGCCTGAATCAATCGGGCGTTCATAAAATCCGTAATTAGCGAATTGATTCGTTCCACAATTGGGAAAACAATTGCGGATTTTCGATGGAAAACACACAAAGCGTAAAATAGGATAAAACACTGTATGAGAGATGATATTTTATGGTGTTTCGTGTTTTGCTCGTTTGAGGAACAAAATCGAATCGTCATTGTCATCCACCCGCAAGTGCAATCGTGCGAGATACGCGCAGCAACCTCTCTCGCCGTTCCCTCCTCGCAATCCCCTGGCACTTGCCACCCTCGTGCGATTTATCGATGTGCATGAAATGCTAAAATATAGCCGATAAATAATTGGAGTAGCGAGACGTGAAAAACGGGTTTGGCGATTGGCAACGAGGACAACCGAGTAGCCATGAATCTATGAAAAATTCATGATTACGTTTAATGTTCCTATATGTATACGTTAGCCACTACCTGCACGTCGTTATTTAGTCGTTAAGGGAATACCAAAAGAGGTGGCTAACACCGCTACGTTAAATGCTCCTTTAAAGGGCCCTCAATTTTCCCAATTCATTTAATAACGTCGCTAACTAATTAAATTAATTAACCACTGTCAGCCATCTGTTGAAGAAAAAAATTAAATAAAAGACTGAATAATAAATAGTATTAGAGTCCGGGACAAATGTGGAAAATTTATTTTCACGATCTCGCAACATGTTCATAATCTTTCGCTTCAATTACGCGAGTTAATCGATCGAATTGTTGAACGCGCGCCGCACTCCCTGGTGAATGAAGAATTTTCAGTTCCATTTCACGGGCTGCAATCACGCATTGCGCTCTAAGTGATTAAAATCGTGAATTACGAAATTTATCAGCATGCGCGCGTATACGTGATGATAAATCTGTTTCGCGAGTGTTTCGGTGGGTTGGAAAAGTTTTCGTTTGATGGGTTACGCCTAGATGTAACAGTGAAAAACAGGTCATTTTTGGATTTCTTCTTTTAGAAAATCTTGATGATACATTTTTACAAAAATTAGGCATTCGAAAAAGTATATCCGAATAGCACTCTGTAATTGTTTAGTGTAAAAATATTTAATTATAATCAATTTACAACCGATATCCGAAAAAGTATTTTGCAGTGAGCAATGCCCTTCTGAACCAGGTTATCTAATATGAAAAAATCAAGCAGATTTCGTTAGTATATTAGTTTATCCTATAATTAATCGAAGGAATTTCCGAAATATCATGATGTTAAAGTTTCCATGGGTGAAACGCAACGATAATGAATTGTGTTTTAATTACACAAATTTTATTTGGCCGATTTAGATTGGGAAAAACACCCAAACTTTTTACGCAGTCTCATTGGAAATTTACGAAGTCAGTTTGCATCAAAAAAGGCTTTGTATGATGATGAAAATAAAGAAATGAAGGGAAAATATCGTCACATTCCAACGATGTAAATTTCAACGTTGTGAAATATGAAATATAAGAAATACAAAATATGAAATGTAAGTATTTTAGTTTATCCTATGGTTAAACGGAGGAATTTACGAAACATCAAATTGAAAAAAAAATGGCGCGTGTTCGAACTGAGTCTTGATTTTCGCGAAAAAAATGAGTATTTTTCGTTCATCAAACGGAAACTATAAATCGTAAAAAAAATCCGTCGATCGAATAAAATATTTTTACATCTAGAAAAATCCCGAAAAATTTCGCGAACGTCGCTGCAGTAGTTTTTGATATATTTTGCTCACCGATGCGTCAACATAACAGCCTCTAAATCTGTCAATTTTGACCCGACCACCTTGAAATTTTCAGGGGCCATTTATAAGACAATGAACTGCTAAAATCTATTGCTATTGAAAAAAAAGTTATTTTTCGACTTTTACAAGCAGGCATAACCCCTTAAGGCATTAGGCCACAGTAACGGGTATAAAATCATATGCGAATTTAACTATTTTTTTCGTATGAAAACGCGTTTCACTCATAAAAATTAATTACACATCCATTTAGTATGAATATCAAGCTGTTAGAAAACATTTTTTTTTTCGATATACAAAATAGCCGACTACTCGAAACTTCTCGAAACAGCTTTTTTATAATTAGCGTGACAAATAACTTCAACAATTTTCACTCGATTTACTCCAAATTACGAAGTTATGTTCGTAATTGCATTTCGCAGAGAAGTACGTACGGAATTTCTGATTAATCGGAAACTTTTCATTTTATGAGCAGTTTATGAGCAGTTATAACGAAATTTTTCACTGAAAATTCATCTCTTAAGTTCATATACCTACAACTTTTGAACAAAACAATATTTTTTAAATTCCGTACGTACTCTAGGTATTCTAATGTAAATTGACGAGAATTTTTGCTTTTTGTTCTAGGTAAAAAATTGTGGATGTTAAATGTCACGCCGCGGAGCGCCTAAAAAAAAGATGAAAGAAAATATTAGTATTCGGCCATTTTGTACATCGAAAAAAATATATATTTTTTCCAACAGCTTGATATTCATGCTAAATAGATGTGTAATTAATTTTATGAGTGAATCACTTTTTCATACGAAAAAAAAATTGTTAAATTCGCACATGATTTTATACCCGTTACCGTGGCCTAAGGCCTCAAAACAACTCCACTATAATATTTTGGATTCACCAATGAGTTTGCCCGGGGAAAGAGTCCATCGGACTAATGTGCGCCTACTTCGTACAGAATATCTTCGAGTACATTGTGCAAAAGTCAATTACGAGGTTCAGCGATGTCGCACGAATGTATCGAAAGGATTTTAATGCGGAGACAGTTCACGAATGGCTGTGGTGCTCATAAAGCGTTCGTTACAATCGGGCAATTACGGTTCCCTCTCGCAAGTGGTATTCGGAGCATAGAAAGCGTAACGAGGCCAACCAAGGTTGTAACTGTGTGTTTGTGTGTGCGCGCGTTGCGATAGCCCGTGAGAAAACTTCCTAAGGAACAAAAAAAAAAGGTTTCGGAAAAAAGAGTTGGGGCAGACACGACGTTCACGAGTCGATATTGCGAAATTCCCGCGATTCGCAATGATTGAAAATCTGTCTCTCCTTCCTCTCCCCTCGCTCTGTCTGTCCATCTGTACACTTCTCTTCGGTTCACTCTGAATGTTTTCCCACTTGCAAAAAGTAACGGTAGAAACTATAAAACACGTAATTGCAGTATATTGGCGCATGGAGAGAATTATTGCAACGAATTTCGACATATCGTTGCCTCGAAATTTCTCCATTCAGAGTCACTTCATTGGCTTGCCGCCTATAAATGAGCTCATTATCCAGCCGTATCGCGGAAAACTAGATCGAGTTGAAGATTTCTGACGAGTTTATTCGGCATTGCAAATTATCTTTCGGGTAGTCCTGATGTGAAAGCGATTTCAACCGGAGTTGAACTTCATTTCGTTTCATACCCTCCAGTTGAAACAAGAGGAATTTTTTTTTTTAATGTTTATATTCAATTTATTTTTATTTCGTTTTACCAAAATATGCATTACAATTTAAGAAATTGTTAACGCAGTCGTCTGGTCTAGAAATTTGACTCAAATCGATTTTTTTTTCTTCATTTTATTATTCCTCAGACCTTTCTTAATACGCTCGTGAAAACCGTTTATTGATATTTCAAAAATTAGCAGAGTAATAGAAATGATAAGCAAGCCGCGCGCAAATCTCATCTAACGGTATGAGTTGAACGTTGAACGCGTTTATCTCAGAACTATATTTTTCCAATCGGCGCCCACGATATCTCGATGACTAATTGACCGATCGAGCTCAAATTTTGCACATACCTTCGGTAGCCTCTTTCTGAGGACTGGTAGCAGAATTGAGTCGAACAATAATTTTGCCCACATATTATAAGTCGTCGAATACCCGAAAGTGTATGAAATATCGTTAATCAAAGTTTGACAGGCCGCCATTTTGTAACAAAATTTTTTTCAGTACTAATTCTGCTACCAGTGCTCAGAATACTCATACAGATTGAGAATATATGTATATTTTTTTTCAGATCCATACATCACCCAGAGTGGGCGCCGATTGAGGCGGTTTTCGGCGGACGATGTTGTAAAAAAATAAAAAAACTGCGTGAAAATATTTAAAATAATTTTTTTTTCAAATTTAGATACATTCGCAAAGGAACAATAAATTCATATGTAAAATTTCATCAAGACAACTTCAACGGTTTAAAAGTTATTCCAATCCAAAAATTACGTAAAAAATCTCGCTTTAGACCAGACTACTGCCTTAAATGCCAGTGTATTCGAATAAGCATTTTATTGAGTGTCAAATTGGAAGAAATCGTTGATTCGAGTCAAAGAAATATTCGAGCAGAGTATTTTATTCATCTGCTAAACGATTAATTAGATTTGAATAAGTGTTTAGCAGGCGGGACGAGAGGGCGCTGTACGTCATATTCTGAACGGAGACGTCGTGTTGTGGAGTAGTCGTGCGATGAATAACCTCAAAACCTAACTACCCTGATTCGCTATACAAATTCAGTGATCCGTATGATTTTTGTGTTGTAATTTTACATTCGCCATTTTATGGTGACAGATTCCGAGATTTTGTGATTAAGCACGAGGAGTAAACACTTTTCTTGACTAAATGCTTTAGAGTGTCAAAGTTTGCATAGTTGGAAAGCAACGAAAAGCCGTTTTTATGATTGTTTTTCTTTATTTTCATTCTCATCCATGATATGTTCTTGACAGTTTATGCTGTAGATTTCTAATAAGGATTCTCAAGGACATTAGCCTGATTATCGTATCCCAAATTCGCTAGATAAATATTTTGACGATTAAAAAACAAAATTGGTGTGTTTCAACGATGCAAATTTCAATATCATGTGCATAAGGAAATTAAACTTGAATGGAATATTATTGGAGTCGAATGTACATTTTTCTATGCGATGCAGTATCTGTTTTAACTGAATAAAATAACTATTTACGTTAAACAAACAATTTTGTTGGAGTTAATAGCCTGTATTTTATTTCCTGAGTTCCTTAGCCTTGCAGGGGGGGGGGGGGTGAAATTCCGAACTTTGAATGCTCCGACGGTTTAAAATTTCGAATTTTGATTTTCCGGAATTCAAGATGGCGCCGGGTTGAAATTCCGAACTTTGAATTATCAGAACGCTCAAAACTCCGAAAGAATACTACTCCGAAAGATCAAAACTCCGAAATAATTTTACACGAAAGACCAAAACACCGTCAAAATAATCCGGCTATGAAAGTTTTAAAAATTTCAAAATTTTCAATAATCGACGAATTATTTCAAGAATTTGTTTTTATTAAGAAGTGATTTTGCGTCAATTTTGAAATTTGTCTAGACAACGTCATACATTCTATGAAAGGGCCGGGTTGAAATTCCGAATTTTGAATGCACCGACGGTTTCAAGTTCCTAATTTAAATGTTCTGAAATTACAATTTTCGTCGGGATCATTCCAGCGAAAGTCTACACAGTTGACTGCAAATGATGTAGAACGTATAACATTGTCTAGGCAATTTTAAAAATTGACGTAAAATCACTTCGTAACAAAAAAAATCTTTGAAATAATTCGTCGATTTATTGCAAATTTTGAAACTTTTAAAACTACCATAACCAAATTATTTTGACGGTGTTCAGATTTTCGGAGTTTTGGTGTTCGGTGTAAAATTCTTTCGGAATTTTGAGTGTTCTGATCATTCAAAGTTCGGAATATCAACCCGGCGCCCCTTGCGGGTTTTTGCATAACACCCTTTCCAATTAGTCCCTTTACTATCGCTCCCGGTAGGGACGCAACGAAAGTTAGGTTAGGTAAGCGAAGTGCCGGTAGGCACTTCGCTTACCTAACCTAACTTTCGTTGCGTCCCCACGCGTCTCAAGGGGTCAGGCTTAGTTGTAAAAATCGAAAAATCCATTTTTTCAAAACGCATTTATTTTGACAGTTTATCATCTTATAAATATTTCCTGCAAATTTCAAGGTGAACGGATCAACATTGACAGATTTATAGGCAGTTATGTTGACGACCGTCGAAGGGCTCGGAGCATTCCAACGATGCAAACTTCAAGCCCATGCTCAATTCGAAGTACCGCCGAAGCCGAGCCCCAGCCGCCAGTGTCAGACACTCGATAGTCCGTATTAAACTTCGACCAAATCTTATCAAAGTCAAATACACGAATGTCCGTCTTGTCAGAGTTTTGTAATCGCTTGAAAAAAAAAAAAAGAACGACGTATCACGAGACATTTGACAATGTAATCTCTCGTTACATACAGATAATTGGAGCGTCGATCGAGATCTCTCTACAGGCTCATCAAACCTCTCCAATATCGCAACGATCGAATCGGGTCAACCGACAAGAGCGCTATCCTCGCGAACAAATTTATTGATATCTCGCAATAGAACTCATGCGCCAGTACTTCAATTTCAACACGTTGCAAAAGTAATTTTATGGACTCCCGAGTCCATAACGAGTTTAGCGAAGTTTATATCCGAACGTAGCTCAATCGAATGCAGAGGGGCAAAAAAAAGAGCATCACACGCTTCGCTCTCTTTTTCCATGTACTTATTTTCAGAGACGAGGAAATGGAGCGAGAGATAAGAAGATGCACGAGCGAGTGGCGTACGCCTGTAAAAGTTTAATCGAGCGTGTGCTCCGGCTCGATACATCGCTTTTATATCAGAAACGAAATTATTATCATTATTATAGAACGAGAAAAAAGATCTAAAAATCGAACGAACTGAGCTTACATCGCTGGGTCGTCATTTTCACTCGTCCCCAAATGTTGCCTTTCGTAGCGTTTCATTTTTAATGAAGTATATTACTATTTTGATAGGAACCATTGCACTCACCGATTCGACAAATTCTCTGCATCCATTATAATTTATAAAAGACGGGAAAACAATCTCATACTCCGTAAGCCCGGATGACGTTGACGTTTGCATCGTTGGAATGCAACGAAAATGATTTTTGTTTCGTTTCGAAAATTTTCTCTGACAGATTAAAGCTACGAAAATTACGATTTTTTTTTTAAATATTCTTATTTAGCCATTTACAAAAAAAACAGCAAAATATGATTTTGGATAATAATTAAAATCAGAAATTAATAAGAATTGTTGAGTTCCAACTATGCAAACTTCAGTCCCGTGAAGTTTGCATAGTTGCATCGATGGGGTACAAGATCCTTTTTTTTTCAAAATTGCTTTAATTTTTTGGCCAATTTTGGGTGTGAAAATCGCTCAAATGTTTTTACGTATTCTTATTACAGATTTTCGGCATCAATTTGCCAAAAACGGGCTTTGGATAGTGATAAAAATGGAGGAATGAAAAATAAATCGTTTCCAAAGATGCAAACTTCAAAGTCACAAGTCCGGGAAGAGAAGAGCGCGAGAAGAGTAGAGCGAGAAAGTCACGTATGTACGTGAAAATAGTATGCATGTCCGACATAACATTACGTATAGCCGAGAGGATCGTGAAAGAATCGCGGATCCGCGATTCCGTCAGCAATAATTCTTAAGGGGCTTATCAACGAAGATGCACGTGACCTTTGGTGTTAATCTTTCTCGGACGTTCGTCTCTCTCTCTCTCTTTCTCTCTCTCTCTCTCTCTCTCTCTCTCTCTCTCTCTCTCTCTCTCTCTCTCTCTCTCTCTCTCTCTCTCTCTCTCTCTCTCTCTCTCTCTCTCTCTCTCTCTCTCTCTCTCTCTCTCTCTCTCTCTCTCTCTCTCCCCTCTCTCTTGCGACATCGCGAAATAAAGGGACGAGCAGGGAGATAACTTGAATTATGATCGTTCGCGCCACGACGTGACTGAAATACTCGAAATTTAAAGCGTTTTACCGTGGCACGATGAAATCTTACGAAATATACCGTAAAATGTATAATTCTTCCGAAGGGTTTATGGCGCGTCGCAATACCCGTGCGAGGACAGTCCCGAATGTCACAGCATTAATTAAACTCGTCGGATTTTCGATTGCGTGCAATTCAACCGTTCATTTTCATTTCACGTGTCGAAAAATTTACAGAAGTTTTTTAATAATTTTATTCAACAATTTATTACAATTAGTAATGAAGGAAATAAAGTGTCCGCTCTTCGACGATCAAAAACATCGAATATCGAATGTAAGATGACTTGGCTCAAAGAGATTAAAAAAAAAACTACACACTTCAGGCGAATGATTTATCTATCGGTTATCAATCGAACTATCAGAGTGCATTAGCGCATAATTGAATTTGCGATTTATATACAAGCGTGTTATATCTGTCAATCTCGAATTTATTGCGCAATGGAAGAGAAAAGTTGAGGCGAGTGCAGTGTGTGCGCGTGGTAAGCGCACGTGAGGTTCTTAATATCGTGAAAATGGTATTGCGATCAATCATACTGTCACTTTTGATTGGAAGGATAGCGAAGCTTATTTGGAGGCCTGTGCGGGCCTCTAGAGAGGTAACAATGTTTTTTTTTTCACTAAAAAGAAAAAAGCAGCCAAACCGTGGCAGACGAGAAAAAAAGACCTTGCTTAGAAATACATTTGTTCTAATGGTATGTGTTTGTGGGCGTAATAAAACTGTAACAAAGAAACGCGTCGGTATCGTTTATCTCACGCTCCGATAAGTCAAGAATGTTCGCTTCATCAGAACCACGTACGGTAATACGCCAAAAGAATAGAAAGAAAATCCGCTGACATAAAGAAAACAAAAAAAAACCGAAGGTTTTGTATTTTTTCGAAGGCCATTTTGGTTTGGGCTCCGGGGATTTATCGTTCAAGCAAGCGCGAAGTGCATGACTCATCGATATCGTCGAGCCATCGCAACGAACGATGACGAAGCACATCCGAGGGGGGAAAAAAAGTATCCCACGTTCTAGCACGAGAGAAGAAAAAGAAAAGAAGAAAAAAAAACATTATAATGTAACGCGATGGAAAACAAAAATAATACAAGGGTAGTACAAAGTATACACGAGGTGCGTGTAATGTGGGTTATTATCACGATGAAAACATTGTTTATAATGTATGTTATGTAATGTACATAAACTAACGTACATAATGGCAAAAACATGTAAGTTAAAAAAAAAAAACTTTTGCTTGAATGTTTTTTTTCCACGTTTTCAATCTTCCAGAATACTTTCACTACACCTGAGACCTCTTTTTTTGACGCGAAAAGAAAAGATCTTTATTGCGAGATAGACGAACTTTGAAGAAGCTCATATTTTTTTCCGTTCGGACACTCACCAGGCACTTGAATGTCCGCTTTCAATTTTGTTGAAACTCACATGTATGATAAAGCATGGAAAACTATTATACACGTATTTTTTGTATCGACTGAAAACCGTTTTTAAGGGGGGAACCACCCCTCACAGAACGCCTTTCATTAAGGGGTGGTTTCCCCCCGCGACGTCGAGGGGGGCATGTGGTTTCACCCACAAGCAGTCCACCGATCTGAATGAAATAACAACTGAAATTCTTCTAATGTAAAGCGATGAAAATCCACTATCGAAGTGTTGAAAAAAAAATTGGGGTGACTGACCTTTCTTTGGGGGGTGGTTTCCCCCCTAACATTTTTTTTCCGCGGCTAGAAAAAACGTATCCAATACTTTTCAATGCTTTATCACATATACGAGTTTCAACGAAGTCGAAGGCGGACACTTGAGTGATGCTCCTTGTCAGATGAAATTCCACAAAGCCTGATAAACTTGCTAGAACGTCTGCTAAAAATACAACGAAGTTTCCTCGTGTACGCAAAAAAAACGCATCTTCTCCCGAGATGAAAACAGGACCGACCAATTTTCACAGTCTAGCATCATCAACGAAACAAGAGGCGATCCACGGAAGAGAAGAAAAAGACCGGTAGCCTGATTGATTCGACCTAGAAAACCTCACCAACATCCCGCGTAGAAATTTCGATGGGGCCCAGATCAGGGCCCGATCAGGTTGCCTGACTGCCCTGGTAGGGCACTAATAAGGCAGCCTGAAAGGGCCCTACTAGGAAATGTAACGTTGTGTCACATATGGGCCCGATCTGGTTGCCTAATCAGGCCCCTATCAAGTTGCCTGATCAGAAAGAAATGCATATAATATTTCATAAAACCAAAATGGAATGAACCACTTAATTTAGAGTTCCACTACAATGATTTTGTATCATAATTCGTCATTCCCTGGCCTGCTGAAACGTTTTTGTTCGAAGAAAATATTTCGCCCATATGGGAATCGAACCTCGTACTACCTCCTACCCAAAGCTAGGCACGCTGCCCCTATGCTACCGAGTGCTTGTAACATCTTGGTCCCAGATATGGCATAACAGACCAAATGAATTCCTATAATTATTTGTTGTATCACATAAAGTATATCAATTAGTTAATATCATTGTGACTATTAAAGAGGTTTATCGAATAACATGCTATAGATTTTTGAAACTTAACCTTATATATATGTGTGTATATATATATATATATATATATATATATATATATATAGTTCCTCTCTCTCTCTCTTCGCCTTACAAAGCTGCCGAAATCTTCTAACGCGCATCCGAGTTGCATAACGTTTTTTGTCGTGACAGTCTACAGCAGCACCTTTTTTTAAATAGAATTCAGGAATGCATCGAAACTCCGAAGCTACGTTGCTGTAAAATCGAAGTTTCCATATGAAAAATGAGAGGTTATGTGCATCTAGCGACTGCTGAGGCAGGGATAGGGCAAGCCTATTTATGGCCTCATCAGGGAAAGCCATAGTAGGGCCTATCAGGGCAAGCCTTGGTAGGGCCCTATCGGGGAAAGCCTTAGTAGGGCCACATTAGGGACAGCCTTAGTAAGGCCCTATCATGGAAAGCCTTAGTAGGGCCTATCAGGGCAAGCCTTGGTAGGGCCCTATCGAGGAAAGCCTTAGTAGGATCTCATCAGAGACGGCCTTAGTAGGGCCATTTTAGTATAGCCTGATGTAGGGCCTAAATACTTCCGGCCCGATCGGGGCCGGATCAGGATGTCCGTAATAGGTGTTACCCCTATCACACCCCGATCGGGGCCTGATCCTGGTCAGGCTAACCGTAAGAAATTTCTACTCGGGATGCCGTACAGTTACGTGATTTTTATTGCACTTATTTTCAACTGTATTTTACGAATCTATATTTATTACTTCCAACAGATGGACGCGCCATAAAAGTAACAGGCATGAAACATGCTTGTAGGGATACGAGTGGAGAGTCGAAGAATTACGCGCAATTATCGAACCGGCGATATAACAACAATAACGGGATATTTATTTCTTCGTGCTACCATGATTTCATGACCAACACCTAACCCACCTTCGATATGTTCGTAAGACAAATATATCCATGCGGCATTTTGCCTGAGTGCGTCGTACATATTCGCGATTAATGTCGGCGCACCTGCCGTACGAGTTTCATTACGTCTTTTTTCTAATGCCGATCTAATATCGATTTTATGTATATATATAATTTTATATGTATTTTAATATTTTAGCGTTACATATGCGTGTGGGTGTTTATATAACTGGTATTAATATGTTTAATTTTATTAGAATATATATTTAAGAATTTATATATATAAGTTAAATTAAATTACTTTTATATATAAAACACTATTCTAATAAAATTAAACATATTAATACCAGTTATATATACATCCACACGCATATGTAACGCTTAAATATTAAGTAATTTAATTTAACTTATATATATATATATATATAAGTTAAATTAAATTACTTAATATTAGGTTAGGTTACTTAATATAAAAGTTAGGTTAGAGAAGTTCAGATTATAAAAAAATACTGATACCAGTCTAAACGACTCTCAATTGCTTTTAAAAAGTTCTAATAGGAAACACATTACACAAAAAAATAAATAAAAGCCTATACTACAGGAGAACTCGAAAGAAAATTTAAAAAATGCTTTTTTTAAAAGTAATTTATATATATATATATATATATATATATATATATATATATATATATATATATATATATATATATATATATATATATATATAAATTACTTTTAAAAAAAGCACTTTTTAAAAGCAATTGAGAGTCGTTTAGACTGGTATCAGTATTTTTTTATAATCTGAACTTCTCTAACCTAACTTTTCAACTGTTCATCACAGTCTCAAGCATTTACGTTAGTGTGAAGTTGGTAATTTTTTATTGCTTAACAGTGCAGTTCATGACGATGACACATAAATAAATAAAACAAGAAGAACAATGAATAATAACAGTAAAAATTGCGGAAAAAGTACAAACGCAAAAGAGAAAAATAAGAATCTGCTTTTTTCTCGAAAGCCAAAAAAAAATGGGAGAACATGAGTGATTCATGACATGATTCGGATACAAGGCATCTAGATTTTTCTTTTGGAAGTCACTTTTCGGCCCACCCTGTATTTATATTTGATCCGCTAATTTCTCATTTATCAAACTACGGAGGGCTGTTTCTCAGGAGATTCTATCAAAATTGTAGATTGTACCATCGACTTTGTGTCGGAATGTTTCGCCAGTTTTCTTTTTTATTCGCCGTACTGAATGTTATATCTATACATCTATCGAATGAAAAATAAATGTCTCGTCACACGCGAATTCCAACGAAATCAATAATAACTATATCGTTGGTAATCGTGACTTTGACCGATCTTCGGAACATCGAAAAATGACGTCAATCGGAATTACCCGGGGTGGAAAACAATCGAAAGAAATCGAAGAAATGAGAGAAACAAAAGAGAACCGTGAAAGACAATACAGCGTTGAACAGAAAAATGCACGTTTAATGGATTGAAACCCTAGCGCGATTAAGATCTATCGCGTCATCGTTCTTCTAACGGTACACGTATATATATGCGATCAACAAATGGCTCGGTAAACTGCGTCAGACCCGAGAGAAGAGATAGTCTTCACGCTCGTGTAAAATTATGATGACGAACACGTTTGCTGGAAATATGATGAATACGAATTTATCGAAATTAACCGGGCTCCGAAAGACATTTCATGGTCTCGTAAATTTATGTCGAAAAATAAGCAGAAAAATAGTACACTCAACTAAATGAAAAAAAGCAAGCGGGTCGATGAAAATTCACCAATTGCAAAATTGCGACAGCCCGTGTGGAAATTGTCGTACGAATCCAATTGGATTCCCATACTGGTCCCTACTTCCTGATAGGGATCCGATGGGTCATCGCATTGGATCCCTATATGCTTAAACCTCACGCTCGTACATTGGACTCTAATCGAGGTTCTCCAGTGGAATCCAATGAACGAATCCAAATAAAATTCAAACGATTCCCGCATTATTGAGCAGAATCCAATACGATTCTGGATGGATTCCATCGCATTCTGTACGTTTAGTTTTCTAAACAAAATATATAGATATACGAAATGAGTGGATCTTAAAAAAGTATAAATCTTATCTCAAAAATGTATATCTTAAGTTGAGCAACATTTACAACGATCAAAAAATCGATTTCTTTTTTTCTTCTTTAAACGATAGAACTATATATGTAGAATATTTACCCAAAATTTGAAAGCGAAATTCGAAAAACTTCAAACGTTACAGCCCGTCAACGCTGTGCCTCATCGCTCGGATTCGGAGCGGGCATGAACTTCAAACGAGTTTTTCTCAAAACTGCATTATCGAAATTGGCGTGCAGTATGACTCAAAAACTATTAAGCCGATTGAGTTGAAACTTGGTAGAAATATTAATAATAGTGGTACCTTCTACTTGACGAAAATTGTTTTTGAAAAATCGGAAAAAATACTACTTTTTTAATCCACATTTTACTTGCTGTAACACTCGGCCACAGCTCCGCCATTTTGATGATGAATTAATTTTAAAAAATTGTTTCGTATACTTAAATATACTATTAAAGTATACCTAAAGTTTGGTAATTGTAGAATAATTATTTCTTAATTTAAAAAATCCCTCAATATTTCTTATTTTCTTTCTGTCTAAATGTGTATATCCCGCCTTAATAATCGATTTGAATCACATCACTGAAAATCCACTTTAATTATCGCAGTTATTTTTTTCACTGCACAATCATGTAATATCATTACACACGTACACGCTCACAAAACGTACAGGTTATGTTTCAACACGACCACTTTTTTGTCACCGTGACTTTCCACATATTTTCGATTCGAACGTGGTAAAAATTCTCAAAGGGCATTCATCGGGGAGCGGTGCAAAATCCAATTGGCTCCCAATGAGGACTCCCTATGTGGATTGTCCCTAACAAGTCTCCATAGAGATGCGAGTGCATTTTGGGACTCCCCAACAAATTTTGTACGCGAGATCACAAAAGAATATTTTTTCGGAGATCCGATCAATTCCGTTTGAGAATTTCGAACAAAGTATTCTCAAACCACGTCAATTGGGAAATAGCGCGGAATCAACTTGAATTCCACTAGGTTGAAGTTCGCATCGTTGGAATGCAACGGAAATTCTTTTCAATTTCCCATTTTTATTACTACAATAAATCATATTTTGCAGATTTAGGTTGCGTTGCAACGATACAAACTTCAACGTCATTGGATTCCAATGTGGATTCCCTATGATACCCTATAGGGGTGTTGTAGGGTCTGGGGACTCCCCCAACAAATTTCTGCGCGAGATTGTGCGCATTTTCTGTAAGAATCAATGACGACAAATTGTTCAGATTGAACAAATTAATTTAACGAACAATCTCTACTCGTATTAAGGGGCTATAGCAGTGTAACACTTTTTAAAAATCGATTTTTTGTTGCCTTTTTCGACAGTTTTTTCTTACAAGAATATCATTATCATTTATATAATTTATATCGATATCATTTTGTCTTGCAAAAATCGATAGTTAAATCTTTAAACGCGTTTTTCGCGAAATGAAATTTTTCAAATTTGCTCACATTGTAACTCAAAGAGCAATTATCCGATTGACTTGGAATTTGAACTGAGTACTCTTGAATATATTTACTCTACAATGACGTGGGATATTTTCGATTGGATGAAAATTGACGATTTAGCATCGAAAAAAAACGACCATTTTATAGGCAAGAAAACAGACTTTTTTCCTAACTGCGCCATTTTGTGAGATTTTGATCTTTTTCGAAAATCCTACGTCATTGTACAGGAAATACCTTCCAGTTTAACGACATTTTTTTCCTTTTTCGGTTTCAGCTACTCAATCGGCCGGAATCATGTCAGCAGTGGAGGAACTTTTCTTTTGGCGCCTCCGAAGGCAGCGCATAAGTCGCTTGGATATCAATATTTTTCTATGAAAAAATTATGCAATATAGGTCAAATATATCCAAATATATTCTTAATTTTCCGAAACATTTAATTGAGTAATTTTCTTCCTAAAAACTCCCGAAAATCCCCCACATTTTCAGCGTTCACACTGGTATAGCCGCTTAAGATGCCGAAACAATTACTCAGTTTCCTCATAAAGGGTGTCTCAAAATCACCTGAAATTCTCATTTATTAATGAAACGTATTATTTATTCGAAAAGTACGAATATTTTTATTTCAATATCGGTACAAACATGGAGGTTATGTGTGGAACACAATATCCGATAAATGGCCGCCTCCCTATTTCCAAACCTTCACACTTTTGACGAAATTTTCAATAACATTTTGGCATAATTACGGACTAATTTTATTAGTCCAATTGCTTCCTTGAGACATTTTTTTAGCGAATTTTCACAATTTTTATGCGTTCCTCGATCGTGTAATTGTCCACGAATAAACCTCAATATTTTCTGATGCCAATTGTCAAAGATTCGTACTCAATATTCGCCACAAAAAAAGTGCGCCCAATTAAAAATGTCAGGTCATTTTGAGACACCCTTTACATTATCGTGATATTTTTCAAACTTATCCCTCTCAAAATACGAGTGTATTTATAAGTCCTGTGAACATTATTAACAGCACGGTTGAAGTGCACGGTGCGATGGTACGCACGCGCGTATATACATGTGCGCACCTTGTTGATATTCACGTCACGTAACAGTGTCAGCTATATATGCCCTGAATGATAGCGTCATGGACGAAAAAACACGTGTCACGAGCCATTTACGAGAATCAAAAATTCTATGCATAGAATTTATAGGAAACGCGTATAAATTTAAACGGAGACAAAGAAATTCGTTGTCCAACGCATGAGCGATAGTATAGGCGGAATGAGGTCGAAGTATTCAAGAGAACGAGTGAAATTTGACTTATCTCCGCAAAGTTTTGAATTGTTAGAAAATTCCTGAAAATGGAGATTACGAAACTTGCGGATGGATAGAGAGAGTAAGTTGGGGGGGGGGGGGGGGGGTAGATAGAGTAGAGTAGAAAAGTTACTCAAAAGTGTATAAGTTTGCAATACATTGCATTTATGCATAGATAAGACGAGCGGCGAAATATATGCAATGTATATTCAACAATGTTAATACTGATAAGATTCAAACGCAGTTTCAAATGTTTACCAATTCACAATGTGCGTGTACAAGAAAACACTTGCATACATAGTATGTAATTATGTGTGGGTGTGTGCGCGGTCACATATCCATATACATATGCAATCAACTCGACGCGCATAGCAATCAATCATTCTTCCCCGTTCTCCACGCCGCCATAACTCGCGCAAAGTTTTTCCGTCGATATCGGCGAAAATAGATTCCATTTGTTTTTTTTTTCCTTCCTCCCACCATCGCTGAATACTTTTGCATGCTCACGATTTATTTTTTTCGTCACGCAAATGTATCATCTTGGGAAGGCGGTTGTATACGTATGACGGACCGTTTACACATGTTTCTTCTACCGTCAGTACAAATCAATAACGTATCTGTACATAATCATTTCTCGGCCAGTATTACGAGCTTTCTCCACCAAAAAAATTTTATGGAATGGCGTTGAAGTGATTTAAATTACGTACTTTTTTGGGCAATTTTAGTTTGCGAAAATCACTCGTGTTTTTCTTTACTGTTCTTGCTAGAGATCGGCAACCTAAATCGGCCATAAAAGATTTTGGACATTGATAAATATAGAGGAATAAACGAATAAATAAAAATATTTTTAACATTTTTTTGGCATGTTTAGTCTGCGAAAAGCACTATCTTTTTATTGTTTTTCTTGCTAGAGATCGGCAACCTAAATCGGCGACAAAATATTTTGTACATTGAGAAAAATAGGAGGATGGAAAAATTCAGGAAACGGTTCGTTACATTTTTTTTGCAAACCTAGTCTGCGCAAATCACTAGTTTTCGTTTAGTTTCTTTGCTATGGATCGGCAGCCCAAAACGGCAAAAAAAAACGGTTTTGGAAATTAATAAAAATAGGACAATAAAAGAAATTTAAAAAGCTGCTCGGATTTTTTTTTATCAAATGTGGTCTGCAAGCGTCACTTGTTTTTTTTTTACTTTCCCTGGGAAAAGGAAAATAAGAATAAATAAAAATGTTCGTTACATTCCAACGATGCAAACTTCAACACTATTTTAAAAATAAGTGCGGGACGCGTAATTTTTGAGAATAATTTTCTTTTCCGCCTAGGTACGACAAAATTTATTTCAAAAAGTATAGCAGCGCAACTTAAAAGTAGTACGACGGTAAGAAATCGAAGAATAAAAGCGCTTATGTTTGCAAACTTTATTGAAGGCTTACGATTTATGATCGGCGACGTGCGTCGTACTGAATTTCTTTTGACGCGTATATAATAATGCGTGTTAATTGGCAGTTGTTATTTATCGAGGGGAACGTGTGTGTGTTTTAATTGGCTTTAACGTGTGCGGAAATGGTCGAGGCGGCTGCGCGCGCGCGCGTGAGTGTGTGTGTGTGTGTGTGTACACAAATACATACGATAGTGTATCATTTAACGGTAATAATCATTTGTACCATTTAACGGTTACACGCTCGAATTACCGAGGGAAAAAGAGCGAGATCGAGAGAGATCGCGAGACTAATGTCCCTCCGTACTTTTTGCGTCCCCCCTCTCTCGCCTCCCTGTATCTCTCCCGTCCAAATTGTGCGTACAGTTGAGACAAACTGAGATGGAAAAGTAGCTCGTTACAGCTAAAAGTCTCTAGCGGACAAACGGAAAGATTCCAATGACGTTCCAGTTTGTATCGTTGGAAGGCAACGGAAATGTTTTTTTTTCTTCTATTTCCCAAATTTCCTTCGGCAGACTTGAGCTACGAAAACCACGCGAACATTTTTTTGGAAACCTTATGTAGCGATCTACAACCAACATTTGCAAAATATAATTTTTTATAATAATAAGAAGAAATAGAAAAGAATTTGGCAATTATGCATAAGTGGGGCACCACGCCAATTTCGATGGGAACATTTTTTTTCCCATGAAGTTGTTGATTCCATTATAGCGAGTGTTATTACGTCAGGGGAGGCTGACATTTTCTATGAATTCCATAAGTTATGGGGTTTTGACGTTCCCGGAAATACGTGATAAAATAATGATGTTGAAGTTTGCATCGTTGGAAAGGAACGAAAGTTCATTTTTACATTTTATGTTCCATACCTTTATCGTTGTAGATCTTTGTTTTTATGGATTTATATTGTAGATCGGTAAATAAATAATTTGAAAAATGGTTGAAGGATTTTAGTAAGGAAAGTTTGCCAAAGGAAATCAAAGGAATTCAGAAATATGATTTTTTCGTTGCGTTTCAACGATGCAAACTTCAACATCATATAAAATAGGGCATTTCAATAGAAAAAAATTGTATTACCATATGCAATGAAAGCGAAAATTTATGGGGTGGAAAATCACGATATTTATAGAAAAAAATCATAAAATAAAAAGCCACAATTATTTATAATAAAAAATTGCCAAAAGTGCTATGATAAAGAAAATTAAATGAGGACGCAAATCATAGTTTGAAGATGTTACAAAATCACGGCGTCATTTGTAGACAAGTGAAGGGTCCTAAAAGCGGATTGACGACAATAAACGGAAATAATTTAACGTGGCGTTGCAACAGAAGATAGACAATAAAAAAGAAAATAATCAAAGAAAGGTGCAATTTCAAACAATATTCAAGAACTAATACTTGGTTCAGAAATGCACATTTGGCTCCAAAAAAATGTTTGTGTGGGTATTAATCTTTAAGGCCTTAGGCCACTCTAGAGGTCGAAAAAATAGGCTTTTTGGGGATTTTTTTTCAGAAAAACTTCAAAATAAATCGAGATTACAAACAAGGGTGTTTATCATACATACCAGTTACTGTATACAATAATTTTTTTGAAGCGATTAATTACAAATTGGCAGCCGTGCAGCGTTTATCTCAAAACTGCATTTTTTAAGTTGGCCCTATTTCATCACGTGTTTCCGGGAACTTCAAAACCCCATAACTTATGGAATTAATGAAAAATGTCAGTCTCCCCCGCCGGAATATCAGCGACGGCCTATTAAAGCAGTTTATGCTAAAAAAAAATTTGACATTAAAATTGGGGCGCTACCCCACTTATGCATAATTACCAAGAATTTTTGTTGCGTTCCAACGATGCAAACTTCATCCCCATAAGATTCCATTTCCCCTGTCGATGGCGCAGGACGTACGAGAGCTCGGTCGGTAAATCGCACTCTCACGAGCATTTCGGTTGCCCTTCGTCGCTACTACACCACGCTGACTCCTTTTCCAAGACGAGCGAGCAAAAAATCGCCAAATTCCTACGACTTTCCTCGGTCGATCAATTTTATTTTATTTTTCTTTTCTCTTATGCGTCATTCCGTGGTATATATTTACATCGCCGTTGTGTTAACTCGCCGTATTAGTCATCGAGTGATTATGCGAGTTGTGCGAGTTTGCGCAGGTAAAAAACAAAAGTGAAATATACAATCGATTTACGTCACGCACGCATACACGCACGTACAAACACACGGACGGGCGTAAAGACTTTGGTAATGAGGAAATCCTTGAAAGTGTTAGATCGATAAGCCACTGTTGGCCGAGCTAATTTTATCGTCAACCGCGTACACTTATCGATACGAACTGATCGCAAGTTTCGTTACGGGCCTGAATAACAGTAACAACAAAATAATCACGATAATAATAATAATAGTAGATTGCTATTATTACTTATCACGCTTATCGTTATTGTGCTTATTATTTCATAATAAAGTATTATTATTATATAATTAATATATTAAACTTATTGTTATTGCTTGTTGTGATTATTGTCAAATAATAATCATAATCATGAGCAGTGATTAACTAGATTTACTTCGACTGACTTATTATTTTATTGGTGAATTATAACCAGGAAAAAGCGTTGGAGCATTGAAAGCTTCTCGATCTTTTACAAGGTTGATTATCATGTTATCATTACCCGTTGTGCTTATTATTACTGATATAATTTCATTACAATAAATTATAACAATAATAATAATCACCAGTGCGAAAGATCGAGAAGCTTTTAATGCGCCAACCCTTTTTTTTCTAGAAACAATACACCAATAAATATTGTGTACGTACGTGTAAGCGTCTATTCAATATGTTCTTTTTTTAAAACATTTTTCATTTCTCTCAAGCGCGCGGCGCGCAGAGGTACATGAGCGTATAAATTGCTAGCCAAATGATTATATCATCGTTTTGTTCTCCGTTCGTTCTCTCAATTTACGAAGATTGTTATCAGCCAAGTGCCGCAGAATAATGTTGGCGGGACGGAAGGGAGTTTGAATTTTTCTCTGGTTACCATTCGATGTGTGTGTGTGTGTGTGTGCTTCTTTCCAATTACACGGGAAAGAAAAAAAAATACCGAGTCTATAATTATTTCCATGGAAGTGTTGCAATCACGCGAGACCTTCTGGCCATCTCTCTCTCTCTCTCTCTCTCTCTCTCTCTCTCTCTCTCTCTCTCTCTCTCTCTCTCTCTCTCTTTCTTTTTCGCTCACGGTGTAAGGCCATTAATGGATATCCGTTTGAAGAATTACTAACCGTAAGGTTTTTATCACGCGAGAGAGAGAGAGAGAGAGAGAGAGAGAGAGAGAGAGAGAGAGAGAGAGAGAGAGAGAGAGAGAGAGAGAGAAAGAGAGAAGAGAGAGAGAGAGAGAAAGAGAGAGAGAGAGAGAGAGATCACGAGGAAAGGGAAAAAGGTTAAGAGGTGCTCAACGACGAAAGTTTATAATAATCTTTCTCAGAAGAGTGAACAGCACGTGCTCACACTTGCTGAAATATAAAAGAGCTAACGACAGAGAGAGAGAGAGAGAGAGAGGGAGAGAGAGGGGGAGAGAGGGAGAGAGAGAGAGTGAGAAACCGGAAGTCGGGGATTAGCTCTGCGTGAGTCATTTCTCGTTACCACCCCCCTCCACTTATTCTTGTCGTCCCTAACTAGTAACGACTGCATCCACACCAACATTCAAGTGATACAATCCTACATTCATTTTATTACGATATTCCAGGAAAAAATAACGAAACAGCGCTAAGAAATGTTTTATTTTTCCCCATGAAACTCATTTAAAGAATTAACAACAGAATATTCCGCAGAAAGTTTCCAAAGGCCGTGCAAATTCTTCGAGAAACGTTTGGACCACACGAGCCTTACGCGATAAACAACAAAAGTGCAGTAACGCCATGGGACTGAAGTTTGCATCGTTGAAACGCAATCGAAAATTCTTATTAATTTCTTATTGTCATTATTATCCAAAATCCTATTTCGCATATTTGTTGTAAATTGGTAAATAAGCATCCTAAAAAATATTTTCGTGACTTTCGTAGCGTTAATCTGCGAAAGGAAATTTTCGAAACACAACAAAAAACATTTTCGTTGCATTCCAACGATGCAAACTTCAGCGTCATAGTAACAACAATAACGAGAATGGCAATAGTTGTAACGTGAATTTCCGAGCGCAAGTAAATGTTGTTTTCGCTCGAAAATTTATGAGATATTCTAAATCGAATTTGTGCTCGAACTCGAGAACGAGAAGGCGCGCGGGCGAGCGCGCGGTGCGAAAGTTCAAGCCGCGAGATTATATATGGGCACGCACACGTACAGGCTCGTACGTGAATGCAAATTTGACGGGTGTTATGTCTATGCGAGAAATTACAGCTAAAGGCACCGGAGTTTGGGCGGCGGCTCGAGATGTACGAGGCAGCGAAGCGGAGGATATGCGAAATCGAATTTCTTCAATTACGCTGAATCGCCGTTTCGAATTCTCCGCGCTTATGGATTATCAAAGTTTTCGGGAAAATTAAGAAGCGAGGCTACGGAAATCGTTCGTAGCAATACGAACGGCAATTGGAGGCGGTTAATACACGAGGAATAAGGTTTTTAATTGATCCAGAGGGTCACCTTAAGGGGTCAGGCTACTGCGAACATTTTGGAAAAATCGATGGTCGCTTGAGGCAACTCAAATTACGGGGTACCCCTCTCTGGAAACTTCAAAATATCGTTTTTATTCGTATTGTTATAGTATGAACTTTCAAGAATATTTTAAGACCAACCCAGGTAGGGAATCAAAAGGCTTGACGATGGAAACAAACTTGTGTGAGCCTTGTTTCACCGAGCCTGAGTGAGACAGACCTGGGCCAGGTTTCATTGCATCGTTTGGAGCAGCCTGGAACCAAGACTGGCTGCTTAGCCTAAACTCAGGGTTATTTCAAGCTTTATTCAGCCAGTGAATTTTAAGGCTAAAAAATCAAGCCTGGATGTAGGCTTGTTTCAGGTTGTGATAAAAAGAAAATAAATTTTAAATAATATTTTTTCTGTACTTTTATGAAAAAAAAAATTAGCAATAAATTTGTCGGGTGCGAAGGCACGAAAAACGAAAGCGAACGAGGCAGCTCAGAACATTTTAACATATTCTCTTATCGATATTTATGAGGTACACAAAAAAGTTTTTTTCTCGTCACACACACAGATTTCGTATATACTCACTCTCTGGAGTTTGCGTACACTCTGTGTATTACGTGTCCCATAAAAAATAAATAAAATAAAGTATTGTGTTTAAAATATTTTTTATATATATTTTATAACAAATAATATAATGAATAATAAATATATATAATAAATAAAATGAATTCTTTACAAATTTATTAAATTTACCCCAATGTACAGGCCTCATATAGCCTCGAGAAGAGTTTGGGATGAGCCTGGTCATAAATGCTCGTGAAGACTTCATTAAGGCTCGTTTTGAACCTTGTTGTTTCGTCGTTTCAGGCTTAGTACAGGCTTTTCTACCAGCCTTTGGTCAAGCCTGTATGCAAGAGCCTGAAACCGCGTTATCATTCAGAGGTTCAGCAAGGCCTGAAATCAGGCTGGTGCTCAGCCTGAATTAACAAATGTGAGCCTTGTTTCAGAGCTTGGTGAGTCCTTTTTTCATAGTCAATTCCTACCTGGGAACCGGACGCCGAAATTCAAAAAATTGACGAAGTTACACCTATTTTAGTGGAAGGGTGTGCGTCGGGTTAAGGGATGATTCGCGTGTAACGAAGGCGGACATCATAGCACAAGAACACTCAAGAGGCCCGAACTGCCCGTGGAGTGCATAGATTAGGTGTGCAACACGATCTCGATGATGAGGAAGGACACTTATATGGAGCCGGAATCGCTGACTAGCGGTAAGACGACAATATTTCACAAGTTCGTGAAAAATATGTACCCAAACTTTGAACGCGATTATCTCGAAACTACATATCTTGACACGGCGGGATTGATATCTCGAGTAACTTTCACACTATTGACTTGAATTTGCACAGTTAGCGTTCAAACAGTAGTCATTTTCGGTTCACGATCGCATTTTTTTAGTTGGATTAACCAGAGCTTAATGAGGTTTTCTTAGGAGAAGCTGTCATTTTTCGTATTTTTCGAAATTTCGGAAAGTGGATCGTGAATCCATAGCCAGTTGGATATATATGGAGAAAGTCGCCAACCTATACGTGCATCTTGGGTCAATCTGACCCAAGGCGTTTTTCAAATCGTTGTATTCCGGTAAATATGCATTTTTTTGTAGTAAATTATCCATATTTTATGGCCCTAAATTTATCTTTTGACGAATACGAAAATTAAATGCCAAAACATTCGTTTAAAGTGGGGCATACGTTGAAAAATACGTACTTACACGAAAAAAATCACTGGGTGAAAACGACCCAGTGTGCACTCGAAGGGTTAACTTAAAGATTCATTTTAAAACTCAGGGAGACTGAATTAATTAGTGATCTTGTACACTCTGGCCGTTCTTCAACAATTCGTTCAGCGCAAAACATCGAAGCAGTTCGTGAGAGTGTTCTTGAGAGTCCAGGAACATCAATTCGGCACCGTGGACAAGAATTGGACATTTCGCGAAGCCCCCTACAGCGTATTCTCACGAAAGATTTGCATCTTCATGCAAATCACGGCCGTGGCGGCCATTTACCCGCTATGCTATTCCATACATAACCCTATACTGTATACTTTATGAATCAATCAAAAAGTTACGATTTTTAATTAAAAACCTGTGTTTTCCATCAAAATTACTTCATGCGTGAATTTTGGCACACCCTTTACATACACAGGGTGTCCCAGAACTGAATGCGTTCCCTAAAATAGTGGGTTGGGGTTGAAATTCTGAGTTGATTGATATAAGCATGTGTGGGTCTCAGATCAACCCCTGAATTATTATTAATATATAAAAGCGGGCCAATCAGGTGCGCCCGATCAGCTGGTTCGCGCGTATCGCTCACCGACGTACGCCGGCTCATCGGGCGCACCTGATTGGCCCGCCTTTAAAAATTCATAATAATTCAGGGCTTGATCTGAGCCCCACACATGCTTATATCAATCGACTCAGAATTTCACCCCCAACCCCCCATTTCAGGGAACGCATTCAGTTCTGGGACACCCTGTATACGTAAGAATAGAAGGTGGCCGTTCGAGAGTAAAGAGAAGACCCCGTTTGGGTCCGTTATCTGGATCGGATTGCAATGCAACACTCGTCATGTGCTTTCCTCGCGCGCGCGCGTGCGAGCGTCCTCGTTTATTAGCTCTCTGTGCATTCGCTTTATTGCTCAATCGGTTCGTTCCGCAATACTCCTCTTCCCTCTCCCGTCCTCCCGCGGTCTCTAATATCGCACAGAGAGTAATATTGTCCGGACTTGGTCATCAAATTGTCTTCGATGCTCATTCGTTCGATTAGACCTGGTTCGATTTGAAGATTCATTCTTCTCGAGCGATTGCCCATCGAAGTTCGTTATATATTAATAAGCATGAATTACGCTCGACGTTTTGTCGTGAATGCCGCTCTCGTATTACGTCGTTCAGCATCCAGCCGATGTCAAGGACTGTCTGCGATTGGCATTTCGAAAAAACTTAAGATTGATCGATCGATCAGATTTGTTGCGCTCCAGTAAGTTAGACCGGCCACAAATGCCCGCGACACTCCACATACGTAGCGATGTTTCGTAACTGTTCAGCTAACGAGTACAGCTGCCAGTGAATTATTGCGGAACAGAACCAATTTTCCTTCCAACGAAAACTATTTTTTTTTCTCCATGATTTTTTAACATTTTTTTCTCCTTCTGATGATCCATTAGGCGGGAGTTGAAACGAAAAGATTATTATAATTGTAGAGAATATTATAATATATATGAATATATATTTATATATTTATAATATTCATGTTGCTGAAGTTTGCATCGTTGGAACGCAACGAATGTTTCGTTTTACATTTTATTTTCCATAGTCTTATTATTATAAGCAATTTTTGTTATAGATTTACAATGTAGATCGCTAAATAAATATCTTTAAAAATGGTTCAAGGACTTTTCTAGGCGGAATCTGTCCAAATAAATTAAATTCGTTGCGGTCCAACGATGCAAACTTCAGTATCGTTAATATTCTATCTTTTAATTATCTATCTAATAATAAATGAACATTATGATAATTGTGGAGAACATATGAGAGTCGATTTTGCACATTTGCTCAAGTCGCCTTAATAATAATAATATAATTATTAATATTATATTGTAGTAGTAGTAGTTTATTCCACATGTACACCCTTGCGGCTTTTTACAATCTCCCATCCGTTCTTCAGCTCCTTTTTACATTATGATATTTTTACGATGGGCCGTCTGTTTTTTGCCTATCTTCACTTTCCACTGTTCCCCTTATTCCTATTGCTATTTTCTATTCCGTATTGCTAATAGTCTTCTAGTTCACTCTCCTCTGCCGTCTTTCTAATAATATATTATATTACAATTGATATAATATAATAAATATATTATAACAATAACAAAATACTATAATTATGTAATACTTATATTATTAATATTAGATTTCATTACAATTGATATAATATAATATAATAATAATAATAATCTAATACCGTGATATCGCATTAGAGTTTGCATCGTTGGAGCGCATCGATTTTATTTGTCGTTTCATCATTACTATTATTTTTGAAAACTTTTTTTACAGTTCGAGATCGTAAATCTCTAGTAAGGAAACGTAAAAAAGTAGGACTGATTTTTATGACCAGAATCGGCAAAACAATCATTTCAGCAATTAAACCAAAAACAAAATAATTCATTGCATTCTAACGATGCAAACTTGAACGTTATACCATAATTAGATAAATACTACGTTATTAATATTATATATATATATATATATATATATATATATATATATATATATATATATATATATATATATATATATATATATACATACATATATATACATATATACACACATATATATGTGTGTGTAATAATAATAATAAATATATTACACGACCAAAAATTACAAAGTCAGTACCTTAATATGTTCGTTGACATATACACGTACACATTGACAAACCTATCGAGCCAACGGTTTCGCAATTTTTGGTCGTCTAACTTCACTAGAGCGACCTAAAAAGGTGACCTCGTTTAGCATCCTCTCCGTTTGTCAATTCATTGCTCGAAACAAAGTGCAATTTATTTCGAATAGAAGCTTGGTTGAAACAAAAGGTTGCACGAATATGCAAGTCACAGGAAGCGAAATGAAGTTTACATTCACCGATCATTGAAACGAACAGATAGCGCTCAAGGGAGGGAGAGAGACATAAAATAGAAGTCTGAGAGAGTAATAGGAGTTTTGCGTGTGTCAATTTACGTGTTCGTATAATTAAATACATAAAGTTGAGCTTCCCTTCTCCCCCTCCCTTCTGCCCCGTAAATTTCTGCCAAAGCTAATACATGTAGGTAAAGCTATGTGTAATTTTCTAACGAGAGTATATACAGAGCCTTTAGTACAACGTGCCAGTGTTCCAATGGCACCATGAACACTCACACACGATCATAATGTATGAAGTTGTGGAGTCTGCGCTCTCTCGGCGAGCTAACGTGTGTATATCATTAGTCCGATGTTGGCTTTCGAATTGCAATTTCTAGATAAGGGCTCTCTTCTTATTACTAACTCTATCCCTGCCTCCATGCCTCACTCTATCATTCTCTCTGTATAGTATAATTTACACAGGTAAATTCCCACTTTACCTTGCACGTTATACATATCCTACCAATTTTTCGTTCCTTCTCCCTCTCTCTCTCTTTCTCTCTCTGTCTCCGGCTCACCCTATCTCTTTCATACTCAGGTACAACCGTGAATATGGCCAGATTTTTTTTTCTTTCAATTTTCATTCTTCCTTCATTTCTCGTCTGGCTGAACAAATGATGGAGGTCTCGCGTGAGTCTCCCGGGGCCTGATCGTAATTCACTGTACATAGGCGTGTGTCTGTATACGTATATATCTATTTTTTCCTCAGGATTTATATGCTTTTTGCTTTAGCCAGCGAATGAAAGGGATTATGATAAATGTTGACAAAGTGGCTTTCCAATACGAGGTATGCGATATACGCATTATTTTTATCGGTGTTGTTTTTGGTGATTCTTTTTTTTTTTTAATGTCGTACGCATCGCGGTGGCGTTAAAAATAGATTTATCGCGAGGCCCTGTGTGCGTGTGCGGATATAATGAGTGTCTCGAGAAGTAATAAAGAAAATGATTGCGTGAAATGTTGCTTTTCAACGCTTATTGGGGGGAATTCCGCAGAAATCCAGACATGGCTCATTGATTAAGGGCTTAGGCCTAGTTGAAATTTTTAAAGAATCGATTCTCCCGTTACGCCGGATTCTCAAAATATAACATTTGAAAAATATTGTCTGAAAATTTCACGTCGATTCGTTCAAAATTGAGGGAGTTATGGGCGTTTATAGCCCATGACGTTAAGGGGCTATACCAGTGTGAAAAGCCTCAGCCTCTCAGCAGGCATTATTCGAGGAAGAGCAGGGTCCATTGTATGGGCCAGGTATAGCTGATTGGCAGTTTTTATGGTAAATATAATTTTATCTCGCAAAAATCGATAGTTAAATCTTTAAACGCGTTTTTCGCGAAATGAGATTTTTCAAATTTGCTGACATTGTAACTCAAAGAGCAATTATCCGATTGACTTGAAATTTGAACTGAGCACTCTTGAATATATTTACTCGATAATGACGTAGGATATTTTTGATTGGATGAAAATTGACGATTTGGCATTGAAAAAAACGACCATTTTATAGGCAAGAAAACAGACTTTTTTCATAACCACACCATCTTGTTAGATTTTGATATTTTTCGAAAATCCTACGTCATTGTACAGGAAATACCTTCCAGTTTAACGACATTTTTTCCTTTTTCGGTTTCAGCTACTCAATCGGCCGGAATCATGTCAGCAGTGGAGGAACTTTTTTTTTGGCGCCTCCGAATGCAGCGCATAAGTCGCTTGGATATCAATATTTCTCTATGAAAAAATTATGCAATATAGGTCAAATATATTCTTAATTTTCCGAAACATTTAATTGAGTACTTTTCTTCCAGAAAATTCCCGAAAATCACCCAAATTTTCAGCGTCCACACTGGCATAGCCCCTCAACGCCCAAAGCTCCCACAAAATTGAGGGAGTTATGGGCGTTTATGTGCTCCGCGGACCAGCGAACATTCAAAGGATTTTTCTCAAAATGACTTTTTCGAAACCAGTTTTCCACAAAAAAAGTCCACATTTTTGAAGATTACACACTTTACTTCGAGCAACATTCGAGTTTACTCGTAATCATCAAACAAAGCGGAACTTCACCGAGTCTAGAAGAGTAAATCGCCCACTGGCACGAATTTAACTCCTTCCACGCAATAAAGTCCTGAGATTCTCTGCGCATAAAAGGGCTCGTAGATAATACTTGCTCCTCTTTTTTTACATGCCGATATTATTATTTTTTTGTCGTTTTTCACCAAACGCGACTAACGATACAAACTGGAAATTTGCATAGCACTCATTTCCAAGTCCATTACGATTTCCGGGAAACGAAAACAGACACTGTGTGCGAGTGTGTATACACTCGGTGCTCGTACGTGTAAGTGTTGTAGTTACATATACTCTCTTTAATGGATTTCTCGCGTGTGCTGTTATGTGCCCTCCGCGGAGAGACTCGCGAGCAGGGAACACTCGGCAAACGCGCGAATACACAAATTCGGTGTACCTTTGCTCGCAAATTAATGTATCTGAGGCTGTACAGAAGCGGGCAGATATGCTATCGTTCAATTTATTCAATGAATATTATATCTTCGTCGTACGTGAATATCCGAGCGTTTTTCCTTGCGGACTAATTTTAAGAGTAGGATCATTGAAAATTCGTTCCCATCCGCATTCTGTCGGCCAATGAGTGTACACTTTGTACATGTACACATTTCTCGAGCAAGCTTGGCCGTCGACATTCATGGATTATCGGGGGAATATATGTGCACACGTATACACGGGTACGTATGTGCGTACATAAATGAAACGTTTGTCCAATTAAGTTTAACTTATTTATAATATATGATTATATGGTAATATATTATCATATTTATTTTTGGGAAATATTTACAAGTGGGGCTCCAGTCCTATTCGGCTCCAAAAATTGTTCCACGTGTTCGGGGCTATTCTGCAGTATGAAATTTTTTTTTTATAATGGGGGGAGGGGTATTTTATTTAAAAAATTATATATTTCTGGAAAATATTCGATTTTTGAAATAAGTTTCCTGTATGCTTACTCTAATTTGACTTGTACCCGAACAAACCCAAACAACCCCAAACCCATGTCATTTGACCCTCGTGATGTCACCAAACCCGTTTCCTCTATACCTTTAAAAAGGTAAAAAAAAACGTTTGGGGGTTGAAATAAGGGTTGAAATTGTCTTTCCCCGACTTGAATATTATAAACAAAGTGCCCTAAAATACATCGACTCGGCACAAAATTTCTAAACCCCTTTTCTAGCTGTAGCCCCACTTGTAAATATTTACCGTATTTTTGTGTTCTGGTGTGTACGCATGTGTGTGCGTGTGGATTAGGTGGTTGCATATGAAAAGGTTCATTTTAGCGAGAAAGGTATATTGTTGAAGTTGGCAGCGTTGGAATGCAACGATTTTTCTTTTGTTCACCCTTCTTCTCCGTTGCTATTGTTATCCAAAATCATTCTCGATACCCGAGCCGCCATTCTCAGCCTGTTTTGGAGGCCTTTAACTCAATTTCAGCCAATTTTTAAGGCCCTTCACTCCATTTGAGCCTCACTCGAGGCTACTTAATGTTAAAAGTCCTACTATGAGCCTCAAAGTGTCATCCAAATCAACTTTTGTAGTATAGGCAGAAGATAGGCAGGTAGGTTGTGGGTGCGATTCCATGTGTAGGCGAAATATAATTTCTTCGAAATAACTCATTTCAGGTCAGGGAATGACCAATTAGAATAAAAAATCATTGAGGTAGAACTGTTAATTGAGTATTCTAATTTATTGTGGATTTATGCAATATTTTATGCAGTTAGTAGACGGGCTGCGTTGCCTTCCATGTCATCAGTGTATGCCTTTACGCATATTAGCGTGTACGTGCGTGCGGGTATACGTGTGGCATTCAAGAACACTATATCGACATCCTACATAGCGCCTTAAAGTAGAGAAAAGGGAACTTTGTTCCCGTTTTAGACGCTAAGTAGGTGTCCATTTTATATTAAGCTCAAAGCTAGACCGTACCACTCTTATCATCCACCACTGTAACGAGCAGGGTCGAAGTAGTCTGAAAATTTCGACTCAGGCAGATTTAGTTTGTAGGTATCTAATGAGGATCTTAAAAAGCTTGCCGTAGCTTTGTTCTGCCAAAGAAAATTGGCAACTAAAAGAAGGTTCTTTTCGTTGCGTTCCATCGATGCAAACTTCAATGTCATCGAAAGATAAGCTAGTGGTTCGGGAGAAAATCGACAAACTGGTTCATTTAATGTGTTGCCCATTGGAAGAGACAACCTTGGCCCATCTTTTGGCCAACGATTGGCCGTCACGCAGGGACAATCCGAGTTGTTTAGAGCAACTCCAGTCATATACCCATTTTTCGACTCCATCGTACGAGGTGAAGTGCTTAGCCGTAAGCGCCGACTGCATCAACCAGAACGAATGGTAATCAGAGGGAGCGCTGTCTGGGAAATATGACAGGTGGGACAGGATTTCCCAGTTGACTCCTTCTAAGTACTTCTTAACCGGTCGAGCAACGTGCAGTCTGGCGTTGTCGTGCTGCAAAATCAACTTGTCATGGGGATTCTTCCATTCCGGCGACTTCTCGTGCAGAGCGATACTCAGTTATGGTTTTCGACGGTTTCAGCAGCCCGTAATACACGACACCCCTATTCTGGGTGGTTTTTCGCGATCCTTGTTGTCCATAGAGGGGAGATTACGATATCTCTGGCGCCTCAATTCGACCATTGGATTATGGAATACGGCCGAAAAAAAACGAAAAACAAGAATACCTTTTTTCCGTTTTGAGCCTTGGTTCTGAATTTACAGGGCTACGAAGAGGAAAAAAGTATTTTTCCGATTTTCGATGTAAATTAAATTTTCCGCGTGTTTTACATGGTTTTGTCGTACTTTGTTTGGGTTTGTTTGTTTGTTTGTTGGGGGTTGTTTGTTTGTTTGAGTTTGTTCTTGTTTTTTTCTTGTAGCATTCCGAAGAAAGCTACATTTACGTAAACCAGTTAAATCGCTTAATAACGAATAATTCGTAAAACGCCCTGTATCTTCTAAGGGAAGCCAAAATCGCGATCTTTTTATTCTTAAAAAAGTGTTTCTTTTCGGCCAAATATGAATAATCCACGGTCAAATTAGTGCGCCAGAGATATCGTAATCGTGCCTCCAGAGAGAAAGCACCAGTCTGGAAGCGGCGAACCCACATTTTGCACGTTGTACTCGATGGATCATGTTCCGTATGCACTTCCTCTAGCAATCGACGCGTTCCCGCGGCCGATTTCTTTGCTAGGAAACAATGGAGAATACCTTTCCACCAATGTGACTTATTTGGAAGGAATTTTGCCATTCTCAACGCCATTGAAATATATGATGTTAAAGCATCGACCAAATGTCACCTATGGCTTTTTAGCGGTATGTGGACCTATCATACCTATCATGTATACTGCCGATTTTCAATCCGAGAAATTAGTAAACTCAACGCCATCTATCTATTAAATATATATATATGGAGCGAACTTCTAATCAATGATTCACAAACCAAAAAACGTCTTCCTTGGAGCACCGTCATCAAGACTTCAAAACGTTACTATAATTACTCAATTGAAGAATGCAAATGCCCGATTGCCTTTTAATTACTGAAAGATGCTAATCATCGAGGCTAATCAACTCGCACGTTTTTTTGACAGTTTTGAACATTTGTTCGTCAGTGTGACGAGACTTTCGGTTCTATTGCAAGGACAACGAGATGACTCGGTAGTTACTCCACGGGGTGAAACTGATGATCGAGTCTCGTAGGAAGCTAAGACTGGCTGCAAAGGGAACGGCGGGAAAAAAAGGGTATATGAGGAATCGCTTAGAACGAGGGGTAAAGAATCTAGACACGACTGAAATGGGGTTAATGCCCTGTTTATCAACTCCTACGCCTCCTTATCGCGGCAATAACTTGTATGGCGTGGGTTCACTCGTTAAATGGCTCGATCGAACTTTAGATATAGCACTCGTGTTCGTGAGAAAAAGAGAGAAGGAGAGGAGAGACTAAGAGAGAGACAGAGAGAGAGAGAGAGAGAGAGAGAGAGAGAGGGAAGAGCGAGGAAGGGAAAATTTCATTTGCTAGTAAACGAGATTGAGCCAAAAAAAAAGAACAACGACCTAACTTTCCAAACTGCATCTTTTTATCTTCGCTTATCCGCCCTTCCACCCATTTCTCTCCTACGGGATTTCGTTTATCTCCGGCCGAGGGCGATTTTCTTAATTCCCGATAGAAAAAGAAATACGAGCGCGTTTTACTTTTAATATGAAATTACCGTACGACGGCCATTTGTGCCCTCGTAAAACGAGCAAATTGCCTCGTTTAATAATTAAGGCAAATTTAACGCTCCATTGTAATTTAAATGCCATTTACGATTTTATTCCGTATACGATAATTGATAATTGTTTATGTGAACGCGCGCGCGCATCCAGCTCGAGCGTCCCAAATTACGTGAATGAAGAATAACAATCATCGTTATTCTCATTATTGACGCGAAAAAGGAAAACGCGGTGAGCGCAAATGACGCGGGGAGAGACGAGAGGGAGCGAAACAAAAAAAAAACTGACATGCCTGAAGTGAAAGTTTCTATGGGTCGTTATAAAATTGGTCAAACTTGTATACACAAGCGTCCATTATACTCCTTCGTATTATACACAGTCGATGTAAGACTTATTCGTGTCACAGTCACTCGTTAGCTGTTGCCATTGCGAAATGGGTTATAAAAATAGAAAGAAAGAGAAAAAAAAAGAATAATCGTTTGGAGTAATAATGACGGAGAAAAGTTCACGCTTATTAAAATACGGATTTTATGATAAATTACTCTCCGCCGCCCCGCCCCCCTCGCGTTTCTCGCGATTGCTGCTGATTTTAATTCGATTACTTCTGATCAATCGGTTATCCACGTGCTCTGTGTGGCTTTGTACACGCCTCGTCGAGCACAAATTTTCAGTGGTGAAAGTTTCTCCCGCGAGGAAAAGAACGATGGAGAGAGAAAGACAAAGGCAGAGGGAGAGGGGCAAAGAGAAAAAGAGAAGCCAACTCGAGGCAAAACTCGCGCATTCATTGACGCCGTATCGACGTTGATTCTCGTCCCGTTAAAAGCGATCATTCTGCATGACGTTGAAGTTTGCATCATTGGAATCCAACGAAAGGGATTTTTTTTTATTTCCCAAATTTCCTTTGGCAGATATGAGTTACGAAAATCGCACAAATATTTTTCAGGATTCTTATTCAGCGATCTACAAGGAATTTGCAAAGTATGATTTTGAATAATAATGAAAATAAGGAATTGCAAAAACAATCGTTGCATTCCAACGATACAACCGTCAACCCCCTCAGTCTGCCGCGCAAGGGAATCCAAAGAATTAAAAATATGTTTTTACTTTGAGCTTTGAAGAGAAAAATATATGTTACTTTACTAATTTATAAGTACTTACTTATAAGTTAGTTATAAGTTACTCATGAGTTACTTATGAGTTACTCATAAGTAACTTATAAGTAACTCATAAGGTACTTGTAAGTTACTCATAAGTTACTTATAAGTTACTTATAAGTTACTTATAAGTTACTTTGAGCTTTTGCTCAAATATTCCATTTAAAGATTTCTACTTACCAAAGCTCCATTTTCAAAATTCGTACCCCCCCCCCCGCCCCTTCCCGCCGAAAAATGGCTCGTAGATGATGTTGAATTTTGCCTCGTTAGAACGCAACGATAATTATGATTCCTTATTTGCTCCAATTCCTTTTGGCAAATCTTAGCTACGGAAATCCTACAATATTTTTTCATTTGCTCATTTAGAGTTGTCTAATGTGAGTTGCAAAAAAATATTTTTGGAAATAATGAAGAGAAGTAGATAAAAAAAAAATTTCGTTGTTTTCCAACGGTGCAAACTTCAAGACCCTCCCCGTCACCCTCATCATCATCAACGCAGAATCTTCCAAAAATCCATACGTATCATTACCGTGTGGCGCAGACCACTGAAAATGACGATGGAAAAGGGCGTAACAAAAAAATTATTGGAGGGCTGAGACTACAGATGGGGCAAGAATAATAATTCGATTAGCGATTATGATAAATTACGAGGACTGCGGAACAGTACTGATGCTGACAGTAGAAGAGACTGAGAGAAGGAGTTCGCACCTATCACACGTGGAACGATTAATGATGTTGAAGTTGGCATCGTTGGAATGCAACAAAAATTATTTCTTTTTGATTGTTCACACTTTCTGCCTGATTCGTAGCCTGTTAAAATCACAGAAACATTATGAGGTTGAAATTCGCATCTTTGGAATGCAATGAAAATGAATGTTTCTTAATTCCTTCAATTTATTTTGGCATATTTGACCCAAAAAAATCTTTGAACATATTTAGCGGTCTACTGTTTAATTCCGCAAAAAAGATCTTCTATAATAATAAAAATAAGAAAATTAAAATGTAAAAGAAGAACTTTCGTTGCATTCCAACGATGCAAACTTCAACACCATGAAACATTACCATATACTTTTATCAGAGATTTACGAGTTTAATTAGCCAAAAAAGGCTTTGGACGATGATGAGAATGAACAAATGAACAAAAAATCGTGGCATTCGAACGATGCCAAACGTCAACGTAACGTAACGATTAACGAGGGAAGGGGGATTGACGAAGGGTAAGAAGCGTTAACTATGGCCAGACGAGCAATCATGACTCCTCCGACCGCGCAACCTCGCACATATTGATGCAAAAAAAAACAAAATGAACGAAACCGAAGAAACGTAAGAAAAATATAATATAAATGAATAATGGATCGTTTGGCTGCGCGGGGAGGGGAAGGAGGGTAAGACAAGGCCGAAGTGATAAAACACGGAAACGGCAAGCGGGATGATGCTTCGGCCAAGCCGGATATTCCGGTTTACCGGCGACGAGATTGGCGGACGGGCGTGGGGGCGGTACGAAATTTTGACGAAGGTGGACGAAGGCAAAGGAAAATTCATGAACGATTAAACGAATTCTTCAATTATCGTCATTATTCTGAATTT
Organism: Ophion ellenae; assembly: GCA_963210295.1. NCBI lineage: Eukaryota > Metazoa > Arthropoda > Insecta > Hymenoptera > Ichneumonidae > Ophion > Ophion ellenae. Next base: position 29,979,919 of record OY723391.1, on the reverse strand, counting down.
TACGAAGCCTTTTGCAACGGCTGAATAAATATAATAAACGTTCGTCCATCTGATAACGATTATTATTATTGTAATGACGCAATTGGGACTCTACTACCCCATCGCAGCACAGGATTTCTTTCTTCTCTCTCTCTCTCTCTCTCTCTCTCTCTCTCTCTCTCTCTCACTCCTCTCGTTCCTTATCGGCTTCCTCACAGTTGCTTTAATCCCACTTTCAGTTCCCTATAAATAGAATTATCTCCCTGAATATAATGTTCGAGCAAAGCTCCGCTCCGAGAGATATAATAAACTCGGGATTTCCGAGAGGGGGAGTAATTTTGTTTTTCGTTTCTTCCCTTATTATTTTTTCATTTCTACTAAGGGCGAATAAAATATATTTCGAAATAATTACGAAATACGCGCTCGGAAATGTACCTTGTTATACCTGCGCTTTCGTATCTCTCTCACTCTTTCTCTAGTGGATATTAACTTTCACTCATTTGTAATCCAATTTCTCAATTTTCCCCAACATCGTGCTCGGCTCTGAAATCGTGAACTCTCTCGTTTCGTTTCATATAACGAGGGAATTAATTATGGGGTAGATTAGATATCCACTGTATCAACGGTTATCTGGAACGTACATAAACGTAGATACGCGAACAAACGCACACATGTACCTGTGCGTTTGTTCTCGCAGATAAAACGAAGTATTACAAACGAATACAACGTTTATCCCCGTGCAATTTCTTCCAGTCGTTAAAATGCACGAGCTCGCCCTCTTCGTGGATCGTCTTTTCGCTCTTCAGCGAAAACTCCAACGAAAAATTGTCGGCCGATGAAAATTCATTTTATTCCGCAAATTATTCATCAAGTTCCCTTTTGTGCAAAATGGAAAATGAGAGCGAAGGCTCGACATGGCGATACGGAGACTCTTTCGTTACATTAGTATGGGCATTGCTCTCCAAATGAGGCCAATTCAATTTTGTGTCGGGAATATTGATGTGAAGAAAAAGCCTGCTCCATATTCTCTGCTTAAACATCTTTTTGTCACGGCACCATTTTTTCTTCCAAATCAAAGGTGCTTTGGAATAAAAAATGGAAGAACGTGTTAAGAGGTTGCAGAGATTTGCAGTGCAGAGATTTCTCAGGCTGTCTCCAGATCCGACCACATCCCTATAGGGATTTGATAGGGACGCCGTACGTAGGACGCCCGCATTGGAGTCCGATTGGATTCCGCGCTATTCCCCCATTAAGGGGTAACGCCACTGTAGAAATGTCAAAAAATCGATGTTTTTTTCTTTAAAGATACCTCAATATCTTAAAAATGACATACTCAAATGATTAAGGTGGGAAAAATGTCTAAATACTTTTATTTTGAATTTCGGCGCAGCCCCTCTCAGTCCGATGCAATCCGTACGGAAAACTGTAAACGCGTTTTTCTCAAAACTACATTTTTCAAGTCGGCCGGACTCATAACTCGAACAAATCTCGACCGATTGACTTGAAGTTTTAACTGTATATTCACAATTACATTCTGCATAGAAGTACGTAGAATTTTCTCGATATATTACATAGCGTTTTTTCATAAACAATTTTCGGACGAGGTTTTTTTTGAGAATTTTGAACTTTTATTTAAAAAACCCGCTGTTTTTGCGAAAATCGACATATCAAAAAAATCCTACATACTTCTGTAGCTATTCACATGTATAATCGAAAAAAATGCATTCACTGTAAATTAAAAATTGCAGGTGCCGTTGGTCCGACCGCGCGCCTATGACAAAAAAAGGCTTCGTCGAAGAAAAGCTGTGCAGCCGCCATTTAGTTTCATATTACTTTGAAAAAAGTAGTTTATACAGCTTATGATATGTGCAATAAAGGGCCTTTTTCAGAATTTTTATTTATTCCATTGTCCCGCTAAAAAAAAATTCCCAAAATATACTTATTTTTTCCCCGCTACAGTTGCCTTACCCCTTAACGTCGTTCAAGATTTTTTTCTATGAAATTCTCAATCGAAATTTGGTGGATCTCCCAACAAAATGAATATCCTTTCGTGAAAAAACTCGACGTGTTGAAACATAATCTGCGCGTTTCGTGAGCATGTACGTGTGTGGTGATACTACCCCAAAGTGCAGTAAAACAAATAATAACTGCGACAATCAAAGTGAATTTTTATTGACGTGATTCAAATCGACTATTAAGATATACTTTTTTAACCGATTTATACTTTATCAAGATCCACTCAATTGTATATCTATATATTTTGTTTAGAAAATTCAGCCAGAATGCGATGGGATCGATCAAGAATCCTTGCGGATTCTGTTTCATAATGTTCGATTCCTGTAGGATTCAAATTGGATACCAATAGGGAATCCCGATGAAAACCCAATGTACGAGCGTGGAGTTTTAGTATGGGGATCCAGTGCGATGACACATTGAATCCCACTCAGAAAGTGGGGACAAGTATGGGAACCCAATTGGATCGCAGCGACAACTTCTGCACGGGAAATAGTGATCTAAAAAAATGGGTCAAATGTCAAGAACAGATGTGACAAAGTGCCTATAGGTTGAACCTTCTAAAAATGTACATCCTGGCGTTACACTTCATTTTTCATGCATACATACATATAAATACATAGTTCTACTTTCGCAAGCTTTCAACTCTCCAGTTTTGAAAATTCAATCAGCGGTTCAACGGTAAAATGATTTTACATCTTGGAGCTATTGCCTTTCACGACTTGCGTATAATATGTGTGTGTGTGCGTATATATATATATGGACAACGACCAAAGAAGCGAAAATTATGATGATTAAATGCTTGAATATAGTCGTGATTGCTCTGTAATTTTCAGACGCACAATATAGTCTAGAATAATTCGCAACACGCATATTAAGCGACTTGAAACGGAAGACCGCAGCCAGAGAGAGAAGCAATTTTATTTCTTTAATTATTATTATTCATAATCGTAGTCTTGGTCGGTTACACACACACACACATACACACACGCGCGCGCGCACGCACACCTAAAAATGCGAGATACGGAAGTGCGAAATTGAAGAATCCTTTCTTCTAGCAAAACTTTAAGGACTTTGTACAGTCGTACAAAAAACAAGTAAAGCGAACTTCGGCAAAAGTAAATCAGCCTAATCCGTTTCGGACACTCGCTCGAGTTAAAATCACATTCGTAAAAAATCACATAATTTCCATCCGAACGAATGATTCTTTTGTCCCTCGACGTGCACCCTTGACTAAGATTTTTTAACGCCATATTTCAGTGATTATCTTTGCTAGCGTGACTGTACAGTGCGTGTGCCGGCGGCTCAGTCGTCGATCCTACGAATGTACTCGTATAACGAGCTTGAGAAAGATATAATTCCCGTTCTGTTCTTTTTTCCCTTCGAGTTTTAAAGGGCAATAAGTCGAAAGTTTTACGAGGCGCGTCGCGAAATTGCTCTCGCAACGTCAGCAGGTGGACGTTTCTCTCACACACATTGGGCTCATATTCTTCGACAAATTCGTGACTGACCGCTCGTTTCGTGCGACTTCACTTCCCGAGCGAAACACAATTGGAATTGCAGCCGCTATGAAACTCCAGTTTCGCAATAATTATGTAATTTGAAGAGAAACATTAATGTCGTATTTTAGTCCAGGAAAAAACATAACGGGGCAAATTTTTTCTTCTTGCTTGTCGCTCACATCGAGATGGTTCACCATTTTATTTTGACTTTGGCGCGAGAAAATTGGATTTTTGAAAATATGTATGCTTTTTTTCGGGTTGTGGATCGTGCGTGACGTTTACGAGAAATTATTATCCAACTTATTTTTATTATTATTTTTTCGTGTTATTTTGTGTGTTGTTATTATTATTATTATTATTATTATTATTATTATTATTATATGCGTACACAGACACGCACACATGTAGGCAGAGATGAGGAAACCGGAAGAGAACGGTAACTCGAGCGCGGCGTATACGACAACACCGGCAAAATCTCGTACATTTAATGTTTTCGCTGTCTGCCAGATAGTGATATCGTGTGTCGTAGAGGTTTTGGCCGAGCAAGAGATGGTAGAAAGAGGGAGGAGCTTAATCAAAGTTACTTTCGGCCTCGTTAACGAATTAACGACTGCACATTCGTGTCCAAAAATTAGCGAGAGCTTTTCAAATCTCAAACAAAAAGGAAGAGGGAAAAGGTGGGCACTGAAAATTTTGTCCTTCGCCAGGTACGTTATCCATTCTGGGTACAATCGAATATACGCGACAACGAAAACGATTACGAGATATTTATTTTTTCCATGACGTTGAAGAGAGCATGACAATGTAAAATTTAGAGAAAAAAATCATTTTTTTGTATGCATTATCCGATAGTATAGACGATTATAAACATGTTCGTATATTTACGTGAACGTAAGCAGACGATTTATATGAAAATTCCGCACTCGAAACTTTCAACGCGTTTTTCTCGAAATGTCGTTTATCAAAAGGGTGTACACTATCAAAGAAAGAGCTTTCAAGCTATCCGTCTCAAATTTTGACGCAACATTCTTCATGCCATTCTTTATCATGCTGTGAAAGCTTGTGTTTTTAAATCTTCTTTTTTTTAACGAAAAACTGTCGAAAAAATAGGCTAAATTCGATACTTTGTTTTTCGAAACGCCGCCATTTTGTCAATTTTGATTTTTTAAACCTTTGGCTATGGAAGTTTTTAAGGTTTCAATATTTTCAATAAATGGACGAATTATTTCAAGATTTTTTTTTTATTAAGAAGTAATTTTATGTCCACTTTGAAATTTGTCTAGACAATGTTATACCTTCTACATCATTTACAGTCAACTGTGTAGACTTTCGCTGGCATGATCTTTGCAAAACTTGTAATTTCGGAACATTAAAATGAGGAATTTTAAACCATCGGAGAATTCGAATTTCGGAATTTCAACCCGGTTCCCATACCAAAATAGCGGCTTTCATAATGATTATAATCTATTTTGAAAATTTATTTCAGATTATATTTACGACCACAACCGTGTACACCGTGAGGACCCCTTTTTTCGACGACATTTTCAATCGTTAAAAAAATGTTAAAAAAATAAAAATATACGTTTAAAAATTTATTTTCTGTTCTCCGTGAGTGTTTTGATCTGACATAAAAAAGTCAAACTGAATAGCGTGTTTTAACCATCGAAAAAAAAATCGCCAAAATCAGCTGTCTTTCGACCCGCTACACTGTGATGATCCCTGAAGTTTGCATCGTTAGAATGCAGCGATTTCTTTCCCTTTTCTTCATTTTTTTAGTCCGTCATTTTTCTCATTATCGAAAGACGTTTTTTTTTTAATAACGAACGTAGATTTCCAATTAAAAAAAAACGTAAAAACGTTGAATGATTTTCGTAGTCTAAATGGACCAAGAAAACTTTTGAGCAACCAAAAAGAATTGACTTCCGTTGCATTTCAACGAAGCAAACTTCAACGTCGTATTTGCCCCATGGGCTACTTTAATAGGGATAAGATGATTATTTTTCAATAATATGTTTGACAAAGCGAAACAATTTATTCGACAGCATTCCCCAGATCAATCAACTAATTCGATCCAATGGTTGAGTGATGGAAAGCTATCAGCTGTTAATTTAAATTGTGGTAAATCAATGAACATTGGCAACAATTTCTCGTTGTTGGAATCGTTTCCAAACACGATCGGTTATCCGTGATTTTGTGACAACCATAATGATACGTAGTCGACGAAAACTTGTTAATTCGGATCGAGTGCAATTGGGTCAGTCACAAACAGGTTTACGCACACCCGCCCGTGCATACGTACACACAGACACGTGATATTGAGTGTGGCAGGGAATTAGAACGAGACTAATTGCTCTCTCGAAAGTGCATTGGAAATGAGGAAGCATATCGCTTGATAATGCGAATTCTACGAGTAATATCAATCGCGCAGTCTCCGATTTCGTTATCGCAGTCGATCGATTCTTTTTGCTTCGTAATTAAAATTAATTACAATATGCGCAAAAGATTTCTACGGGTTCTTTTTTTCGATTTAATATTTATATGTATATATATATATATATATATATATATATATATATATATTGGACAAAAAAAGTACGTATTTTGCCATTTATTTATGACGTTCAATTTTTCATCATTGGAATGCAACGAAAATGATAATTTTTTCATTTCCTAAATTTTCTTTCTTTCGCATGCCATTTCTACAAATGAAAACTTTTTTTTCACGCGCTTTAAAAAAAAAATACTTTTAGTTATTTGTATTATCTACAAAGGCCTTCTTTTTAACCTTAAATGTTGAAGAAGCTTTATGAAAAAAGATCTTGTGCAGAATTTTCATACAAATCAATTCGAGCATCTGACTTTGATAGTCTGCGGTGTAAAAAACAATGTACCACGCATATCGTGCCAATTACTTAAAAAAGTTGCTTAGTTATTGTCGATTCATATCATTTGTAGAAATGGAAGGCAACGGAAATGTTTTTTTTAATTTGCCAAATGGAAAAAAAAGTTGAAGTTTGGAAGTTCCATGGTTGGAAGGCAACGGAAATGTTTTTTTTAATCCTCTCGTTTAAAAAAAAATTGAATTTTGGAAGTTCCATGGTTGGGAGGCAACGAAAATGTCATTTTTAATTTCCCAAATTTCCTTTGCCAGTCTTGAGTTACGAAAATCACACGAACATTTTTTAGAAATCTTATTTAGTGATCTACAACCTATATATATATATATATATATATATATATATATATATATATATAACGTAAAATATAGAAATTTTTCTATTAAAAAGCACATGACTTTCTTCGGTTTTGCGTTGATTTATCTTCATTTTCGAGAACTTTGGGGCTTTTTCAACTACTTTTTTCTCAACTAAAAGCGTGTGACTTGTGACCGGAGAGCGACAGAGAGACAGAGAGAGGGAAAGAGAGACAGAGAGGCAAACGCCACATGACTGAGGGAACAGAGCAAATATATTTTTCTCCGGCATGCGCCCACTCACTGCGTTGCAACGGGGCTGTTGTTAGCTCGCGTGTAGCGACGAGTTTTGTACAATCAAAAACCAGTTTCTCGCGATTGTAAGTGGGACACGCTGAGGGGGGGGAGGGCCGGTGGCAGGGACTCTCCCGTGGACGAGGGGATAGATCTCCATGGGGAGACGTGCCACAAGGCTTCAACAAGTCCGAGAGGAGCTAACGACGCGTCCCTCGAACAGGTGTGTGCATCCCGACAGCAATAGCTGTAACGCTTTAATCCACGGGAACAAAACCTGACAGGGAGCAAGACAGACGCGAGATGTGAATTGAAAAAAAGGCGAGAGAGAAGAAAAATAAACGTCACTTTAAAACGAAGAATCGAAGCAAACGATCGGTGGTACGTAAATGGATAAAAAAAATTGAATAAAAAAAAGAGATAAATGTCAGGTTGCAAAGCGTCACGTCTATAATGTTGGGAAAGTTTCGTAAAGTAAAATGTATTCTACGAGACTCGACAAGCAAGATACGCGTTGATTATCCTTTGTTCGCTGTGATGAGCGTACGCATTGGATAAATATATATATATATATATAAGTATGAGATAATTAATGATCAATTTACCTAGAAAGTGAGACTACTTTCTTGGAGTTTTTAAATTTAGAAAACTGATTAATTTTAATTTCGATTTCTTCGTTGCAAAAAAAAAGTTTGCTCCATTTGGTCACTGCGCATGACCCGTTTGTAAAAAAAATCATTTTCAACGTATTCGTTCAAGCAGACGTGGAACAATGAATTTATTGTTGGAAAAAAAAACGAAGGAGACCGCGAGAATTCTCCGTCGGGTCGAAGAATCATTTGCATTGCAAAGTTTTGTTTCAGACGTGGGAATTTTTATAGCGTGACTCGCGCGTACAAAAGCTGTAGATTGATTTTTGAAAGTTTCGCTAGACCGAAAGGTAATAAATATTTGTGTAAAAAAAGAAACAGTTTTGGGAAATTTCCACGACCAAGCTCTGAGTCGAATATCCTTTGTTCGATTCTATTAATTATTTAATAATTTGAATGGAAACTTTCTGGGGGATTGAAAACTTTCCATTGCTCATCAATAAGCATGAGGTTGAAGCTTAAATCGTTGGAATGCAATGGAAATTAATATTTCTTAATTCCTTTAATGTATTTGGACATATTTAAAAATATGGAAAAATAAGGAAACTAAAATGTAAGATAGAACTTTCCGGGCATTCCAACGATGCACACTTCAACACTATAGGAAAGCCTTACCTTTGGATGGTCGGAAAACAAAGCTTTTTTTCGGGATTATTTTCTAAAATCCTAATGAAGCAATCAAAATGAGGTTTCAAGGGATCATTTTACACATCTGCAGGAATTCAAATAAATGTTTTTGTTGAAAAAAATACAAAATATCGGCTCAGTGGCCGGTAGAAAGAGAACGCCTTTTTTTAGGTCCTCCACGAGCGGACTCGTTGGAGACGCACATGAGCACCTAGACCAAAAAAAAATGTTCTCATTATCTACATGAATTTTGCCAGCGAAGTACACACAACTATAACAAAATATTAATTTTTCCAAATTTGGGGCCATTTTTTAAGAAAAAAGTCACATTTTCGACTGAACAAACGGCCTTGATGTGTTTATGAAAACCGTGACTAAGGTGCTACAATTAAAATGTGAACTCAATCGAAGAAAATCCCGTTTAAAGTTTTAAAACCACTTTTCTTCGGACCACATCATTCTTAGGATCTTCATACATATCAATCATACAATTCTTAGGATATTCATACATCATTCAAGACAGTAAACAAAACCAATACATTTTTGTTTTCAAAGGTATATAAAGCCTCAAGCAAATTTTCCAAAGCTATGGGTCTATTTGTATCGTTGGAACGTAACCAAAATTCTCATTAATTTCTTATTTCCATTATTATCCAAAATCATATGTTGCAGATTTGTTGTAAATTGCTAAATAAGAATCCTAAAAAATGCTTTCGTGATTTTCGTAGCTTTAATCTGCCAGGGGAAATTTCCGAAATTAAAAAAAAATCATTTTCGTTGCATTCCAACGATGCAAACTTCAACGTCATCCAAAGCTACAGTCCTCCGTTGATCGAAATATCCAACTGATTCATTCGTCCGGGCGATAATAAATTCCCGATCAGCAGTTACTTCGTAATCAACTATTGATCGATTCTCGTTCCATAGCCGATTACGAATTGAATACGTATTGGCTGGCGCATTAGCATAGATCGATGGATTATTTATTTGCTTGTTATTCGCGCAATGTTTTCCTATATTCCGCGATAATTCGCGGAGCAATGACTTTGCCGATAATACGTGGCCGCGAGCGCACTGATAGATAACTCACGAGCATCCTACACTCCGCATTGTAATGTAGGCTAGACTCGCGATATCCCGAGGCTGTATAGAATTTTTGCTCACCTTCCGTACTAAACCTTCGGTATGTTTCCAGATAGAAAATACATTATTGCTAATTTATTGTCGTAGTAACAAATATGAATAAATAGAGAACGAGAAAGGAAGAGAGAGGGAGGGAGAGAGAGAGAGAGGAGAGAGAGAGAGAGAGAGAGAGAGAGAGAGAGAGAGAGAGAGATTAGATTAGATTAGATTTATTGATGCACTAGGACTGAGCGTCCTCTGGCATATATTAAACTTACACGTAATATACAAATAAACTTAATGTGTAAAGCTAATGATGTGTGAAGGCCTCTATATAAGTAAATCATTTCCGTAAAGAAGGGGACAGAAGTGTGAGGCTATACAAAACAATTAGGCGTAAAGCGATTGTGTGCGTAAATAGAGTACAATGATCGTGCTGTAGTGATTCGCTTTTTATTTGAGGACGGTCAAGGGGATTGCAATTAATTGGTGAGGCGTACAAGGGTGAGTTTGCGAAAAGTGGATGCGCTGAGAGAGAGAGAGAGAGAGAGAGAGCGGAAACGATAGCTGCAAAAACGCATCAAGTCTTTCAATTATAATAATAATACAATACCGATGATATACAACTCTGCGAGGCAGTGTATAATAATAAGCACAATGCAAGTCGCACGAGGGTAATATTTCAACGATAATATGGCACAAAAGAGTACATAGAATGACACAATCCTTAAAATAAGTGTATTGTGCAAAGTGAGAAAGGAAACACTTTGTATTCAAATTGTTCTTGAGATAAGTTGAAAAATTAAAAACCCCACGGGTGGGAAGAGGAGGCGGAGCTGGGAAAGGGGGGGGGGGGGGAACATTGTACTTTGTGGATTCTTCGTACACTCTTCGTCATCGTCTTTGTTATCTTAATATACGACGTTCCCACACCCCGGAATCATATACGAAAGAACGAGCTTATTTCACGGTAAAATTCCCCTCGAATAGATTAGATTTCGAAGCATATACCTTGCAAAGACAGTCACTGTGTCTGACACTTGTGAAAAATACAAGAGAGCTCGTTTTGTCGACGAAAAAGTGGGGGGGGGGGGGGGGGGGCAAGAAGAAATTACGTGCAACGACACGTATGCGGGTCACGCCGATAATTTTGTGAGAACAAAAAACTTATCGACGTGCACGTATTTCGTTAACTCGTTTTCTTTCTTACGACACGGGCGTTTTATTTATTTTTGCCTCCGACACGTTTGCCCGAATTTTTTATGCTACGAATTATTCAATCTTTTGTATTGTTTTGCAAATATATTCTCGAGCCTTTTTTCTTTGACACGCTCCATTCGTTTCTTTTGAACTATAATTTTCTCTTTTCGCTGCGACGTGAAATACTCGGTCGTGCATAAAGCGATTAGGAGACCGGAAGTACGGTCGATGCATCGCAGCCACGATTTATAGCTATCGCTGCTGGCAGATAATAGTTTTTTGAGGGAAGGTGACACTTGCGAATACTCGAAGGAAAATATGTATAATATTATTACTTTTTATTCTCGTTATGTTGTAATGTTTATTGCCATACGTAATGATACAAATACGCAAGTCACGTGCTTTTCAGTGGAAAAATTTGTTGGGGAGTCCCCAGATCATTCCAATAAAATTGAAGTTTGAAACGTTGGAATGGAACGAAAATTATTATTTTCGATTGCTCGAATTTCTTTTGGCAAATCTTCGTGGCAAAAAACCCGAAATTATTTTTCAAGTTGCTTATTCAGAGATTTGGAATATAAATATGCAAGAGAAGATTTTGTAACATACTAAAAATGAGGAAATAATAATATACAAGAAAAAATTCGTTGCATTTCGACGAGGCACACTTCAGAACCATTCCGCCCACATCCCTATAGGGATTTCCCGATTGACGGTGTTCGAGAATTTTTTTTTCGAGTTTCTCAACCGGAATCTGTTGAATATCCCAAAAAAAATTCCTTCGGGATTTGTTAAGGGGGGAAATTCCTTTAGACGCCCGAAAATGCGTCATTTTTCATGAATTCTTTTAATGGTGGCAAAATAATCGCATCATTTAAAAATTTTGACATTATCTTATTACAACTTTCAAGTGTTAATTTTCTTTTTCAAAGAAAACAAAATGGCGGCGTCGTAAGGTATTCCTTTAGGCGTTTTTTGAAAAACTGCTCATGTTATAGCTCAAAAAGTTATTAATCGATCTGGCTGAAATTTTGGGAGGTTTTTCCCTATAACATTATTGGAAGGATATACTTAAAAAACGTATGAAAAAGTATAAAATGAAAAATTCAGTAGGCTTCGTAATCAAATTTTCATATTTTTGACCATCTTCTCGACAATGTTTACTCCAAAAAGGTAATTTATTCACGCGATAACCTTAAAACTTTAGGTACATGTCATAGTGAGAAACCTCTCAAAATTTCAGCCAGATCCATCAATAACTTTTTGAGCTATGACATGAGCAGTTTTTCAAAAGACGCCTAAAGGAATACCTTATAATGTAGCCATTTTGTTTTGTTTAAAAAAGAAAACATTTTTTTCAACACTTAAAAGTTGTAATAAGATAATGTCGAAATGTAAAAATTATGCGATTATTTTATCACTTTAAAAAAAAATGTATGAAAAATGACTCATTTTCAGGCGTCTAAAGATATTTCCCCCCTTGAGGACACCGCACATTGGGAGTCTTCATTGGGATCCAGCTGGATTCTGCACTGTTCCCTGATAATCGCCGTCCCAGAATTCTTACCACGTCGAAATCGAAAATATGTGAAAATACACAACCTGCACGCTTCGTGAGCGTTTACGTGTGTGCTGACATGTCAAACTGCAGTAAAATGAAATAACAAACGATAATTACAGTGGATTTTCGGTGATGTGATTCAATCCGACTTTCAAGATATACTTTTTTAAGGGCTTACGTAGGTGTAAAAATTTCAAAAAATCTATTTTTTTCATTATCTACTAGTACAATATATCTGAAATATTCTCTCAAAGTTTTAAGTCAATCGGAGTAGAAGGCTAGGAGAGAGTGCCTTTGGGAATTCCCCTCGTTGGGAAAGACCGGCCGGGAGCGACGCAGGTATATCGCATTTTTCTCAAAACACTATTTTTGAAGTCGGTGGACACGATTTCTCAAAAACGAATGCACCGATCTTATTGAAATTTTGCACACTTCCTCAAAAAGGCATTGACTAGTGATTGAACGAAAGTTTTTCTTTTATTACAACTAATTTTACAAGGCTAAACGTACCAAAAATTGTACCAAAAATTAAATTGTACCAAAAATAAATTGTATCAAAAATTGAACTATTTTACATAAAACTCTGCCAAAAATTCAAATTACAATTTTTGTAAAATCCTTCGATCAATAACGAGCTATACTTATCTACTAACAGAAAAATTTGGTTTTTTAATTTCAGATAAAGCTATCATGAGTTATCCCGACCACTACGAGGACACTTTTTTGAGGGGTCTCCGGAAACCAGGTCCCACCGGCTGAATGTCCTAAACTTTTTGAATTATTAAAAAAATATTGTTGAAATGTTGCTCTTTTATGTGCTTAACGTTTTGAATAAAATAATTTATATGTAATATTTAAAAAAAACAGAGAAAATATGCTTTTTTTGAATTCGAAACCCACGTAACTCCTGAAGCGATTTCTACTTTTTTAGGATAAAATTTATACTTTCTTAATTCATTATTCATTTGGTTTGCATATCTATATATTTTGTTTAGAAAATTCAACGTGGAGAATGTGATGAGATCCACTAAGAATCGTATCGGATTCTGTTCGATAACGTTGGAATCCTTTGAGATCCGAATTGGAGCCGTACATTGGATTCCAATGGGGAACCCAATTGGATCTCTACGACAATTCCTGCACGAGTTGTATTGTGCAGTAAAAATATGACATAATGGCAATGCAAGCAGAAGAAAAGGAACTAGACTGCTCACAACATGAAAAAAAAACACCTGAAAGTTGTGAAAAAATATGTAAAAACACTTTTAAACTCTCAAGTACGAAAAAGAAGACGCTACGCGACTTTTTTTTTCAAATAATGTTTCTCAAGTGAAAATAAACATATTCGAGATCGAGTAATGTATGCATAAGCATGTTAATCAATTAGTTATCCACTAATGAAAAGATACCATCGAATTCGACTCCGGAGAAAAGTTTCTCGATTCTAAGAGTCCTCAAATATAATTTCAGTTTCGTAAATACATCGAACACGGTCGGTCCGAGAAACCTCTGGAATTCGGAAGCCCGCCCTTCTCATGCTAGCGCACGCGCAATGCTCAGCTCGCTGTACGGACATTTAATTTCTGCTTTGGAGGTTCGATCGAAAAGAGCTCGGGACGAGCGAATGTAACTAGAAAAAAAAATTCCCCTTGCACACTTCACGAGAAACAGCCGAAATATTTATACTCCGAAACGAGCTATTTCCTATGTAAATATTCTGAAATGTAAAACTAAACAAAAGAAAAGCAACTGTTCGACCAGCATTCGACTTTCCGATGGAACGCGTCAACTCTTGAACGCGGAATAGTCAAAGCGCGGAGGTCAAACGGAACCAAGATACGACCGGAAGTGGGTCTTAGCCCCCACCCCCCCTTCCTTTCGAGAAATCTTCAACGGCTAATGTAAACGTACAGTTACAAAAAGAAAAAAGCAGAAAAATGTCCGTTCGATCGCGTATAGCGCGTACGTAAATACTTCTCGTTGAGCAATAGAGAAATCGATCAACGCGATGAACAGCAACGTGACGAAAATATCGATCACCGAGTGTCTATTTTACACGCAGCCGCGGACGTTTTCATTTTCAATTAAAAGCGATAATGTTTGAAAAATGACGCGAAGATATCTATAGTATAGGACGAAAAGGATGGCACACTGAGTACATGGATTGGGCAACAATGAAGTTAAAGGAAACAAGAAATACGAATACGAGAGAGGACGTGTCTGGGAAGTTGGCTGGAGTAAAAGTGCATGTGCACTGTATAGGGCTGGAGAAGACATATACAGGGTGTCCCAGAACTGAATGCGTTCCCTGAAATGGGGGGTTGAGGGTGAAATTCTGAGTCGATTGATATAAGCATGTGTGGGTCTCAGATCAACCTCTGAGTTATTATTGATTTTTAAAGGCGGGCGCACCTGATTGGCTCGCCTTTAAAAATTCATAATAATTCGGCGGTTGATCTGAGACCAACACATGCTTATATCAATCGACTCAGAATTTCACCCCCAACCCCACATTTCAGGGAACGCCTTCAGTTTTGGGACACCCTGTATATATAAATCGTGATAGAGACGTCGGGAGGTTGGGGCGTGTATGTAATAAAAGGGAAAACCGAATGAAGCGATAGAGACTTGCACGAGACTGAGGAAAAAGTTGGATTGGAATTGTTTTCCTTACTTTAAAGTGGTACCGCCTTGCATACAGGGAGGGAAGGGAAAGTTATCTAGACTCCAATTCTCTCTTCCTTCTCGCAATATTGCAATCCAATTTCTCTCTGCCTCCGCTTCTCTCGAACCATGGAACAAACATTTAAACTTACAATAAGTCGCGCCGTCAACTTTTTGGGAAAAAGAATTCCAAAAACAGAAAAAAACACGGAGCCTCTCGGAGACTTAAACGAACTGAGCAAAATATTAATTTCGAAAGCAATGGGTGAAATTTATTTTCGGCAAAATGTTATGGTATTAAAATTTGCATCATTGGAATGCAACGAGAATATTTTCTCCTTCGTATTCCCTTTTTTATGACGTTGAAGTTTGCATCCTTGAAATGCAACGATATTTGTCTCAATTTTTTATTTCTTTATTTTTTCATTGCCCAAAGCCTTCTTGTTTTGCAAATCGAGGTCGTAAATTTCTAATAAGAATACGTCGCAACGTTTGAGCGATTTTCATAGCCTATGTCGGCTAATAAAATTTTGAAGTATTAAGACGAATTCTTTTTCGTTGCATTTCAACGATGCAAATTTCATCTTTTTTTTGCATATTTGGGCTACGATAATAACTGAAATATTTTTCAATATCCTCCTCAAAAATGGATAACCAAAATCTGCAAAAAAAGATTTTTGATGATAATAAAAATGACGGAATAAGAAAAAACAAGAAAAATTCTCGTCGCGTTCCAACTTCGACACCATCAAATATTACGATGTTAAAGTTTGCATCATTGGGATGCAACGAAAATTTATTTTAATTTCTTTATTGCCGCATTTTCATTATCATGCAAACACTTTTTTTTACACATTTAGTCTGAAGATGTCCAATAAAGATCCCGAAAGAAGTTTAAGCGATTTTTGAAGCCTGAATTTGCCAAAAAAAATTGCGCTACGGAACTTTTGTTGCGTCTCAACGATGCAAACTTCGACATCAAATATTTAATTTTCATTTTGGGGATTCTGACATTTTGGAGTCCCAAAAACATTAGTAGAGCAATAAAAAAAGTGCTGTAAGAAACATACTTAAAAGAAAAAAAAGATAGACCGAGAGATAGAGCTAGAGAGAGAGAGATAGGTAATCGAATATGTAACATTTTGGAGCATGCCCAATTCCGTAATTTGCTCTGAATTCGTATACATTGGCGAGTGAAGCAAGAGCGATGAAATAAATGTAATATTTATTTCTGAATGTTCACGAACGAAACGAGATCGCGATGGAGAAACTAAAATGACGCGAGCTTATATTTATAGCCTCTGGGAAAATAATTAAATTGCTTCGCAGCAAACCGTTTCGCTGGTGCTGCTGCTGCTGGTGGTGGTGGTGGTGGCGCACATCTCGTCCGATCTGCTGCTTTGATCATGCACGCAACCACAATACGAGCATCAAAAACTCTACACACGCATTTCTTTTCAGATGAGGAAGTCAAGATGCGTTCGCGGGGGCACGTGCCTCGTTATATTGCGATCTCTCTCTCTCTCTCTCTCTCTCTCTCTCTCTCTCTCTCTCTTTCTCTCTCTCCTTCTTTTTCTTTCTACGAGGTGGCTCGAGCCAAATTCCTGCAGCACGAATCTCGAGTGGCAGATTTTCGTTCATCGACTGGCTGAGTCAATTCGGCGTGCAGTGAACGACAGGTGCTTCATTAAAAAAGAGAGACAGGAAAGGAAGAGAGAGACGCAACAATTTCCAAATCTGGCGTTCAATCTCCGTCGAAAGATAAATAAGGGATAAGCGCCTTTGTTCAGAATGTCAAATTTAGGCCAGCAAGACGAATTTTGACAGACCTGATTTGTCCCTTCAAAAATTGATTTTCTCGTTATTTTCACCATTGAAAATACATGTTCTCCCCAGCCATCAATAATCCTCCATTCTTCGTTATAAAATGCCAGTTTTAAGGGGCTATGCCAGTGTGACACTTTAAAAAAATTGATTTTTTTGCCTATGCGACAGTTTATACTTTTAGGAATATCCTGTAAAAATTTCAAGGCCGTATCTCTGATACTCACCGAATGGCAGCCTTCTAAAGAGCAACCGCTCGTAGGTATAAAATCTAGGATAAAAATCTTTAAAGGCGTTTGTCTCGAAATGAGATTCTTCAAATTCGCTGACATTGCAACTCAAAGAGCAATTATCCGATTGACTTGAAATTTGAACTGAGGACTTTTAAATATATTTACTGTACAATGACGTAGGATATTTTTGATTGGATGAAAATTGACCATTTGGCATTGAAAAAAACGACCATTTGATAGATAAGAAAACAGACTTTTTTTCCATAACTACGCCATTTTGTTAGATTTTAATATTTTTCGAAAATCCTACGTCACTGTACAGGAAATACCTTCTAGTTAAACGACATTTTTTCCTTTTCCGGTTTCAGCTACTCAATCGGCCGGAATCATGTCAGCAGTGGAGGAACTTTTTCTTTGGCGCCCCCGAAGGCAGCGCATAAGTCGCTTGGATCTCAATATTTTTCTATGAAAAAATTATGTGATATAGGTCAAATATAGCGAAATATATTCTTAATTTTTCGAAACATTAAATTGAGTACTTTTCTTCCAAAAAATTCTCAAAAATCACCCAAATGTTCAGCGTTCACACTGGTATAGCCCCTTAAGGGGGTGATAGGTCGCGTCGTTAGAAACATATCTAACCTAGGTTAGCTTAGTCTACAGACTAAGGATTTTGAGTTATCATGGTAAGTATGATTTTTGGAAAAATTTCCCAAAATTAGGTACTAACTCGTTCATAATGTTTAAGCACACCAGAATGGGTAACTAAAAACGCATTCGCGTCTTAGCTTAATGTGCTTAATGTGTAATCGACAGCTTAGCTTAATCTTAGCTTAATGTGCTTAGCTTAATGTGTGCTTAGCTTAATGTGCTTAGCTTAATGTGCTTAGCTTAATGTGCTTAGCTTAGCAGACGTCTTAGCTTAATGTGCTTAGCTTAATGTGTAATCGACAAACACCAATACAATCATCTGTAACCACACAACTAACTAAATGGGACGTGTTGAATAATCAAAAACTTGTCAAAAAATAAAAATACCTCTTAAAAATTAACATTATAACATAAAAAATAACATTAACATAAGAGGTAAACCAGTTTGTACCTAATTTTGGGAATTTTTCCAAAAATCATACTTACCATGATAACTCGAAATCCTTAGACTTTGGACTAAGGTAACCTAGGTTAGATATGTTCCTAGCGAGGTGACCTATCACCCCCTTAAGGCTTTGCATCAACCTTCCTAACACCCTGTATAGATAAACACCAAAAAAAATCCACGATTCTGACGTTCGCATCGTTTGAATGCAACGAAAATTATTTTTAATTTTTTTACTGCCTCATTTTCCTTATAATCCAAAAATGTTTCTTACGTAATTAAGATGAAGATCATTAATACGGATCCCGAAAAAAGTTTGAGTGATTTTGGTGGCCTGAATTTGCCAAAAAATGGACTACGCAACTCTCGTTGCGTTCAAACGATGCAAACTGCAATACCATAAAAATACACTTTTTCGATGGGGTTGAAGTTTGCATCGTTGGAATGCAACGAAAATCCCTCTCATTTTTATCGTTATTCAAAATTATCTTTTGCAGATTTAGTTTGTTGATCGGTAAATAAGGATCCTAAAAAATGATTTCCTGATTTGCATAGCTTAGATCTACTAAATGAAACTTGGGGAGATAAAAAAAAATCATTGCATTCCAAGGACTTCGAAGCGACTTATTTTTATCTTCTATATTCACACGTTTTATCGAGAGAAAGACCGTTATTCTTCAAAACAGTAAAATTCCATAAAACGTTGAAAACAAATATAGCACTGAGCAAACAGAAATCCACAGCGAGATTACGAGGATAAAATGCGTATTACGAGAAATTCGAGTGATGTTCGTAAGAGTTCGTTCGATGCCGGATAAAATCGGCTTTCGTCTTGCATCATGGCGGACGATGACTCACCTGAGGGTGCGCACTCGTCGAGGCCTGCGCGGAATTTCTTTTTTCCATTTCGTCGTAGAAAAAAAAAGAAACATTTTTAGGTTGAATATCTTTTTTTTTCCTCATTTTTTTAGTAACCATGCAGATACTTCTCTCTCTCTCTCTCTCTCTCTCTCTCTCTCTCTGTCGATACATATAGGTATATATGTTCGCGAGTTAATGTCTATTCAGTAATTTATTCCACCTTAATCCCGTTATTCCCGAAGACACGTCACTGCCAAATTTATTGGACACATTGTTGAGTAACTTCTGCCTGTAGAAAAAAGAAAGAAAGGGAAAAAAAAGAGATAATGACGTTGAAACACCTGACGACACGCAGCTGTACAAATTTGGTGGCACCTGTTCCCTCTGTGCAGCATTCGAAGAGGTCGCGATCGTCTATACGAGACGAGGCTTTCAACGATTCTCGATGACGAAAAAAAAAGTAGAAAAAAACGAGAAGCGAAAACGAAGCTCATAAAGGATAATGAAAAGCCGAGAAAAATCAAAACGACTTCTCGCGAAACAGCTTAAGGCGGGATATACATTTACAACGATCAAAAAATCGATTTCTTTTTTTTTCTCTTTAAACGATAGAACTATATATGTAGAATATTTTCCCAAAGTTTCAAAGCGAAATTCGAAAAACTTCAAACGTTACAGCTCGTCAACGCTGTGCCTCACCGCTCGGATTCGGAGCGGGCGTGAACTTCAAACGCGTTTTTCTCAAAACTGCATTATCGAAATTGGCGTGCAGGATTACTCAAAAACTATTAAGCCGATTGAGTCGAAACTCGGTAGAAATAATGATAATATTGGTACCTTCTACTTGACGAGAATTGCTTTGAAAAATTGAAAGAAAGAACTACTTTTTTAATCCACAGTTTACACAAATATTGCGTGAATTGTTGATTTTTTGTGTAAATGCGTGCCATTTTCTTAAATTTGCATTTTCTTCATTTTAATTACCGTCACGTAGAAACTATACATGTTCTAACTGAAAAAAAGTTTGAACTTTTTTACAAATCAAAGTTTACGGGAAGCTAGACTGCACGCCGATTCGCAACTCCCGCGGCGACCTTGCTGCAACACTCTGCCACAGTTCCGTCATTTTGATGATAAATTAAATTAAAAAAATTGTTTTGTATACTTAAATATACTATTAAAGTATACCTAAAGTTTGATAATTGTAAAATAATCATTTCTTAGTTTAAAAAATCCCTCAATGTTGCTTATTTTTTTATGTCTAAATGTATATGCCGCCTTAACCGGAAGTTCTGGGGGTCTCAAATGTTCGCTTGGAAAGTTCCGCAACGCTTACGCGCGCCATTGTTTTAGCCTCCGAATAATGGGAATAAATGAATTAAAAAAAGAGAAAAAAAAAAGTGATAAAAAAAGAAAATTAAATCCCGGTAGCAACGGAGAGCTTGATATTCCTTAAAAAAAAGGTTGGCGTATGAATTTTCCAAATTCAAACCGACCCAGATTACGAAAGAGCAGGTACGAAATTGAGGAAAAACTTTTCCAATTGGTCGGAGCGGATATTGAAAGAGCGAAAGAAGGGGGCGAGAGGAGAGAAAATTCCGTAGCAAAGTTTGAATGCCCTGATGAAAGAAATATAGCGACGGAAACAAAAAAAAAGAGGTCGGGGCTTTCTGACGGTACCTACGACTTTGACGAAGTGGCGACGGTGGGGCAGTTGCGGTACGGAGAGAAAAAAAAACGAAAGAAGGGAGAAAAAACGAAAGAGAGAAGGAGAGGGGTGGAGAGGAATGTAATAATACGTAACGTGCTCGAGCAGCGCTTGCGGGAAATTTCCATCGGTTCTCCACCGAATTGCCACTTAAAATTCCTCCGACACAGTTATTTATGTTCCGTCCACTAACTAGCCGTAGAGTCGAAGAGATCGCTCTGGCACGATTGTAAATCGACGAAGGAAACCCTCGATCTCGAAGAATGCACGCGCCGGAAAGGGATGACGGGAGAACGGAAACAATGCGCGTCGAGATGAGAAACGAGGAAAAACCGACAAGTGTAGAAAGCAACAAAAAAAAAAAAGATAAAACTGGTGTACGGCTGATTCCGGGAAATTAAAAAAATTCAAGTGAAAGTCGATCGGCGCTATATCGAAGGTGAAAAATATTCGCTACGGGAATTAAAAGAAAGAAAAATTTGTTGGAATGCAACGAAGTGATTTTTTAAGGCCTGTATACCGTTGAAAACCAAAGATGTATCGTTTTTTTATTGTCGTAAATGATGTATGAACATCCCAAAAATGATGTGGTTGATATGTATAATCATGTTGGAGTTTGCATCGTTGGAATGCAACGAAATATATTTTCACCGAATTTCCCTAATTTTATTTAACAAATTTAAGCTATGAAAATCCCTCGACAATTTTTTAGGCACTTTATTCAGCGATCTAAAACCCGAATCTACAAAATATGATTTTCGATACCAATTAAAAATAAGACAGTAAAAAAAATCGTGGCATTCCACGGATGCAAACTTCACGCCCGTTATGTACAAACATCCCAATAATGATATGGTGTTGAAGTTTGCATCGTTGGAGTGCAACGAAAATATATTTTCTTCATATTGCCGATTTTTTTTGCACATTTAGACTACGGCAATTAATGAAACAATATTCAGGATCCTCATTAAAAATCTATAACCAAAAATTGCAAAGAAAGATTTTAAATTACAAAAAAAATAAAGAAATGGAGAATGATCGTGAAGAATTTTTTGTTGCATTCCAACGATGCAAAATTCAGCACCATAGAATGATACGGTCGGAAGAAAAATAGTTTTTAAACTTTAAACGCGTTTTTCTTGAAACCATCATTTCAAAATCTGGCGGACTCGTAGATCCTCCAACGTTCAACCGATTGACGGCAAATTTCAACTGTAGCACCTTAGAGCGATTTTCTAGCGAAGTACACACGATTTTTACGATCGACTAACAATTACGATTTTCATAAACACATTGAAAATTCGGCTTCCTTTCAAAATGGTGCCAAATTTGCAAAACTCAATATTGTCTAATAATTGTGTATCCTTCGCTAGCAAAATTCATGTAGATTACGAAAAAATCTACATATATTATACAAAGTGCAACTATTTCATAACATTGAAAATGTAATAAGGTTTTTCGGGTAATAAAAAAACAGGTACACGTAAAGAATATGAGTTGGCTTTTATTATTTTTCAAAGAATATTGATACATTGAGGTATATAATTGGGGTTATTTGGATGTGTTTAGGTTTGTTTGTATAATAATTGTTATACATTTTTTTAAATATATTTGTGATATAAGTTGTGATGTAATTTTCAAATTAATAACACGGTTAGAATTGAGTGGGAAGAGGGAATTTTTCAACCAATCAGAGGCATTCAGCATGTCGCAGCTCCCCCTACTCCACTGCAACGCAGTGGCAGTGGAGTGGGGGTAGCGTTAGTCTCGTGTGACATCCAGTTAACACAGACCCCTCTATACCCAGCCTACCTCAACAAACATGTACAACCTTAAAAGCATTTTCATTGCGAAAAAACATCTTTTGGTCTAGGTGCTCATGTGCGTCTCCAACGAGTCCGCCCGTAGGGGCCTCAAAGAAAATGGTGTTGAAGTTTGCATCATTGGAGTGGAACGAAAATTTTCCTTATTTTTTTTTATTTCTTCATTTTCATTATTATCGAAACTATTTTTTCGCATCTTTCGTTTATACATTTTAAATAAGGATTTTTAAAAATGTTTTAGTAACTTTTTTATCCTAAATCTGTCAAAAATAATACGGCGATACGGAAAAAGTGCATTTTTGTTGCATTCCAACGATGCAAACTTCAATATCATTTAAAAAAGAAGGCGTTCTCTTTCTACCGGCCACTGTGCCGCTATTTTGTATTATTTTCGCAAAACAAAAAATTGATTTGAATTCCTGCAGATATTTAAAATAAACCCCCAAACCTCATTTTATTTGTTTTATTAGTCATCAAAAAAGAATCATGAAAAAGTATTGTTTTCCGACCATCCAAAGGTATAAAGACCTTAATTTCCCAAATTCCTTTTTAGCAGATTTGAGCTACAAAAATGACGAAAACATTTCTTTGAATTCTTATCTAGCGGTCCACAACAAATTTGCAAAGTATGAGTTTGAATAATAATGGAAATAAAAAATTGGAAAGAATTTTCGTTGGATTCCAACGATGCAAACTTCAACGCCATTAAACCCGAGGAATAAACTCGTAACGAGAAACAAATTGCATCGAGCAAAAAATTAAATCACTTTTATTTCGCGTATTCTTTTGTCTCTGTGGGTTCACGATTATTATTATTTTAAATCGGGCTCTGTCCATCGTTCTCGACCGCGTCTCTCTGATCACGAACAGCGGAAAGATGAAGAACGAGAGATGTAAAAAAATCGACTTATCTTCACAATAATTGCGAGCGAGGCGAAGAAAAAAAATCGTACCCCGTTGGTTCGAGAGTGATTTAAAAGTTTTTTTTTTTCTTAATATCCTTTTCTCTCGAGAACGTCAGAGGATAATGGTACACTTGGGGAGTTTGACCACGGGAAAATAATAGCAAGAATCATAAGTACAACGATAATAAACGTAATAATCCTAACGAAAAAGAAAATAAAAATGAAAAAAAAACCGCAATAATGGCAAGCAAGTATGCGTTGTCGTTGAAATAACGATGGGCCGTCGGAGATTCGGAGTTTTGAGGGCCGTGAACGGGTACTATGTTTTTTTTTCTTTTCAGCAATGGCGCGGTGTAACAGCAGGCAAGCCAAGAGTAACCGTCGCGACTGTGTACAATGTTCCTCGTCCCTTTCTTCCTGCGGGCCGTGACAATTATATGTACGTACTGGGGAACAGGTAGAGGGTTGGCCAGAATTTATTTTGCCAATCCACCCTGTAACGGGAGCTGCGAAGGGAAAGGAATTTCGGTAGAACGTACTTTATCGTCCTGAATATATTATTTTGTACTGAATATTGAACCGAAAAAAGGCAATCGAAATAATAAACAAAGATAGTAACAAAATATTTCAACAGAACAGGAAAAAGTTTAAAAAAAATGATACACACCAAAATAAATTGTTTGTGTCCATTTGGGCATGGAATCTTTTCAAATTGTTTCAATAGATTTTTGTGCATGGAAACATGATCGGAAATTTAACCAAATTTCGATATATTGGTTTCATCAGAATGAAATAAATACAAAGCGTGCAGCATTCTAATTGCATGCTTCGAATTTCGAAAAGGGCATAATAATAAAGTATCTCGATAAAATTAAACTCCCGAGTACTTGGCACTTTACAAGGCTGCTAAATAGAATGATGTGGAAGTTTGTATCGTTGGAGTGCAACGATAATTGATTATTTTCAATATTTTCAATTGATTAATTTCAAATTATTATTTTCAATTCAAAGTTACATTTTCTTGCCAATTCAAGTTGCAAGAGTTCGTTAAACATTTTTACAAGTTCTTATTAGAGATTTATGACGTGAACTTTGCATCGTTAGAACACATCGATTTTTTTCGTTAATTTCTCATTTCTTTGATTTTATCATTATCCAAAGGCTGTTTTTTCAAATTGAGGTTGTAAATGTCTAATAAAAATACCCCAGAAACGTATGAGCGATTTTCACAATTTGAATAATTAAAAAGAATTGAAGAATTAATTTTCGTTGCAAATTTCAACGCCATAGAGATTTACTTCAATTATCAACAAAAAAGCCTTTGGATATCGATAAAAATAACCAAAAAAAAACTCGTTGCATTCCACAGATGAAAACGTCACCGTCATTAATTAAAAGCTCGTGCGAATTGAAACAATCATTGGCCGTTATCCTTCGAGCCATCAACGTGTGCGATGTTTTCACCCCGATGGTTGCACGTGTCTACACTGTAATTCATTGACAGGCGTGAGCTCTTTAAGGAGCAAAAGCAAAGGATTGTGGAGGTGAGGCTATCACCGCGGGCTTCCCTTGAAGATTTCTTTCGTCCTGTCGCGCGCGCTGCCTTTTCTCAGTCTCTCTCTCCTCTCTCCCTCCCGCTGTTTTCATCGAGCCATTTTCCGAAAAAAAAACTCACCGCTTTGGCAAACATGGGAGATTCATACGTATTCATGGGATCACGAAACACTAAAGCGCACGAGTTGATTTTTCGTCCTGCTTTTTTTTTTGTCTCGTGCCAAGCTGGCATAGCGTTGTGTATACACGAGAAATTGATCGCAAGGGAGTACAAGAGAGGAGAGAGAGAGAGAGAGAGAGGGGGGGGGGGGGGGCGAAAGAGACAACGTTTGCCCAAGGGATGTCGTCTTTCCCCGTGTTAATTGCAATTAAAAGTATAAAACAGCTTCGTGTTACATCAAAGGTTTAATGGGTACGAAAAGGAGTCTGAGACATATCAAATGAAAGTGCAAGGGGTGGTCGGAAGTGGCGGAGGGGGCAATACCGGAATAAGAGCGATGGTGGACGTATTATCATTGGCGCAAGCGCAATACTCAATCGTCAACTCCATAGCCACTTTTCCCCCCTTGCCGCAACTCCTGCCTCGCACTCTCGACAGCCCAAGTTGATTTAACGAGTGAAGAAAAGACGGAGTCCGAAATTTGTCGTATTTAAAGAGGACAAGAGGTCGAGGGGTGGCCCGAACTTGAGACGGAGCGTTCGGATGAGGAAAAAAGGGCGCGAATATTTTCGCAACGTGAAAAGAAGGAATGAAGAATGGAAGACGGCGAGGAGTATGAGGAAGGAATGAAAAAATACGCCGAGGGGTGGAAAGAGGCAGGCATCGTTTAAATTCCATTAGGGGAAGAGAGAGAGAGAGAGATAGAGAGAGAGAGAGAGAGAGAGAGGAGAGAGAGAGAGAGAGAGAGGGAGAGAGAGAGAGAGAGAGAGAGAGAGAGAGAGAGAGAGATGAGAGAGAGAGAGAGAGAGAGAGAGAGAGAGAGAGGAGAGAGAGAGAGAGAGGGAGAGAGAGAGAGGGAGAGAGAGAGAGAGAGAGAGAGGAGAGAGAGAGAGGAGAAAATTACCCACGGGAATTCCCCGTCGATGGGCATTTATATTCAGAGTGCTTTGTTAAGTCTCTTTTCTCCTGACTTGATGGTCGGCTCTTTCGCGAATTTATACATTATAACTTGTCGCACGTTCGTTCTCACTCTCTTCTTTCTCTCTCTCTCTCCGCTAACACACACACACACTTACGCACACGCACGCACATTTATACAGAGTGTTAGGAAGGTCGATGCAAAGCCTTAAGGGGGTGATAGGTCACCTCGTTAGGAACATATCTAACCGAGGTTACCTTAGTCCAAAGTCTACGGATTTCGAGTTATCATGATAAGTACGATGTTTGGGAAAATTTCCCAAAATTAGGTACTAGCTTATTCATAATGTTCAAACAGACATAATTGGTAACTAAAAAATTAATTGCGTTTTAGCTTAATGTATATTCAATCGACAAAACACCAATACAATCATCTGTATCCACACAACTAATTAAATGGGACGAGTTGAATAACGGAAAACTTGTCAAAAAATAATAATGCCTCTTACGTTACCGCTATTAAAAAAAATAGCATTGACATAAGAGAAAAACGAGACAGTTCGTAATTTTGGGAAACTTTCCAAAATCATACTCACCATGATAACTCGAAATCCTAAGACTTTGGACTAAGGTAGCGGAGGTTAGATTTGTTCTTAACGAGGTGACCTATCGCCCCCTTAAGGCTTTGAATTCCTAACATCCCGTATACATATATTCATTATGTTCGGCTGTCGGCCTTATTTTTCTTAGTCGGCTCCCTCCCCGTCGCCCCCGTGCTCCTTCGTTCCGCACGGAACCTCCTTTTCCTTTCATTTTCGCGTCCAGCATTCTTTAAAATCTTCAAGGGGCTTTGAGTAAATCGCTGAGTAAACCTACGAACAAAGAAAAAGGAAGTGGGCGGTTCGGAATTTCACGTTACACGTACCAAAGTGCAATATTTAGGCACAGGGCTTCTCTCAGTAGTCCGCAATCAAGATAGAGATCGTTCGAACGAATAGTCCATCGGAATTACGGTTTTCACGAAATAATGACGATTTTCAATCGCCAAGCGAACATTATCGCGATATCGTGCACGAATTCTCGTGAGTTTTTCGATGACGTTTAAATTTGCATCGTTGGCAACTTTTTTTCTTCTTTCTTTATTTTGGGTATTATCAAAAGCTGTTTTTAAAAAATATTGTTGTTGTAAATCTCTAATGAGAATACGCAAAAGTATTTCAGAGACGTTCACAGCCGAAATCGGCGAAAAATATTATGTTATAAATTAAACAGAATCAATTTTCGTTGCGTTCGATGTAAACTTTTAGATGATGTATCTCGGTGAAAATTGATGGGGTTGAGGGTGTGCATCGTTTGGAATGCAATGAAAATTTTTCCAGTTTCTTTTTTCCAGATCATTATGGAAAATCATACCGTGCAAATTTATCGTAGATCGCTAAATAAAAATACTAAAAAATGTTTGCGTGATTTTCGTAGCTCAAATCTGCCAAAGAACATTTGGGAAATTAAAAAAACATCACCTTCGTCGCATTCCAAACGATGCAAACTTCAAACGTAATGAAAATGGATGGCTATTGAAATTAGCATCGTTGGAATGCAACGAAAATATTTGTTCACCTGAATTTCCAAAATTTGAATGTAACATAATTAAGTTACAAAATCCCGCGACCATCTTTTGATATCGAAAATCAAAATATGATTTTCGATACCAATTAACTTTTGATATTCGAACATCAAAATATGATTCTCGATACCAATTAAAAATAAGGAAGTGAAAAAAATCGTTGCGTTGCCTACGATGCAAACTGCAAGGCCCGTGAAAATTGATTTCCCATTCGGTCCCTTGAATACGAAAGGAAAGACATCACGAGATTGAAGTTCGCATCGTTTGCCATGCAATGAAAATTAATAAAGTCTCTCTATTATATTTGAGGGACACTTATTCAGAGATCTAAAATATAAAAATGCCACAAAACGTTTCATATAATAATAAATACAAGAAAATTAAAATCAATAAAAGAACTTTCGTTGCATTCCACAAGGCCACTCACTTCACCACCATGACAATTCGACTAATAAAAATGAATTTATCGACAAATGCGGACCCGCGCAGTACCGACGGTTCGTCAGGATTTTTTTTTTATCACGAGCAGCAATTCGAGGTTTGCGAAGAAGAGAAGCAAAATCGATTGCGTCGCCATATTCGTGAAATGAGAAATCGTGAGATATAAAATGAGGGATTAATTGCGGTCTATTATTCGCATCAATACAACTTTATTGCAAATTATGGTCTCGAAGTTAAAATCGTAAATCGTAACACGAAATTTCTTCTTTACATTCTTATGTTCTCAATTTCCATTATTTTACAAAAATTTTTTTGCATTGAAATTCTAGATCTCTGACTAAGCTACTTAACAAATGATGCAGGGATTTTTTTTAAACGAATACTTGCCACGAAATTCGAGCGAATCCAAAACAATCATTGTCGTTGTATTCCAACGATGCAAACTTCAATCTACCACTGCAAATTTTTATTATCGAGCATCATTTCTTTGTTGGTCGAAAAAAGCTAGTAATTTTCAATTCCTCACGAGCGTTCAACGGAAAAATTCTCCAAGAGGGAAATGTTGATAAAAATTCTTGTTCTGTAAAAAAATGACCGATTGGTTGTGAACGAAGGTATTATCACGAAGTAGCATTAACAGTTCGTCATTAAAAAAAAAAAACGTTGTAATTTACATTTCTTCACGATAATTATTCGTAATTATTTTCTGCCTTTTTCCCATTTCTCTTTCTCAACTGGCACTTTAATGATAGCGAACCGAGCGATGCACACGCGATACAAAACCGCGACAGGGTCTACTCTCTCTCTCTCTCTCTCTCTCTCTCTCTCTCTCTTTCTCTTCGGAGCCTCTCTCGAATGAGTGTTAAAATGTATGTCGACAATGCTCGATTGAAATGACTCATTACTCATTATATGGGCTGTAGAATGCAGAGTTGGATTAAATTTAGATTAGCCCCGAAGGGAGTACATTGATACATGTTCATGTAGCGCATGATGCATGTGCAAAGAGGTATTGATTCCAGTCCAGGACACGGCCGATTGATTTTTTTTCCCCCTCTGCTTCTCTCTCTCTCTCTATCCTTTTCCCTCCTTCGAATCGATCGTTCTGAATAGAAGCGTTAATTATCGGGCCAATACGCGAGTGAATGCTTTCGTAATTGCTGTGAGTGAAAATATATTAAACATATAGATGTATATATGCATTGGTAACATCAAATCCTCTCCCTCCGCTGACCGCCGAGCCGCCCTTGCCCCCTTCCATTTGCCCGAATCGATTTTAGCCTCGCGCACATTAAATCTGCGCATTGTTACATTCTCGATCCTCCGTACCCTCCTCGTCCGACCCAAACTCTCCGGTCCCCTTTCTCCTTTGCCGCGAGCTTCAACGTTTAATTCGTGCCGCAATTGGATGAATTCTCAAAATTACTCGATAAATGATGCATCGCCGCGATTAGTGCGGGACAGCTATTCCGCAATAACCACAATTTGCAAACTTCTGGTGAACGAAAATACGCGGGTCTGTGATTGGCATTCGTCGTCGCGGGTGACAATTATTTTGTGGCCAAAATGACCGTTGATTGAGATGGGGTATCCCTCTCTGGAAACTTCAAAACATCGTTTTTTTTTTCTGGCATATTGTTATAGTGTGAACTTTTAAGAATATTTTAAGACCTACCGGACCACGAAAGGCTAAAAATTGACGAAGTTATACCGATTTTAGTGGAAGGGTGTGCGTCGGATTAAGGATGATTCGCGTGTAACGAAAGCGGACATCAAAGCACAAGAACACTCAAAAGAGGCCCGAACTGCCCGCAGATGGCATAGATGAGGTGTGCAACACGTTCTCGATGATGAGGATGGACACTTATATGGTGCCGGAATCGCTGACTAGCCGTAAGACAATAATATTTCACAAGATCGTGTAAAATATGTACCAAAACTTTGGACGCGATTATCTCGAAACTACATATCATGACACGGCGGTATTGATGTCTTGAGTAACTTTCACACTATTGACTTGAATTTGCACAGTTAGCGTTCAAACAGTAGTCATTTTCGGTTCACGATCGCATTTTTTAATTGGATTAACCATTTGTTAATGACAATGACTTCAGCATGCTGTTTTTCAAGAGAAAAATGAGGTTTTCTTTGTAGAAGCCGCCATTTTTCGTATTTTTCGAAATTTCGAAAAGTGGATCGTGAACCCATAGCCAGTTGGATATATTTGAAGACATTTTTTTTTGTTCTCGTTTCAGATTACATTTGAGCCTGGTAGAGATCCCGCGGTTTCGGGTCTCGCCGCTGGAGGACTGCAACGCCAACTGCAGCACCACAAACACCGAAAGATTTTCTTCCGAAAAAAGTACATTGTAACCACAAACATGTGTTATTCGTGGTTGCAAATTAATTTTTTTTTAAATGTATTAATAAAAAAAAATATTTATTCCAACTAATGTTACTAAAAAAAATTCATCATTCTGACCTTTAAAATTGGGCTTCCAGAGAGTGGAATGACGTTGAACTTCGCATGGTTGGAACGCAACATTCGTTTTTTGTTATTTTTTACCATTATCCAAAGACTTTTTTTCAAACTGAGGTCGTAAATGTCTAATAAGAATACCCAGAAACGTCTGAGCGATCTTCACAATTTGAGTTATAAAAAAATAATTAGCTTTCGTTGAATTCCAACGTTGCAAACTTCAACGTCATTCGATGGAATGCAACGAAAACTCTTTCCAATTTCTTATTGGCATTACTATCCGAAATCATACTT
The DNA here is from genome assembly GCA_963210295.1 of Ophion ellenae. NCBI lineage: Eukaryota > Metazoa > Arthropoda > Insecta > Hymenoptera > Ichneumonidae > Ophion > Ophion ellenae. Next base: position 29,949,194 of record OY723391.1, on the reverse strand, counting down.
TGAAAGTTTGTCGTAGATCGCTAAATGGTATTAAAGTTTGCATCGTTGGGGTGCAACGAAAATAGTTTTTTTTCTGTATTGCCCCATTTGTTTGCCCATTTAAGGCACAAATATCACTGCAACATTTTTGAAGATCCTTATCCTTGGGTTCCATAACCCAAAGTTGGTAAAAAGGGTTTAGATAGTACTAAGAGAAAGAAATGAAAAAATAAAGAAGAATTTTCGTTGCATTCCAACGATGCAAACTTCAACCCCATGATCGCTAAATGAGAAACCTAAAAAATGTTTACGTCATTTTCACAGCTCAAATCTGCAAACGGATATTTGGGAGATAAAAAAAAATCATTTTCGTTGCATTTCAACGATGCAAACTTCAAGCCCATGGAAAATGTGAGCAATGGAAAAAAAGGAAACAATGCAGTACAAGCTCTGTATAACCGGGAAATTTCCTCTGAAGGGAGAATCCATTGAAAATTCCATTGTCCCAAAGTAATCGTAAATATTTATTGTCCGGTAATAAAATTTCTCGATTTTATAGCTCGCGCTTCGGAATAATAATCGCCTCGTGACCCCCCCCCAATACTGTACTGTTATTAGTCCAAGAAATTATTTCCCTAATTATTCATACAAACGTCGTTTCTCACCGCTGTGCAACGCCACCGTAAAATATATACGACACTAAATCGGACATAACGAAAGGGACAATGTTTTGCGACGATAATCCGCGCATTAATCTTCGCCCGTCTTATATACTCTGCGTTGTAAGTCTTTGTGCGGTGGAGCCTGGAAAAGGAGAAAAAAAAATCGACCCGGCGACGACGTCGTACAACAATAAGCTTCTTTGGGGCGTCAATCCGTTTCACGCATCTATGTACAAAGGGATAGACCCTACGGACGGCTGGAACGAGAGGATGAGAGAATTTTCGTTTCACGTCATGTTCTCTTTTTTTCTGCTACGAATTTTTCTCCCGACCGGATTAATTAATCTAAATATTATTGTAAAACGTGAAAGAGACAGCGAGAGGCAGAAAGGAGCGGGCAGGGAGGGAGGCGAGAGGGAGAAAAGTACCGGAAGTTGTTACAGGCCGTTGCTCGAAGCAATTTCTATTCGCTCGTCCCACCTGCTCTTTCGCTATCAAGCACCTCGAATCACCATTAACTACTGGGTATAATTTTTCAATTTTTATGTTTCTCGCGTACTTAGCAATAACTTATTATTACTTTTATCGTGAATGCTATTGTTGGCACTATTATTATTACTATTATGATTATTATTATTATCAGAATGAGTAGGATTCTTATAGTTGAAAAAGAGCAGATGGACGCGGTATTGAAAAAATCAGCAAAAATGCTCACGTAATATTTTTTTAAAGGAATGATTTTTTCACCTTTTTCGAGACTTAGGGTATGTTTTATTACTACTGGTGGCTAGTACATGGTATTTTTATTATTTGATTCATCTTTGAAAATGGCGGAGGCCTCATGATTTTCTTGACTTTTTAAATGGAAATAATTTTTCGCCATTTTTGTAACCCAGGGTATGTTTTATTACTACTTGTGGCTTGTACATGGTATTTTTTACTTTATTCATCTTCAAATATGGCGGAGGCATTTAAACTGGACTTTAAAAAAATTAATCGATCGATTCTGATAAATTTTATTATAAATCTTTCTGACCTTATTGTCTAAAAAATGACCCTAAATGTTCTTGAAAATTGAAAGAAAAAGTATTTTTTTTTATTGCAAAATGTAGCCATTTTTTTTCCGAAAAATTCAATCTTTTTCTTTCAAAGCGTACCATTTCATTGATTTTCAACAATTGTCGCTTTTTCTTGGTTCATATTCTGCGTATGAGTGTTAATAAAAGAAAAATCAACGTTGGTTTTTTTTTTCAGATTATTCCCGCCGACGCTACGTGTCACGCCGTCTGAAAACATCCGCCGCAACCCGTTAGAATACCGTGCCATACCTCGGCCATTTTTAAAGATTGATAAAATAAAAATATGAACATGTAAGAGCCAAACGTAGTAATAAAAGAGACCATAAGTCCGAAAAATGGTGAAGAAATATTTTTCTTCAAGTGCGAACATCAGCTATTTTTTCCTCGCCTAAAGGTATCACCCCCTTAAGTCGAATTATCCCATGACGTTGAACGTTGCATTGGAACGCAACGATTTTTTCGTTATTTTCTCATTTCTGTATTTTAATCATTATCCAAAGACTTTATTTCAAATTGAGGTCGTAAATTTCTAATAAAAATACAAAAAAAACCTGTAAGCGATTTTTACAATTTGAGCTATTAAAAAGAATTCTTTTTCGCAACCTTGCAATTAATTATTATCATTGTTATTATAGGGTGATTATTAAGGGGATTTGAAGTCGAATATGATGGGGAATGTAATAAGGACCCTGTACAAATGGAAGCTAAAATAAATATAAATAAGTACTATTATCATTGCTCCGATGCCTGTTATTATTATTATAAAAATACTGGTGTTATTATGAACAAAAATGGTTGCGGTATGATTTTTACGATAAAATACCCTTGGGAAAATAATTTTGAATCGAGTCAAATTCGGCCAAGGTTTTTTTTCCGCCGGGTGTGCTGGTCGAGAAAACATCGGGGGAAGAAGAAGAGAGCAAGGTTCCGAGGACGAAACCAACAGATGTTTATACCTGCGAGGGTTCCTGATTTTTCTCGAGGGCTACGTGTCCCTTGTGCACGGTCAAAAATCCCCGAGGGCTCGAAACGACTATTGGCTAGTCCCCCGTTTCTCCGGCGTTCCTCCCGCGCAACTATTTTAATGTTCGAGAACCTAAAAACCCGAGACGAAACCGGTATTCCATTTTTCTACTCTCCGACCACTGCGAGTCGAAGGGGAGAAAAAGAGTCGTTTTTTTCACCCTGTTTTTTTCTTTAAATATCTCGATTATTCGAAAGTCGTGTAGTGGCTGCTTTAAAGACTATAAAATGTAACGCGTGGTTTATTTGGCCATGACACAAGTTGTATACGGGGCGAAATGTACCGTGTGATTTTATGAGATTGAAGTTTGCATCTTTGGAATGCAACGAAAATTATTCTCTTTTACTTTATGAAATTTCTTTTGACATATTTTTTAGCGACGAAAATGCCTCGACAATTTTTGTAATTGCTTATTTAGAAATGGATTATTTGAATGTGCAAAGAAGATTTGGCAGAATGATGAAAATGAGAAAATAAAAATACAAAGAAGAAATTTTCGTTGCATTCCAACAATGCAAACTTCAACGTCGAAAAAAAACCCATTCCATTTTCTTTCGCTGCTCAGCCCATTTATTGTAAATTCGAAAGCAAGGGTACGTCAATATCCAATAAAAATAATTGACACGCGATGGTCGGCACGTAAAATCATATCTCTGATACGTTAAACAGTATTTCTTCAGTGATTCGAGTCCTCGAAAGCGTTATTCCTCAAATATCAATGCATCTGTAAATTGCGTACTTACACTTTTGTACGCGTGTATAAAAAGTATATACGTGTATAGCCGTAATAGTGTATTTATTGCTGGATTTTTACGTGTGCTAACTAAGAGCGCGAGGGCACATGTGGAGCTCATCGTCGCATGGCTCCAACGTAGAGAAAAGCATCAACCAGAGGTCGTAAAGATCCCCGAAGAGCCAAAGAGTTTAAACGTTTAAACGAAACGTTTTATGGCAGTGTCATGTCCATAGCGCGAGTAGAACTCGAGGCTTTTTATTCCTCCGTGCTCGTACAATATTGCAAATACGTTTGAAAAAGATGAGCTCGAAAACGACGTCAGCTCGTGATCAAACGATCGTTTAGCGTGACCTAAACCCAAGATTTTCCAGATTATCAAAGAAGGACGAGATACTTGAGCGAAATATAATCCGTTTCGTTGTTTTTCTTTTTTCCTTCAAACCGACTATTTATGAACCTAACACCCTATTTTACGCATGGATCAGATGATAATGGGCTTCTTATGGGGTTCAAGTTTGCATCATTGGAAGGCGACGATTTTTTTTTTCGATTGCCAAGACAGGCCTTTTGCGGATTTGGGGTACAAAAATCATTGAAACGTTTTTCAGAATCCTGATGAAAAATTTACAACATAAATTGGCATGAAAATATTTTCGATAATATATATAGAAAAAAAAATAATAAAAAAGAATTTTCGTTGCATTCCAACGATGCAAACTTCACCACCGCGAGTTCTTACTCTTCGGCGAAACAACGCCATAATAAGTCTTGCCAATTATAAAACAGCTATAATATTCCAAGAATTATCGTCACTTTAATTGGCTGGCGTGATTAATGAGGAATATTTTAATGAAAGTGAAAGTAATGCTTCTTTTTAATTACATTAACTTAATTTTTTTTTAATTGATTGCGTCCATAATAATCTCGAAAATGAATAAAATTTCTTACGCCAATACAAAATTAAAAGCATGCATTGAATTGATTACATCAATTGTTGAATGAATGATGACGTTGAAGTTTGCTGGTTGGAATGCCACGACTTTTTTACAATCATTTTCCATTCTTTAACTTTTATCATCCAAAGCCTTTTCTCACGAAGTGAAATCGTAAATCTCTAACAAGAATTTGCAAAAACGTTAGACTGACTTTACAGCCTAAATTGGCGGAAAAAATCGGAGCAATTCAAAAGAATTCATTTTCGTTGCATTCCAACGATGCAAACTTCAAATGGTGTTGAAGTTTGCACCGTTAGAATGCAACCTTTGATCGATTTAGCTTGTAGGGCTCCAATAAAAATGTTGAAAAAACGTTTGGGTAATTGCCGTATTTGTAGATGGCCGAAAAAAATGACAACTGGAAGAAGAAAAATTCGATGCGTTCTGACGATGCAAACTTCGATATTGTGAAATATTATACAACTCCCAAAAATCGACGCCTCAAAACCGAAGGAGAAAAAAAAACAGAAACGACGAATATCGCCGATCGGATAACTTGTACAATTCCTCCAAGTTCTTTTTCTGGAAAGCGCGCCATTTTGTTTCGAATAGTAGCGTCGGGAATGCATGACGTCGGCGTATGCATCGTTAGAATCAAACGTAACCGATTTTTTGTTCTCCAATTTCCAAAATTTCCTTCGACATATTTGACCTTCGAAAATCACGCAAACATTTTTTAGAAATATTATTTAGCCATCTGCAATGAATGATTTTTCATAAAAACGAAATTAAGGAATTGAAAAGAATTTTTTTTTTTGCGTTCCAATGATGCAAATTTCAACCTCATGGGATTGCATCGACGATGACGTTGATGACGTTGAAGTTTGCAACGTGGGAACGCAAAGAAAATTAATTTTTTTTTAAATCTCAAATTGTAAAAATGTCTCAAACGTTTCCGGTTAGTCTTGTTAGAAATTTACGACCACAAGTCTGGATAAAACTAAAAATAAAATAAAAAACTTGAAAATAACCAAAAAAGATCATTGCGTTCAAACGATGCAAGGTTCAACGTCATGAGATTTGTGACCTTCGTTCTTTTTTCCCCAAAGTACAATTACGAATGGAGATCCTGAACCTCGAAATGCGTCAGTGGCGTCATCTGTCGAAAAGGGAAAAAAAGAGGAGCGCCACTTCCAGCCCGAAGCGTCGACTCTATAAGAAAAAGTCTATTTTACCGAGCGAACCGTACTCATTAAAAAAAAGGCGTCACTCTCTTCTTTTTTTTCGAACTTTCCCGAATAAAAACTGTGCCGCGTGTTTTTGATCATCGTAAAAAAAACAAGCAAATAAGAAAAATGAAAGATGAAAAAAAGGCATCCTTAAAAATTGACAATTCCATTATGAAAAGGGAGGGGGGGGGGGGTGAAAACCTCGATCAGGTAGAAATAGCTGAGAGGATTGGCTCGCTCGTCCGATAAGGGCTCTCGATTACGATTTTCATTCCAGATAAAAGGAACAATGACCGAGTGCGATGGGGACGGCCAGGGGGGCGGGCGGGTCGCCATATTGCACACGAGAGCTGAACAGGAATCGCGTGTTTTGCAGAGAACCTAAACCAAAGTGCGAGTTTGCAGGACTTCGTTAACGACCTTTTCTGAAATTGATGCCTCCCCGCCCCCCGTACAAAATGTACAACTGATTGGAAACTGGCTGATGGGTAATTCGACATGTACCAATGCGTGAATCTAATAATTCTTTTATTTTCTCCTTTCCAAAAGCCTTTCTCCTCCAAATTGAGGTCCCAAGTCCCTAATAAGAACACATAAAAATGTTTGGGTGATTTTCAAAGCCAAAACAAAATTTGAACCATTATAAGGAACGAATTTCGTTGCGTTCCAACGATACAAACTTCAACATTGTTTGAAGTTTGCAAACTTGAACATCGTTTGAAGTTTGAAAACTTGAACATCGTTTGAAGTTTCCAAACTAAAACATAATTTGAACTTTTGCGAACTTCAACATCATTTGAAGTTTTGCGGACTTCAACATCGTTTGAAGTTTTGCAAACTTCAGCATCATTTGAAGTTTCACCAACTTCAACATCATTTGAAGTTTTGCGGACTTCAACATCATATGAAGTTTTGCGGACTTCAACATCATATGAAGTTTTGCAAACTTCAGCATCATTTGAAGTTTTGCAAACTTCAACATCATTTGAAGTTTTGCGAACTTCCACATCATTTGAAATTTTGCGAACTTCGACATCAATGAAGTTTTGCGAACTTCAACATCATTTGAAGTTTTGCGAACTTCAACATCATTTGAAGTTTTGCGAACTTCAACATCATTTGAAGTTTTGCGAACTTCAACATCATTTGAAGTTTTTAAACTTCAACATCATTTGAAGTTTTTTAAACTTCAATCTCATTTGAAGTTTTGCAAACTCCAACATCATTTGAAGTTTTGCAAACTCCAACATCATTTGAAGTTTCGCAAACTTCAACGTCATTTGAAGTTTTTGTAGACTTCAATATCATTTGAAGTTTTGCAAGCTTCAACATCATTTGAAGTTTCGCAAACTTCAACGTCATATGAAGTTTTGCAAACTTTAACACTATTTGAAGTTTTGTAAACTTCAACATTGTTTGAAGTTTGGATAGCTGGAATGCAACGATCACCCTTCGAATTTTTTTAATGTCATTATTTTCATTACCATCAGCACTTTCATTTCGCATTTTTAGGGTATGGATCCCCAATGAGGATGTGGAAAAATATTTCAGTGTTATTTATAGTCCAAATGTGCAAGAAAAATTGGGCAATAGGAGAAAAATTATTTCGTTGCATCCCATCAATGCAGAGGTCAATATTTTTCTTACTTCCTCATTTTTAATTGGTATCGAAAATCGTATTTTGTAGACTGTAGATCGTTGAATAACGAGCCCAACAGATGGTCGCGCGATTTTTATAGTTCAAATATGTTTAATATAACTTGGGATATTGAATGAAAAAATATTTCGGTGCATTCCAGCGATGCACACTTCATCATATAATTCCTTTTTTCCCAACCCATTATTTCATCGATAATTTACTCGTTTGAAATTCTCAATAATTATTTTTTGTAATTCTTCGAAAATTTCACGTTGTAGGATGACGCACTGCTTTGTATTTAAATACGAGCTGGGGAATTTTCTTGGTCGAAATGATGAACAAATAATGGCTCTTCGAAATGACGAATAAATGATATTCGAAAATGATTAAATATGCACAAATGCCTCTCGGCCGGAATAAGTCTTTTTTTCATCCGTAATAATCAGCTTTCATTTATTGATAGCCTCGTGCGTTGGTAAATTCGATTAAATAAATGTAATTAATTGTATCAAATTTATCGACTTGTAAATGTAAAGTTGCATTTCCAGAGAAATTTTAACGATTTTATGCAAATAATCGCAATTGAAAAGAATATTCTTAATTTGTATTCCTAGTACCAAGGACCCACGTTTAAGAGCCCAAAAACAAGTTTTTTTCCCGATTCAAACCCAACGCGAAGTAGAAAAACTAAAAAAACCATAATTAGTGGAGTATAATTGAAAAAAAAGGTTTAGCGTGAAAAAGTAGACGAAATGAAATGCTAAATGGTCAAATTTGTTCGGGGTTGTCCTTGAGTCGTGTCGCTAGGTGGTTTCGTTCGATGGTCGATAAGATGGCGCCACCGACGTGGCGGTGGCACGGGCGAAGCATGGTGGGAAGAGAGAGGTGCGGAGAGGGTCTCCGAGTCGGGAGCAGCGCTCGGCGAGACGCTTTTTGGTTATGCCAGATGTTTTTACCCCCTCGTTTTCACGACTCTCAGATTTCTCGAGATCTCGTTGAAAAACCCGTAGGCCGATTTCCGTTTTACGGATATAAATACACACGGGAGTGAACAATCGGTCGAAAGTGTGAATTTCTGATCGAAAATGAACTTACCGGCGCGACGAAACACGTGGATGAAATGAAATCCAGTTTAACACCGGCGTACACTGTCACAGTGGCTTTTATTGATATTAAATTCCTTCGGACGGAGGCTCGCCAATCTTATTTTCATTTATTCAAATTTTTTTCCCTCTTTTTCGCCGGCTTTACGTAAACGCTAATCCTTGCGTTGTCGCACTCGTAAACACACTGTTCGCACTTGACGCGATTGCACACAATTCTTGGGCCGAAATAAAGCCCACCGACGGAACTCTGATTGAAATCGCGACGAAAAATCACTCGCTCCGAAGAAGAAGCGTACGGGCATAGACAATTGACGTGTCGAACGAGTGAGACGCCTCGCGCTCCTTCGCACTCTCGTCTTCCCCCTTCCGTTCACCTTTGAGAAGTTTCCTCGTGTTTTTACTTCCGGCTTTCCGTCTTACTCACTCCACCGTTTCGTACGATCGATCGACGCGATTAAGAAGCACGGAAATGCCGAGCGCGCGAGAGATGGACGAAGGAGAGAATAAAAAGTGAGACCGAGGGGGGAACAAAAAACGTGGCACGGTTAGTCTCGTGGCGCAACGAAAGCGTAACGTTACGACGCGCACTCCTCTCGGGACGGTTGGCGCGGGAATGAGTGGAGAACGGCATTCGTGCCGGACACTCGGTGGGGGGGGAAACAATCGCGGTGGAGGGGGAAAGAGAAGAACGAGAAACACCGGAGGTGGGGAGACTTGTGACGATCGGAGGGGGAACCCCCGCTAGAAAGGACTGACAGGGGAATTTTCAAACTTAACGATGGTGGGGGTAAGAAACTGGGAGGGGGCTGTCCCGCGCAACGTTGGCCAACGTTTGTCGCGCTCCTCGAAGCTTTCCCCACAGAGCTGACTAGGTTTTTTCTTGTTGTTCTTTTCTTTTGTAATTTACACGATGGACAAATACTTTTCTCCCGGTGTATTTCATTTCCTATGGTCCGTACTAAGAAGAAATACGTACTAGAGGTCAAAGGTTTTCAATTAATTCAGCTCATTTAGTCAATTTCGTGTCTGCGCAATTCCAGTGAGGAATATTTAAGGGGCTATACCAGTGTAACACTTTCAAAAAATCGATTTTTTTTTGCCTTTTTCGACAGTTTATACTTTCACGAATATTGTTATCATTTATATCATTTGTATTAATATCATTTTATCTTGCAAAAATCGACAGTAAAATCTATAAACGCGTTTTTCTCGAAATGAGATTTTTCAAATTTGCTGACGTAACTCAAAGAGCAATTATCCGATTGACTTGAAATTTGAACTGAGTACTCTTGAATATGTTTACTCTACAATGACGTAAGATATTTTTGATTAGATGAAAACTGACGATTTGGCATTGAAAAAAAGGACCATTTTATAGGCACGAAAACAGACTTTTTTTTCATAACTACGCCATTTTGTTAGATTTTGATATTTTTCGAAAATCCTACGTCATTGTACAGGAAATACCTTCCAGTTTCACGACATTTTTTCCTTTTTCGGTTTCAGCTACTCAATCGGCCGGAATCATGTCAGCAGTGGAGGAACTTTTTTTTGGCGCCTCCGAAGACAGCGCATAAGTCGCTTGGATCACAATATTTTTCTATGTAAAAATTATGTAATATAGGTCAAATATAGTCAAATGTATTCTTAATTTTCCGAAACATTTAATTGAGTACTTTTTCTTCCAGAAAATTCCCGAAAATCACCCAAATTTCCAGCGTTCACACTGGTTCAGCTCCTCAAGCCAAACTCCACGACGTGTGTGGAGCTGTCAGCTTATGGGGCGAGATACCTTAGGCGAGGAAAAAATTTGCTGATTTACGTGATTTTTTTTAACAGGAAAGATTTCGGGGCCGGGTTGAAATTCCGAACTTTTAATAATCAGAAGGCTCAAAACTCCGAAAATATACTACCCCGAAAGATCGAAACTCCGAACGAATTTTACACGAAAGACCAAAATTCCGAAAATCTGAACACCGTCGAAATAATTCGGCTATGGAAGTTTTGAAAGTTACAAAATTTTCAATACATCGACGAATTATTGCAAGATTTTTTAATTTTATTAACAAGTGATTTTACGTTCACTTTGAAATTCGTCTAGACAACGTTATACGTTCTGCATTATTTACAGTCAACTGTATAGACTTTCGCTGGCATGACCTTGACGAACCTTGTAATTTCGGAACATTAAAATTAGGAATTTTAAACCGTCGGCGCATTCAAAGTTCGGAATTTCAATCCGGCCCCCGTATCAAGATCATGCTAGACAAATTTCAAAATTGAGACAAAGTCACTTCTTGATAAAAAAACATTCTTGAAATAATTCGTCGATTTATTGAAAATTTTTACACTTTTAAAACTTCCATAGCCGAAATATTTTGACGGTGTTCAGATTTTCGAAGTTTTGGTCTTTCGTGAAAAATTCTTTCGGAGTTTTGATCTTTCGGGGTAGTATTCTTTCGAAGTTTCGAGCGTTCTGATCATTCAAAGTTCGGAATTCCAACCCGGCCCCATATTGAATTTTCCGGACATTAAGATTCGGAATTTTAAAATCGTCGGAGCATTCAAAGTTTGGAATTTCAACCCGGTCCCAAGATACCTTCATAATTTTTGAAATTTTCGGTATGTTTTATTACTACTTATGGCTGTTACATGGTACTTCTTTTTTTTATTAATCTTTAAAAATGGCGGAGACATGGCACAGTCTTCTACACGTTAAAAACTGGCGTGACGTATAGCTAAAAAACTATTCGAACGATTGTCATGAAATTTGGTATCCATCTTTATAACCTCATTGTCTATAACATGACCCTAAAAGTTTCTGAAAAAAAAAAAAGTTTTTTGATTGCAGAAGGTAACCATTTTTTTCGGAAAATTCAAGCTGTTTGTTTCAAACCGTACCATTTCATAGATTTTCGACATTTCTCTCTTTTCTTGGTTCCTATTCTGCGTATGAGTGTTAATGAAAGAAAAATCTTCGTTGGTTTTTTTCTCAGATCAATGCCGCCGACGCTAACTGGCACGTCTAACAACTTCCGCTGCAACCCGTTTAGCCGCAGGCCGATGCTTCGGCCATTTTAAAAATAAATTTAAAAAAACCATGTACAGCCAAATAAAACATACCCTAAGTCTCAAAAATGGCGACGAAATCGTTGCTTTTAAAAAGAATCATGTAAATCAGCAATTTTTTCCTCGCCTAAAAGTATCTCTATCCTTAAGGGGTTAGGCTACTCTGATAATTTATAAAAATCGACCGTAGCTTGAGTCAACTCTCGTTAAAGCAAAACATATGGCGCAGAAATCGCAGATTTAAGGCAAACTTATGCTTGCAACGACAGAACTGCCAGTAAGCTTTAAATACGTTTTTCTCGAAACAGTCTTTTAAAACGGTGTGCACGATTTCTCGACATCTAATGAACGGATTAACTTGAAATTTGGTACACTTATTCAGTGTAATAGTAGGTTAGTCTTGACCGACGTTTTCCTTCTTGACATTTTTTTCCTCCGAGTTATTAACAATAATGGTGACATTTCTCCCCGAAAAATCGAGAAAAAAAATTCAAATATATATTTTTAATTATTGAAACACGATAACAAAAAAAAGCTCGGTCAAGTCTTAGCTAATATTATCTATTTTGACAAAAAATGGTTTTTTTTTGTTTCAGATCAACGGGGTGGCCAAAATCAAGTACACCGTTGAGCCTCCACGTTCGAAGGTGCTTTACGAGATCGTTTATACTTTCTTTAATAATTATTAATATTTTTAAATTAAATTTGGTACAAAATTTTCTTTAATTGTACAATAAATAAATATTCTTAAAATACAAATAAATGTCCAAATGATTTTTCAATCATCGTACTTAATGTTTCAAAATTCCTTTTTTTTTTTCTTCAAATAACTCTGATTTTCGGGTCGTCACAGTAGTCTAGCCCCTTAACATCCGAGGATCATAGATTAGTGGTACATCCGAACGCAGTTACCACATCTAGCTCTCGCATACATTTTCACACGGTGACCGATGACCCACTTTCATCCATATGTTCCTTTCGAGCATTCCGAGCCTGCTTTGCTCTGACTGCCCACCAAATGGTCGAAACTCTTACACAAGGAACAATGTTTTACGTGAGGCCGTACGGGAGTTTTACTGAAGTGTACATTTTTACGGGGCGTTGAAAAATGGATGCGTTACTGCTTCGTTCGCTCCAAACCTGTACCTACGCAAAATTTGTAATCGACTCGCATACCAGCTAAAGAATAACACTTAAGGGGGGGAGATATTTTTAGGCGAGGAAGAAATTTGCGGATTTTCATGATTTTTTTCTAAAGGAGAGATTTCTTCGTCATTTTTGAGACTTAGGATATGTTTTATTAATACTTTTGACTTTTACATGGCATTTTTTAATTAATCTTTTAAAATGGCGGAAATTTGGTGTATATCTTTCTAACCCTATTGTCTAAAATATGACTAAATATTCGTGAAAATAAAAAAAAAGTATTTTTTAATTGCAAAATATAGGCATTTTTCGGAAAATTCAATCTTTTTGTTTCAAAGCCTACCATATAATCGATTTTTCAACATTTCTCACTTTTTCTTGGTTCATATTCTGCGTATGAGTGTTAAGAAAAGAAAAATCTTCGTTGGTTTTTTTTCAGATTAATCCCGCCAACGTTACGTGTCACGAAATCGGGCCATAAAAAAAATCCTGAAAATCAACAATTTTTTCTTCGCCTAAAGGTATCCCCCTTAATTCTCAGTATTTTTTCACGCGGTCTCATGGGACGTTGTTTTACTCTCGGATGGGACAAGAAATAGAAGCGACGCTAAAACTGTTTGAAATTTCGCGATTTCGGCGATTCCGGAAACGTAGTCAAAAGGGTCGAATAATATTTTTTCTACTCGAAACCGGTTCTATCTCATCAGAATTTTTTCGCCGATTGAGAATATCGTAGAGTATTTGTCGAAAGTTCAAAATTGTGCTAGCTAAATGCGAAAATCGGGTTTTCACACACTTTTGACGATTCAAGAAATAAAATTCGACAGTTTTGGAGATTGATGGTGAATTCGTGTTCAGGGTATACAAATATACCGATAGAGTCTTATAAAAAAACATTAAAAATCCCAAATTTCTTCCCACTTCGGCAAAAAAAGTTCCTTCACTAAATCGCTGCTCGTTTCTTATCCGTTTCAATTTGAACCTCCGCTTTGCGCGCATTCTGTTCGTAATCGTTTGCTCTAAAAAGTGCTGCTTGATTCAACGAGTTACGATTGTTTTTCGATTTTTGGCAGAATTTCAAAAACGAATTATCAATTTTTGCAAATTTTTCCATACGTACCCTTTGCCACTTTTTCGGCCATTTTTTATTGCTCTATCCGGGAAATCTAATCGAGATGTATCGGGACAAATCAAGAGGCATCCTCTTATTCTACCAAAATCCTTTTGAAAACCCCCTCGTTGAGTTTATGTCACTCAGATATGACCAGCGCTATGCCTGTTGAAAATTATACAATATTGGCGATTTTGAGAAAGTGGCCAAAAAGGACGAACATTTTTTTTCAACTTTTACACCATTTCACATACCTATCCGACGGGAAATTTTCCGCTAATTGCGAATATCACGATGTTTTTTTACGAAAGCTCAAAATTACGCGGGCTGAACGGGTCAAACTGATTGACTGAAATCAACGCTTGACATATTTCACTCTAAGCGATGCCTTTACCCCTCAACTGGCTACATCTACCTAGGTGGGTTGAAAAATTGCATTTTCCAAAAATATTTTTATTCGATGATATCACCTTTTAGCTATATTCCCAAAATTGAATGGGCTACAGCTCCAGCAATCGGCCAGTCGAGCGGTAGCAGCACCATGCTTCAAACTTCAAACTTGTTTTTCTCGAAACACTGTTTTCAAAGTCGGTGGACACGATATCTCGAGAACCACTTAATTGATTGTTTCCAAATTTATAGGAGATACGAAGAGAAACATTTAAAGGTCGTTGACGATCTCCCTTTGTTCAAATCGATCTTCATTCTTCAATAGTTACCTAAAAAGGCCGACTTTTTTTCATAGATCTTGATGCTCGGGTTTCAATTCGTCGCCATGTTGTTAAGAAAATTCATTTAAAAAATCGACGATCGTCAACGACATATATTTATTGTAAACTTGAATAACCCGTTTGGTTTTTAGATTTTGGATGGACCGTTGAAGCTGGGAAGTGTCCACGGCCAAACTTGGCGAACAAAATTTCATCATTCGCTGGCGGCCGTGTTGTTGTTGGTTTTCTGTATTTTTTTAAAGCCCTCAAAAAATGTACCTTTGTGTTTAAAAAATGAGTTTCTTTTTCACCAACCGTTTGCCAGATTTTTTTTCAAAATTTGGTCATTTTTTTGAGTCTCTAGGCAGATGTGGCCTTTTAAAACCGTTTTTCCGACGATAAAAAAAATACTACGTGTCCAATAGTTTTCAATGCTCTCCCATATATACAAGAGTTTCAAGAAATCGAAGGCGGACATCAAAGTGATGTTCTTTGTGATGGCTTTTACCGCGCCTCAAGGCTGGTACCTAACTCATCAAATTTTGACTGAAGATCATAATTCTTATCGTCACTGTTGTCATCACTTCAATCTACTATAATCGTGATCAATATAGTCGAACTTTCCCGGCAAGGGCTCTCTCCGGGCGAGTTTACAATTTCACGATCGACGTCACATTTTCCTTGTACAAGTATTTGTCCATATATTTTCTTCGAGAAAATCTGATTGACGGGTACGAATGGTGGGTGAAGACACGAGGGGCTTGTCTACGCGCAGCAGCAGGGGTGAGACGAGTATACGAGGGTCGGTGGGGGATTTGGCAAACGGGCTGGATGGATTTGACAAGGCTAGACAGATTATCCCGATTGACGTGGCGACGATTGGCTCAAAGCCGCCGTGTATCCCAGCGGTATAAATCCGGCCTGAGAGTGGGAGATGAACGACGAAATATTCTTGTTGTTTCTCACAACGAACCGCTGTGAATCCATATGCACCTACACGTATACATGATTTACATTGTTTTGGGACATATCCCCGCGGGTTCTTTACCTTGAAAACCCTGCGGGACTTTTCTCATTCTCTCTCTCTTTCTCTCTCTTTCTCTCATGACGAAATCAGGGTGCAAGAGGTCGCCCAGCATTCACTAAAATACGTAACGTATTATTCCACCATTCCGATACGGGAAACCCGCACGTTCAATAAATAACTCTTATCTCCGTGTGCCTCGTGAGCAAACAGTTTGGTGCTCTCGGAGCCCATTAAACGATGAAATTCTGATGAACCTTTGAAGTGCCAGCTGAGGAAGATGAAGGGCTGGGAACGGAAATCCATTCAGGTCGGTTCTTAATGTCTTATTGGTTGAATATGTGGGCTGCGTGCATCATTCAAGGCACAGAAAATGAAGCATTGGGTTGTTGAACGTTGGTAATGATGAGGAATCAACGGTTCTGGTGATCTGGGGTATCAAAAAACATCATTTGAATCCACTGGGTCCGAGGGACAACCAGTTTCGGTAAAATGTACGCGCATGCACGTGTGCAGACCTAAGAGGATCCAAAAAGCCTGGAGGAAGCCAAAGGCACACATAGAAAGCCGAAGAAACTCAAACCAACGGGATGGAATGCGCACAAATCCAAAGGAATCCAAACGAGTCCCAAACGCGGTTGAAGGAATCCAAACTAACCCGGAAACATCTCACGCAATCCAAACAAATCCGAAAAATCCAACTGAGTCCAAAATAATCCGCGCAAAACCGAAGGAATCCAACGAAAAATCCATACAAACGCAAGTGGAACCAAATAAATCGACAGGAATCCAACCTGAACCGAAAAAAATCCATCCAAATATGAAGGAAACTCAATAAATCCAATGTAGTCGGATTCCTTTAACCCAACCAAGGTTAAAGGAATCCAAACCAAACCAGAAATCCCTCAAGCAACCAAAACGAAGCTACAAGAATCCAATTGCACACAAAGGAACGTAAATAAATCCAAACAAACCCGAAGTATTCCAAGCGAACACAAAGAATCTCAAACAAATCCAACGAAAATCCCGAGAAATCCGCACAAATCCGAAGGAATCCAAGGAAAAACTCAAACACACCCAAACGAATAAGACAAAATCAAACAAATCCAACGAAAAGCCCAAGAAATCCGCAAAAATCCAAAGGAATCCAGCGAAAAACACAATCACACCCAAACGAATAAAACCAACCCAAACAAATCCAACGAAAACCCCAATAAATCCGCACAAATCCAAAGGAATCCAACGAAAAACCCAAACACACGCAAACGAATAAAACTAAACGAGTCCAGTGCGTACAAATCCCGACTAAAAAGATTTTACTGTTTCCAAGATCTTGAAATTGAGCTCTGTAGCCACTCGTATCAAGTGTCCTGTACAATTGTTTTGCCGTACAAGACTGGAACGTAGGAAGCCAACATTTAAGAAGATCGACATATGTTGGAAGAGGTACGCCGGAGAAGGGATATGTTTTATGTGATTTCGAGAGGATAATATTACGCAGGACTAGGCTTTTTTCAGGTGTAGTTCGAGCCTGAATACCGTGTTTTTAAGAGTCCAAGAAAAAGACAGACAGAGTGGGACGATGTAGGCGGGTTAACTCGAGAATAGTGCCCCACAGCCTATCGTTGGCCCAGATAAAAAAAATTGTCTGTGAATGCAGTGCAGTTTGTGAGAGAGAGAGAGAAAGAGAGAGACTTTTCGAACCACTCGATCGGCGCAGGGAAAGGCACTCGAACAGAAAAGGAAGGAGTGAAGGGACGGGGGCACAAGGGGGAAAAGAACATTAGTCACGTTTCATTATAAATGCAACCATTCCTACACACACAGACAAGCAGTCGTGAAACTCCGAACCCCAAGACGAACGAAAAAGTATAAATAAAATTTAACCGGTTTCGGCCCTTTTTTCCTTCCTCGACGCGGCACTCTCACAAAATAACAATTCGTCCCTGCAATCCCACACATGTCGAACAAAGATTCAAGAAAAAATGTTTTCGACGGAAGCCACCATTTCAATGGGGCAAATCGGATTGCTTGGAAGGACGATAAAAAAATGGCGTGCGAATTTCACGCCCCGAGTAACGCCGACGAGGTGGTGACGAAAATTTCTACTGACGAATTCAGATAGGCCAATGGAAAATGCCGAAATGGCACTACAGTAATAGCAACGATGATAACTACAAAGAATATATACGAAAGTACGGTATTAAAGCTGCAAGATTTATATGCGAATGGTCGGCGTATAAATGAAAAAAAAAAAAGCTAAACGACAGGAGAAAACATGCTCTTGTTATACCGATATGTATTGTACGCGAGAGGAAGAGGAAACGAGAGGAGAAGCAGAGCGGAAGGTGGAAGAAGGTTGGAGGAAAGAGTGGAAGAAAGAGGAACAAGTTTGACGACGAGGGGTAGGTGGGTGGCGGTTCAAGGGGGACGGAGAGGGGCAAGGGGAGAAGTGCACACCGCGTTATTACGTTTCCACGTAGACGTCATGGGAGGGCTTTAATTTCAGAAGTATTCAAATTTATTTAAATCCAATTTCCTGGGCTTCCATATTAAATCCGTTGTGTCGTGGCTTCTCCTCTCTCTCTCCCTCGTTCCTCACTCCCCTCCCTCCGACATCCCCACTTGCATGAATGTATACCCTCAAATGCCCCCTTTCGTTCCCTCTCTTTTTTTTTCTCTCTTTCCCTTCTCCAAAGTCCTCTCCTTCGTTACAACGTACTGCATTGACGATTCTGGCAGCACTTTTCCGTTTGGCTATTCTCCTTCGTCTCTCCTCCTCTTCCTCTTTCTCTCGCGCTGTTCCTTCCACTGCTTTTTCTCAAAATCGTTACTAAAGCCCTCAAGTATTTCTTCCCTCGCTCCCTTTCCTCAAAACACTTTAATTACTCGCGTAATTACATCTGCAGTTGGTGATCGAGTTGTTACGCTGCTGTATATAGTGCGCAAGAGATAAGACTGGAAATAAAGAAACCGCAAGTTTAACGCTCTCCGTCGGGTTTCTCAATTATTCAAAATTCCTCTGTAATTGTTGGAAAGGAAGTTCGTGGCGGTGGTTGTTACAGGAATATTTGCAATTAATTTCTCGTAAAATGAGCTCGCGTTTTTTTTTCGGGCCCGCGGCTATTTCCGACTGTAATAAGCAATTGCGACTATGTCCGACGTATGTATGAGGGAATGGAGAAATTACCGCTCTGTGTTTGGAGAACGTTTGTGGCTACTTATACACGAGCGGGATCCGTGATAGCAGTCAAAAGTCTCACAAAGTATTCTTCACGTGTATGACTTGTGTGGTCTCGAATCTATGTCAATTTTCTTGGTGTTGAATCATTCCGTATCGCAAACGCTCGCACACGCGGAAAATTCGATTTCCTGATGTCACGCCCCGTTTGGATTTGGATCACGCGGCGCATGAATGAACTCATTGCGGAAATCGACGATGACGGATGCTCTGTATGCACAAGTACACGTTACGGGGAATTCAGTGAATCCGTCCATTGGCGACTTCTTCAACACGGCAATGGCGTAAAGATTCCCGTGCAGAAATTTGTGGAGGAGATTTACCATATGCCGATAAGGAGTTCATAGGAACGATGCAGGGAGGGAGTCCTCATTGGAATCCAAGTGGATTCTACGCTATTAAGGCAGTAGTCTGGTCTAGAAATTTGACAAAATCGATTTTTTTTCGTCATTTCATTATTCCTTGGATCTTTGGGGGCATCCATTAATTACGTGAGGTGATTTTGGCGATTTTTCGACCCCCCCTCTCCCCCTGGTGAGATGTCGTGAGATTTTGCTCGACCCCCTCCCCCCTCCCCTAATCTCACGTGAGATTTTTCAAAATGCATACGTTCACGGAAAATAAATTGTAGTAGAAGTAACTGCGGTTGTAGTACCATTTACTCCACCATGTAAAGTAGTAGGGAGACTCTCCCTACGTGATAAAAATTATGTGATTACTAAAATTACTAAAATTACTAAAATTACGTGAGATTTGCCGAAGCCCCCCTCTCCCCCACGTGAGATTGGGTGAGATTTCGCTCGACCCCCTCCCCCCCCTAAACGCCTCACGTAATTAATGGACGCCCCCTTTCTTAATACGCTCGTGAAAATCGTTTATTGATATTTCAAAAATTAGCAGAGTAGTAGAAATTATAAGCAAGCCGCGCGCAAACCTCATCTAACGGTATCAAAACTTTGAACGCGTTTATCTCAGAACTATGTTTTTCAAATCGGCGCCCACGATATCTCGATAACTAATTGACCGATCGAGCTCAAATTTTGCACATACCTTCGGTAGCCTCTTTCTGAGGACTGGTAGCAGAATTGAGTCGAACAATAATTTTGCCCACATTTTATAACTCGTCGAATACATGAAAATGTATGAAATATCGTTAATCAAAGTTTAACAGGCCGCCATTTTGTAACAAAAAATTGTCAAGTACTAATTCTGCTACCAGTGCTCAGAATACTCATACAGATGAGAATATATATATTTTTTTTTCAGATGCATACATCACCCAGAGTGGGCGCCGATTGAGGCGGTTTTCGGCGGACCATGTTGTAAAAAAATGAAAAACTACGTGAAAATATTTAAAATAATTTTTTTTTATGTAGATTCATTCTCAAAGGAACAATAAATACACATGTAAAACTTCATCAAGACAACTTCAACGGTTTAAAAGTTATTCCAACCCAAAAATGACGTAAAAAATCTCGCCCTAGACCACATTATTGCCTTAAGGCCCTAGTCCACAGTAACGGGTATAAAAACATGTTCGAATTTAACAATTTTTTTCGTATGATAAATTGATTCACTCGTAAAACTAATTACACATCTATTTAGTATGAATATCAAGCTGTTAGAATTTTTTTTTCGATGTACAAAACGGCCGACTACTCGAAACTTCTCGAAACAGCTTTTTTTTTCAATTGGCGTGACAAATAACTTCAACAATTTTCACTCGATTTACTTCAAATTAAACAGTTATGTTCCAAATTGTATTTCGCAGAGAAGTACGTACGGAATTTCTGATTAATCGAAAACGTTTCATTTTATGAGCAGTTAATTTCTTAAATTCAAATTTCTACAACTTTTGAATGAAACGATATTTTTCAAATTCCGTACATACTTCTCTAGGTATTCTAATGTAGATTGACGAGAATTTTTGTTTTTTGTTCGAGATAAAAAAATGCGCATGCTAATGTCACGCCACGGAGCGCCTAAAAAAAGATAACAAAAGAAAATATTAGTATTCGGCCAATTTGTACATCGAAAAAAAAAAAAAAATTCTATCAGCTCGATATTCATACTAAATACATGTGTGTGAGTGAGTGAATCACTTATTCATACTGTGGCCTAAGACCTTAACGTATTGACATTTTTTGAGAAATTCTTAATTTGAAATTCCCAACCGATATTTGTTGGATCTCCGAAAGAAAATATCCTTTCGTGATGCCACATTTCTATACAAATCTGTCAGGAACACCGCAGACTGGAAGTTCCCATTGAGATCCAATTGGATTCTGCACTGTTCCCCGATGAACGCTATTTGGGAATTCTTACCGCGCTCGAACAGAAAAGATGCGAAAAGTCACGAGAAAAAACTCGGCGCGTTGGAACATAAACTGTGTGTTGCAATATTATGTCAAAGTGCAGTAGAATAATTTAAAAACGAAAATTAAAGCGGACTCTTAGTGATCTTATGAAATCAATTTTGGAGATATATTTTTTGAAACGATTTATACTTTTTTCAAATAAGATTTATACTTTTTCAAGATCCACTCATTTTGTGCATCTATACATTTTGTTTAGAAAATTCAACGCACAGAATGCGATTGGATCCATCAAGAATCGTATCGGATTCTGTTTGATAATGTGGGAATCCTTCAGGATTCGTATTGGATTCTTACGTTGGATTCTATTGGGTAATCCCGTTTAGAATCCAACGTAGAAGCGTAACGTTTTGGAATAGCGATCCAGTGCGATGACCCATTGGATCCTTATCAGGAAGTTGGAACAAGTATGGAAATCCAATTGGACTCCCACGACCATTTCTTCTCAGATCGTATCGATTATCCGCATTTCCGTATAAAACGAGGTCGAATTTTACTTCAAGAATTCAATGTAAGCAGTTTTGCATTCCATGCAACACAGAACAATTATTTGTTTGAATCGGCTTGATGCAGCAGATTCTATATGTTATTTTTTGACGCGAGTATATTTTTGGTTACTTCTATCAAGAGCAAGCTGAAAGAAACGATTATATCTGAGGTATACCGGTCAACTCAGATAAACCTCTCGCTGCGTATTCACACGGAAGGAATTAATTATTCAACTCCAATGAGTTTGATAAAAGAGTGCTTCATTCGACTACTGAATAATTTATTAGATTCAAATAAATGTTCCGTAGGTAGATCGAAGGACTTTAACCTTTCTTGTTCCGAAAAATCCCGTTTCCGTCTGAATTTTCAATCGTCATTCGGATTTCACGGTGACCAGGTCGAAGATTGTGTGTACAAGCATCAAAACATATTTTTTGATGGAATGCAGAAGTTTATGGAATTTGAAATGAATAGTACTGGAATCAAACATATATTTTTTCAAATCAAAGGCGAGGCACCGAAATAAAATAATGGTTCAAGTTAAATATACAATTTCATGGCACTGAACAATTTATTCAGCTTAAATACAATTTTATGAGAGTCATTTTTATACGGTTTTTCATAGAGCCAGGTCCAACCAAATGAAACTTGCAGATAAAGCTTGATATACCATTTCATCGAATCCCGTGTGGAAATATTTTCCGGGATGTCTAAAGGACCCAACTAATTGTCCCCAATTTTATCGAGGGCCTGGTTTGGATTCCGACTGGTACCTTTATAGGATTGTCCCGCTTTTGAAATCGGGCCCTTTAGTGGACATCTATTCGGGGCCATACTAGATTCCGTGATTGCGCCTGAATTATCCAATTTCGTCCCTACTATACCCCTGCAATTAGCCCTGTTAAGTCCCCACGTTCACCCCGTCAGATCCCTATGATTCCCCTGTATTTCCCTGTAATAAAGAAGATGCATATTTTCCGAGAAGATTTATAAATATATATTTATTTATTTATTTATTTATATATATGCCAGCAAGTTTACAAACATTCTTATAATAGAAAACAATATGCTGACATTTTAAGGATAATGTGAACAATATAAAACGTTATATGTTAATCATGTAGATAACGATTCAGAATACTTCAATGGCTAAAAATACTTTTTAAGACCAATCTTTGGGGAGGATGAAAAATGCAATAAGAACACTCAATCATCCATTAGAGCAATATTGTCGCCAACAGCATGAAAGAAATCTCATTCCATCTAATCCAACAGAGATCCCCATTCAATTTAAAATCATTAGCCGTACTCTCAAAGACGGGACAATATTTGTAAAATCAATGATATTTAATTCCTCTTTTTTCATCACAATATGTACACCGAACAATGTTGTACTTTTGAGCGATGGTTGTATAATGGAGATAAAAAAAAATTTATGGCGAAAATGAATCCCAAGAATCTCTCTACATCGAGGGGAAAATTACGAAAAAAAATGTTGACATGTACAATTATCCACGTAAATCATCCAGTATTGGAGCGTGGAGAATCCCAGAACAAACTTTAAACGATGCAGTTTACACATTGGCCAGCATCAAGAGAAAATTGGTAACATTGCGATTGTCCCTAGAACCAAACGGAAAACTCAATACTTATGCCCTGACGTTGCTTCATGTATAAGTGATTACTTAAATAAAAATGTATATATTTTGAAGTTGTAACGTTTTCTTCTTTTCTTTCAAATTCATTGAAAATGATAAGCGAATTGTTAAGTGAGTGAGATATTTGCATGAGGCAGTTATAAAACACTGATAAATTACTATTAATTTTTATCGGTTATTAATATTATAACTTTAATTGATCTTTGTGATGATCCCTGACTATATCTGACCAGGCTTTTTACTGGTGAACCAAATGAAACCGTAATTTATTTTATGATGGAAATTGTGACTGAACCACACTGGGCCCACATTAGTCTGCCTAGTCAAGACCCGATTAAACTCATTGTAAAAATTAGCCAGTGCCCTGACAGCACCTGGTCGGGGCCTTCATTGGTGCATCCATCGTACCCCTGTTATTTTGTATCATGGAAACTAATGAGTACCTTTCTAGGACCGTTTGTGGCAGTATTCTGGAAATCCCTGTCAGGGATTCCACTTCGAAGCCCTAACGGGACCTGTATATTCTTCGGGTTTCCCGGACTATTTTCCACACGGGATATCAAACAAAATTTCCTCGAGTTGAGATCGAAACAAAGATGTTATTCGATTCGAACAATTAATCTTTCGAATTTGGGTCTTGACTACACAGAATTAAATTTCCAACTCCATCTGGGTTATTTCTCCAAACAAACCGAAACATGACATTGAAGTTTGCATCATTGGAATGCAACAAAAATCAACTATTTTTTAATTGCTCAATTTTTTTGCCGATTTAGGCAATAAAAATCCCTCAAACGTTTTCACGCATTCTAATTAGAGATTTATTGCCTCAATTCGCAAGAAGGGCTTTGAATACTGATAAAAATAAAGAAATTAAAAATGAGAAGAACAAAAATCGTTGCGTTCCAACCATGCAAACTTCATCGTCATACCGCAACAAACTTAATTCTATTGTTATTTTCCTACCATCATCCAATACTGATTACGCGATTCGGTATTTTCGGAAGGTTGAAAACGAATTTCTAGTACGTAATACGAAATTATCTAAGAAAATCAATGGATAATGCACGATATTATTCCCCTCTATTGTTAATTCTCCCATCGTCGAAAAAATTATTCATTCGATCGATCAGAACGTCGCCGTGCATCAAAAATGTTTCCGTCTTTCTTAATCGCCGCGTTATTAATTCTCTTTTCTCGCTCTCGTTTGGTTCCCTGCATTCGATGAGAGATGCTGACGCAAACGACGTGAAACTCCGTGATCGTTGTCGAGGGAAAAGTAACACCAGACGCATGTATAGGAGCGAGGGCAACTTCGTGTTTACGGAGAAGCTTCGTGATAGGGTTAGCCTTAGGAATAGATAAATAATCTTAATTGGCTGAGCCACCAAGATCTCCCGATCTTAATTGCACCACTTGATAAAACTGCCTCGCCCCTTCCCTTCGCCACCCTTCTGACTCACTCAGTTCCTACGTACGTTTGATGCCCTTGGGATGGAAAGGTCTCGAACCACGTGACTCGGCTCGAACAATCTCGTCGCTCACGCCCTTTTGTGTGTTTAAGGGGCTATACCAGAGTGACACTTTCAAAACATCCATTTTTTTTGTTGCATTTTTCGACAGTTTATACTTTCAAGAGTATCCTGTAAAAATTTCAAGGCCGTATCTCTTATCTTGCAAAAATCGATAGTTAAATCTTTAAACGCGTTTTTCACGAAATGAGATTTTTCAAATTTGCTGACATTGCAACTCAAAGAGCAATTATCCGATTGACTTGAAATTTTAACTGAGTACTCTTGAATATATTTACTCTATAATGACGTAGGATATTTTCGATTGGATGAAAATTGACGATTTGGCATTGAAAAAAACCACCATTTTATAGGCAAGAAAACAGACTTTTTTCATAACTACGCCATTTTGTTAGATTTTGATATTTTTCGAAAATCCTACGTCATTGTACAGGAAATACCTTCCAGTTTAACGACATTTTTTCCTTTTTCGGTTTCAGCTACTCACTCGGCCGGAATCATGTCAGCAGTGGAGGAACTTTTTTTTTAGCGCCTCCGAAGTCAGCGCGTAAGTCGCTTGGATCTCAATATTTTTCTATGAAAAAATTATGTCATATAGGTCAAATATAGCCAAATATATTCTGAATTTTCCGAAAAATTTAATTGAGTTCTTTTCTTCCAAAAAAATCCCCAAAATCACCCAAATGTTCAGCGTTCCCACTGGTATAGCCCCTTAAGGCAGTACCTCCACAGAAGAGTTGAATGAAGAAATGGTTGAAATTTGACATATACGTTATTTAATACATTATCCAAACATCTGTGCAATTTGAATAAGTTTGACCACTCCAAACCTGAGATATTTACACTTAAAGTTGGCTTGGTTTACACGTAACAAATGCGTTATGATGGGCAAACAGAGCATCATTAATTCTACCGTCAAAACTAAAATTAAGAAATTGATAAAAAAAACGAGGATAAGCTACAGTAAGAAATCACGAATAATGTGAAAAAAAATGAGAATGATTCACCATCTAGTTTCCAAGATATAACCATGAGAAGCCTTCACAATTTTGGTGCAAAGCCTGGCAAAGCCTGGAAAAAAAAACAATTGGGGCAAAGCCTGGACAGTCCCGGCAAAAAGTTTACCGGCAATGGTCGATCAAAAACACAATACAAAATATATTTTACGGCAATAAATGATATCCATCGTATTATCTACTAGTACCGAGTCAATATTGCGTAGTTTTTAATTTTATTCATTACTAATTAAACCAATCATCAATCTTTTAAACATGAACATGGTATGTAAACTTTTGGTTGAGATTTTCGCAGAGGCCTTAACACGCTGCGTACCTTAACACGCTGCGTACAGGCATATTTGTACAATCGAAGAGACTTGCAGTGAGAGGGTCTCAGCTCGCGCAGCTCGACCGAGTCAGCTCGGTGGGTTGGGCCCTTTCAATTGCTAGCTATCGATATGTGTGTCGACGGGTGTTCCCAGGGTACCTTGTCGACCTCCGTTTCACACTCTCCCTCGACACGTATGCTCTCCTTTTTTCCCTTCTACTTTATCTACACGTAGAGAAACGTGTACTGATCGATCATTCGATCAATTCGACTTCTATCCGACACGGGAAAATCCGACATACCGCGATACACTCAACTACCGCACACGAGGCCAATTCCATTATATCGATCACCAATCATGCAGCTAGAATTAGAATTAGAAAAAAAACGATCGAATAATGGAGTTTTGTAGGACTCTGTACAAGAATTTTCTTACTTTCGCAACCTCGACCTTAAGGCTTTTGCATACCAAATTTCGAAAGTCGACCACCTCGGGTCCGGAAAGTGCCTCGGGCTTTTCATTATCATCGTTTTAGATCACGCATATTCATTTACGATTCGTCGTTCGTTTATTTTCTCACGGGAATAATGAGGCAAATATTTTTCACCGAGCACTCGCGGTTTAAAGAGTTAACGATGGAATCAAGGCCTTCGATTGCTTTTATCGTCTACCCATATGGGCGGAAGATAAGCTGAACCTGCAATTCCGGGGTCACGATTATACGTGGCCCGAGATAACAGGTATTTGCAAGACTGCGCAATAAATGCGAAAAGTACACGGAGATAGCATCAAACCATCTCGAACTTTCCAAAAATAATGATAATAGTAATGATAAAAGTTTTTAATAACAGCCATTAATAAAAATTCTTCCTTCATCATCATTTGCTTTTTGCATTAGGTGCTATGTACATCCTCGTACAGTTATTGGTATTTGTGTAATTTATTGTCATTGCACGTTGCACACAAAGCTTCCAAATGTTCTACGCTTCGTTAGGTGCATGCCGCTGATACTTTTCATTTTACCCTATAAGTACACGACGATGTAACGATATTTATGATGATCGCATTTAACTCGAAGATTAAGAAAGGTAAAAGGGTGTATAGAGGCAGTGGAAAGATCCATTAACATCAGTCAAAGTAGAGGCGAAGGTGGAGAGGGAATGGAACGAGGCCGAGTGAGGAAAATTAATGAAACTGTCGAGAACGTCGAGCGGGAAAAAAACTTTTATCGTTTCCAAGGATAATTTTTTTTTCTTCACGGATATGTATGGTATATATATGTATGGTGGTAATCGATCGATCAATCAGTTCTTGGCCCATAACTCGGTCAGCAACTCTTGGAATAACGATCTCTTGGATTCTCTACGTGTTGGGAAGGCTCAAAGCAAACAACAACAATATTAATAATAATAAACGGAAATTCACATCAGTCATGCCTGGGACGCGAGTGTGATAAGGATATTCGAAGACGCGGGTCAAAGCTATTTATTTGCACAGATTTTTTTTAGAAAGCGCTCGTGAAAAGGAGTACAACCGATAAGCTATTTTAAGTATTACATTTTGTTTTATAGCGCATTGCTCACTGTTGCGGTATTGAATAAACGTATACTTTTTCGAAGCGAAGAATTATAATAAAATCTTTTTAATAGCTCGTTAAGTACGTTTTTATTTTTCGATTTATAACCTCAACATCGTATATTTTAGGTCTTATCGTCAATATTAATGATATCGAAATTTGCGCCGTTGGAATGCGATGAAAATGAATATTTGTAAATCGGTTTAATTTCCTTTACCAAATTTTGCACATAAAATTCCTCAACCATTTTTAAGGTACTGGAGATTTTCGGTATGAAGTTGCAAAGAAAGCTTTTTTATATTTTGTAAATATAATATAATATAGTAAATATAATATAGTTATATTTTGTAAATATAATGATAAAAACAAGAAAATAAAAATAAAAAAATATGGAATTGAAATTTGCATGGTTGGAATGCAATGCATTTTTTTCTTTCTTTATTTGCTCATATGTATTTTAGCAGATTTCAGCTACCAAGATCCCGTAACCATTTTCAAAGATGTTTATTGGGAGAGTTGCAATTGAAATTCGCAAAAAAAATTTTGATATCACTATAAACACGACCAAATAAAAATATAAATATGAATTTGCCGTTGCATTCCTACGATGCAAACTTTAGTAACATATAAAAATGAATTTTCGTTGCGTTCCAACAAACTTCAACACTATGAATATTATTATTGCTAGTACGGCTGTATACCATTCGACAATTATTCGGACACGCAACTTCTTTCTCTCGATTTTTATCTGAAGTTTCTTTCAAAGTACACTTTCTTTCCAAAACAAGTCATTTTTCACTTTAGAATATTTCCATTCGTCTATAATTAGGTTATTAAATTTTTTTTTTGTTTTCATTGTAAATATCATGTGCGGTTTAAAAAAATATATATTTTTCGGTTTTTTTCAATAATTAACAACGATATAGCACTTTTAAATTGTTGTTCTGTTCGGCTCGGCAAAAACGCGCCGAGAGCATCCGAAGTTACCCGAACGCTCTGTGATGCCACCGTTTGGAAGCCAGTATACGAACTACTCTTGTGATACGAGTATTCTGTCAACGATGGCAACGACAAAATCGTATAAGGCTTGTTTCGTCCCTCTTTGTGTAAATACAACGAAAAGTGCCTCTAATAAGGTATTTCTGAATGTGCCACAAGACTTAAAACGTTGAAATGTGTGGTTCGATGCAGCACGACGTGTTAACTCGAAATCATCGTCCACTTATTTTTGCTGCGAACACCACTTTGATTTAAGTGTAAACGTGTTATAACATAAACTGTAGTGAAAGATTTTTTTCAAGGCCTTAGGCCACTCTAGAGGCCGAATGAATAGGCTTTTTAGAGATTTTTTTTTCAGAAAAACTACAAAATAAATCGAGATTACAAAAAAGGATGTTTGTCATACATATCAGTGACTGTATACAATAATTTTTCTGAAGCGATTATTTTCAAAATGGCGGCTGTACAGCGTTTATCTCAAAACTGCATTTTTAAGCTGGCCGGAAACATAACTCAGACAACTTTCAACCGATTCACTTGAAATGTTGAATATATCTTGAAAAATACATTGTCTATAGAAGTACGTAGGATTTTTTTTTATATTGCATAGTTCATTTGTTATTAACAATTATCTGACGAAATTTTTGGAAAGTGAAAAATTTGCCTAAAAAATCGTCAGATAATTGTTAATAACAAATGAACTATGCAATATAAAAAAAGCCTACGTACTTACATAGACAATGTATTTTTCAAGATATTTTCAACATTTCAAGTGAATCTGTTGAAAATTGTCCGAGTTATGTTTCCGGCCAACTTAAAAAATGCAGTTTTGAGATAAACGCAGCACAGCCGCCATTTTGAAATTAATCGCTTCAAAAAAATTTTCGTATACAGTGTTTTGTAATCTCGATTTATTTTGTAGTTTTTCTGAGAAAAAAAATCCCCAAGAAGCCTATTTTATCGGCCTCTAGAGTGGCCTAACCCCTTAATTACGACTTTCTCGATATGCTCATGATACGTAGCGATAATAACTGACCCAATTTATGAAGCCTCTCCTAACCTAAAATCGTTGCTCAGAAACTCTGTCGCCACAAAAATATCCACGGTCGGCAAATTACTCGAATTTGCCACCACAAATCCCCTTTCACACATCGTTGCACGAAAATGGAACTAGTTTTCGACTTTTTTGAGAATGCTCGAGATGTTGTCAGATGTAAAATGACACCAAATTGATGTACACTCGCGTCTAAGCGGTATACATAGCCTATTATTCAATCGCGTATAAAACGGTGACGTCACAAGCGCCAGCGCCGATAGCGTCGCATTTCACGCCAACATCTACAATTTGAATTATCATGATATAAAAACAATTAATAATTATCTTGAAAATTATTTAAAAGAAAAATCCTTTTGACGTTCTGTTTTATTATAACAAAATATCAACTCTAGAAAAAAAATCGAATTTTTTTTTTAACAACTCAATTCTTTATATGCGATCGAATTAAGGGGAGATATACACTTAGGAGCCGGAAAAAGGTCATTTTTGTGAATTTTGTCAAGGAAAACTATTTAAAATTTTAG
Source organism: Ophion ellenae (assembly GCA_963210295.1). Lineage (NCBI taxonomy): Eukaryota > Metazoa > Arthropoda > Insecta > Hymenoptera > Ichneumonidae > Ophion > Ophion ellenae. The sequence goes on along the minus strand of OY723391.1, from coordinate 29,918,967 downwards.
ATTGGGGTTTTAATTATCTAAAAGTATATACATTCAAAAATATGTTTAATTTTCTTTATTTAAAAATATCAAAAATATACAATGATATTGTATGATCCTTGGAGCGTCGTAAAAAAATCTGCGTATACGGTACCCACTGGCGTTTCTTCAAAAATAATCTGAAAAAAAAAATCAAAAAGATTAATAAATTAGATACTATAATCTAGTACTTGTCATAGCCGATTTTGAAAATATCGATTTATGACAAAATGGCGGACGTTTGAACATAAATAGTGATATTTGGGCCAAAAATTAGTTATTATTTTGCCTATAAAACAAAAACTAAGTAACGGGAAAAAAATCCTATGACAAGTACTAGATAATGGTGTATAGAATAACCACAAAAAACCTCAAGACAATCGGTTCATTGGTTTTCGAGAAATTTTGGGTACCGATTTGAAAAACGTGGTTTTGAGAAAAACGCGTTTGAAAATTTGGGAATGAATAAATCATGAAATTTGTCAACTTACATGGAATCATCGATACCAGGCCCATAGTGTAGGTCTTCTACAGTCGACGGAATGTTCATAGCTTCTAAATCCTCGACCTCGACCATCTAGGTGTAAATCTCTCCTTAACAGAGCTCGCTGTGCATAATTACGTTGGTAGGTTACACGATCACGTTGAAGTTTGCATCGTTGGAGCCAGTTTTTTTTCTTCATTTTTCATTCCTCCATTTTTATCATTATCCAAAGCCATTTTTGCCAATTAAAGTCGTAAATATCTAATACGAATTGTTAAAAACGGTCGAGTGACTTCACAGCCTCAATCGGCAAGCAAATGGAAACAATAAAAAGGAATTAATTTTCGTTGCACTCCAACGATGCAAACTTCAACGTCATGGTTACACGTCACTAAAATTTGTTCGATCACCTTTGGCAATTTCAATCAGGTATTCAGGGCAAATAGACATATATAATCCGAGAAATAATAATCGTTTGTTCGATTCGATATACAATGATTATCAGAGTCGATATGTATATGTATATACATACAAATATACACACACACACACACACACACACACACATATATATATATATATATATATATATATATATATATATATATATATATACATGCATAAAAGTGGAAAATCAGCTCGCAATTACATATTATGGCAGCGAGATTGGAATTGCGTTATCGATTCGCCAACAAATCTTGTTTCACGATACTATCGCGCATGAAGCACATCACGAAGTAGCATATACATATATTTATATGTGCATTATCCGTATATACATGTAGGCATTAAGGTTGCGTATTTCTAAATCGATAAAACGCGATGTTATTCGTTCTCCTCCACCCACGCTCGTACTCCGCTATCCGACATCTCGACATATACGTTTTTTTTTCCCCTCCATATATACTTAATGAACCATTTGAAAGCAACGTTGTCGAGTATCTAGTTTCGTAATGACGTTGAATGTTCAATATATCTTCTTGTTTATCTCACGTGCTTTTTTTCTCTCTCCTTTTTTTCTTCACTATTACCAAGATTTTCGAATCCACTCATAATTACGGCTGTTACAGTAATCGATTTGTAACTGTGTCGATACAATTTACAAATTCTTATCTTTCTACTAGTTCCGTAACGAGGTATCCGCTATTACGCAGTCTCGTCTGAGCGCACGTGTTTTTTTTAATTTATTTGTTGTTGCGCGAATCAATAATTAAATGAGAGAGATCTGATTGTAATCCAGTTTGCGCTTTTTTTTTGCTACAACCTGTAGGATCGACTAATCCTTGCGGGACCTACAACGCAGCGTGAGCGTCCAGTCAATGTTGCGCAAACTTTGGGCACGGGCAAACATAGGAAACAACAATACCTATATGAGTAAACGCGGTGAATGGCTTAATTGGGACATAGAGAGTCGCGTTTGCTATCCTGGATTATTTAGACCAGGACTATAAATCTCGCTCTCTCTCTCTCTCTCTCTCTCTCTCTGTCTTTCACTCTCCCTGCGCCTTCTCTATACTTTCTCTTTCACTCAATCTCCGAGTTATTCGAACTAGTTAAGTCGAGCAAGTTAGTCTCTACTCAAGTGGGCTTTTCGACCGGACTCTGAATCGCAATAACGTGCGCGGTTCCTATATTTATCTGTAGGTGGACCGAAGAAGACATATGACCGCGTGCAACCGCCGAAGGAACTCCCAAACGTAGTTGATCTTGTGCTGCTTTCATAGCTCTTCGTGACCGTCGCCGCGATTTAATTGAACCCTGGCCACGTTGTGTATCTCTCTGATAATCTTTTAAGGAGTTTTCTCACTTTAGACGGTAAAAAAAATAAAAGATATGAAAGTTGTTACACTTAATAAATACACTTTTAAAATACATGAAAAAAATTATGTATTGATAATATATATTATGTAATATGATACATAACAAATTTCTTTTAAATGTATTTATGTCACCCGAACAAACGTTAAACGCGTTTTTCTTACACTTAATAAATACACTTTCGAAATACATTTAAAAAATTATATGTATACATAATATATTTTATGTAATATAATACATAAGAAATTTTTTTAAATGTAATTATGTCACCCAAACAAACATTGAACGCGTTTTTCTTGAAACAACGTTTTTCGATGGCTTGTTGATAAAATGTTCGAAACTACTAAACCGATCCTTATGAAACTTTAACCACACATTCCTCACAACTATAGCTACAGCATATATCAAGGATTTTTCAAAATTTTGATATTTACAATTTTTTGCCATATACGGTGAAAAAAACGTTTTTTTTGTTTTTTTTTTCGAAAAGTGTCCGCTATATTGTTATTTTTGCATATATAAAAATCGTATGATACGCGCTATAGCCATTAACATACTGAATCTAAAACCGTTTGATTTTTTTGTTTCGGATGATCCATCTCCGAGAATTAATCAACAACGCAGACCTACAATTTTTTTAAAATTTTTTGTCTACCATTTTCTTCTATAAATAGTGACTTGAATAAATAAATTTTAATGTATTTCGAAAGTGTATTTATTGAGTGTAACGAATTTTATATCAATATTTATACTATAAACCTATCAAAAAAATCATGAAAATATCTTGTTTAGCGTCTAAAGTGAGAAGACCCCTTAAGCTACTACGTAAAACTTTGCCAATACGAAGACCACCATTTTCACGTCCGTTTCACGTTTCTTTTCATTTAATTTTTTCATATCTATTTAATTGTCAACTTTTTATGGAGCTCTATTCGTCAGCTTGCTTTACTATGCGTCTATCTTCCGCACAGAAATTTGTTGGGGAGTCCCCAGATCCTACCACACCCCTATAGGGATTCGATAGGGACGCCGCCGATACAGAGTCCACATTGGAACCCAAGTGGATTCCGCGCTATTTCCGGATTGAAATCGTTTGAAAATTTTCCATTTGAAATTCGAGACCGGTGTTTGTTGGATCTCCCAATAAAAATATCCTTTCGTGGTCCCGTGCACACATTTGTTGGGGGGTCCCAAGATACACCCACATCTCTAAAGAAATTTGTTGGGGCCGTCGTATATACAGGGTGTCCCAGAACTGAATACGTTTCCTGAAATGGGGGGGTTGGGGTGAAATTCTGAATCGATTGATATAAGCATGTGTGGGTCTCAGATCAACCCCTGAATTATTATTAACTTTTCAAGGCGAGCCAATCAGGTGCGCCCGCCTTTAAAAATTAACAATAATTCAGGGGTTGATCTGAGACCCACACATGCTTATATCAATCGACTCGGAACATCACCCCCAACCCCCCATTTCAGTGAACGCATTCAGTTCTGGGACACCCTGTATACGTCATTTTGCACCACCTTGTTGGGGAGTCCCAAGATGCACCCACATCTCTATTGTTGTTAGGGGCATCGCACATGGGGAATCCTCATTGGGGTCCAATTGGATTCTGCACTGTTTCCCAATGAACGCTGTTTGAGAATTCTTACCACGTTCGAAAACATATGGTAAAAGTCCGGGAAGAAACTTGGCGCGTTGAAACGTAACCGGCACGCTTCGCGAGCGGGTACGTGTGTGGTAATTATATGTCGAAGTGCAGTAAAATAAATAACATACGATAATTACAGTGGATTTCCAGTGATGCGATTCAAATAGATTTTTAAGATCTACTCTTTTAAGGCGGGATATACATTTAGACGGGAAAAAATTAAGCAATTTTGAGGGATTTTCACCACTAAGAAATAATTATTCTACATTTATCAAACTGTAGGTACACTTTAACAGTATATTTAAGTATACAAAATAATTTTAAAAAGTTCATTTATCATTAAAATAGTGGAGCTGTGGCAGAGTGTTACAGCAAGGTTGCCGCGGGAGTTGCGAATTCCCGTGCAGTCCAGCTTACCGCAGGCTTTGATGTGCAATAAAATTCAACATTTCTTTTAGTTAGAACATGTATAGTTTCTATTTGACAGTAATTAAAACGAAGCAAATGCAAATTGACGAGAATGGCACGAATTCACAAAAAAATTAACATTTCACGCAAATCGTCTGTAAAATTTGAATTACAAGAGTAATTTTTTTTTTCAATTTTTCAGAAACAATTCTCGTCAATATTTCTACCAAGTTTCAACTCAATCGGCTTAATAGTTTTTCAGAAATCCTGCACGCCAATGTCGAAAATGCAGTTTTGAGAAAAACGCGTTTAAAGTTTACGCCTGCTCCGAATCCGAGCGGTGAGGCACAGCGTTGATGGGCTGTAAAGTTTGAAGTTTTTCGAATTTCGCTGTGAAACTTTGGGAAAATATTCTATATATATATAGTTCATCTAGTATAGTTCATATAGTTCATCATGAACTATATATACATATATATAGTTCATCGTTTGAAGAAAGAAAAAAAAAAGAAATCGATTTTGTGATCATTGTAAATGTATAAACCGCCTTAAGCGGACTATACCTTTTTAAGATAATTGGCTTAGAAAATTCAACGTACAGAATGCGATGGGATCCATCAAGAATTGTATCTTATACTGTTCGATAATCTGGAAATCCTTCAGAATTCAAATTAGATTCCTACTTCGGATTCCAACAGGGAATCCCGATTAGAATCCAATGTACGAGCGTGACGTTTGAGTACAGGTATTCAATGCGATGACCCATTGTACCCCTATCAGGAAATGAGGACAAGAATGGGAATCCAATTGGGTCCCTCGACAATTTCTGCACGGGCTGCTCCATTTCGATCAAACACTTCCATTGAAATACCGGTAGCTACCATTATTTATTTGGTGATTTTCCTCTTGACTTCCAAGATAACCAAATAGGGCCGATGTTCAAATCATAATAACCTCAAACTCTCATCGCTTCTCCCCGATAACCGCAAAAATGAACCACTACAAAACGTTACCGAAGACCGAAGAGTCGCTGACGAAAGGTCGCGGAATTATTTTTTGCGAGCATGTGTGATACGCATACGTTCGCAAGGGCCCGGGTAACTTTGAACTGAGAATTTCAAGCAGGACGAAAAAATAAAAGACCAGTAAAGAGAGACAGAGAGGGAGAAGAAGAGGAGTAGATAGGGTCGGATGCATATAATGATAGTCCTTCAAGCATTTGAGATGAAGGAGGGAATATACAAATATATACATACATATATATATATATATATATATATATATATATATATATATATATATATATATATATATATATATAGAGGGTGTGAGAATGTATGTGACACACACACACACACACACACACACACACACACACACACACACACACACACACACATGGTTGCTATGTATAGCACACGCACATGGTGTATACTCAGCAGGCGATCGGTCGGACCTTATACTTACGTCATTATCCATAGTGATATGGGGAGAAGAAAAGCAAGAGAGAGAGAGAGAGAGAGAGAGAGAGGAAGACAGAAAGAGAACGAAAAAAACCAAGGCTCGCCTCCCTCATTACGTTCCTTATTTTTCGTTATTACGATCTTTTAATACGTTTCTTCTGTCCGCCCTTCCACTTGACCACCTCTCTACTCACGTAAATGCTCATTTTGTCCCGAAGTCGTTCAAAGGCCGTTCTTTCGCTACACCCGCGACCACTTCCTCCTCCCGCTCTTCCACCTCTGCGCCTTTTTACCCAATGCATTTTTTCGCAATATGCAAATTATATTGCATTAGAGATCGTTTTAGAACGAAGCTCGTCCACCAAAGTACACACACCCACACGCACTCGAACATACGTTCATCAGCATATTTCACATTTTCATCTCGGTCCGGCATCGTTCTTTAAATTTTGCATGGCAAAATAGAGACACGGACCGTGTCGGGAGGTCCGTGCGTTCCGTTTTTTTTTCCGGCAAAGATAGTCGGACAGACCGAGTGAAGGGTAATTATAATTTGCGCTCAAAGGAAGGAGCAATTTAACGAGTGAAGCTGGACGATGATAGGCCGTCTTGCGTTGGTAGCACTCGAAAGGGAAGGCGTCGTAAGAGCCCGCAAGGGCATACGAACGAAGAGATCGGACGGAAATCGGTAATATACACCGCTGGATCATTGATACCCAAAAAACTCGAGCTTAGGAATTCTCGTGTATCCTTCAAAGAGAACTTTTGACTCGGGTAAACTTCTATTCTCCATTACTTTTTTTTTAAGTTAAGGGGCAACATCTACCTAGAGGCGCGAAATAAATTTCCAAATTTCATTTTTTTTTCTCGGGAAACGGTTGGGGAAAAAAGGGCATTTTTTCAACACAAGGTACATATATTGAGGGTCTTTTGAAAAATCATAAAAAATACTAAAAACAATAGAAACATGGCCGCCGGCAGATGACATTTTTTTTCGCAACGTTTGGCGGTGGACACCCTCCAGCTTAAGCGGTCCATTCGAAATATAAAAACAAGGTGAGTTATTCAAGTTAACAATAAATAGGAGTCGTTGACGATCGTTGGTTTTTTAAATCGATTTTTTTTAAAAACGTGACGATGAATTGAAACTCGAGCATACAAAAACTATGAAAAAAGTTGGCATTTTTACGTAAGTATTGGAAAACGAAGATCGATTGAAAAAAAAGTGAGATCGTCAACGACTCTTGAATGTTCCGCATCGTATCTCCTGTCAATTTGGAAACAATTCATCAAGCGGTTCTCGAGATATCATGTCCACCGATTTTGAAAACAGTGTTTCGAGAAAAACGCGTTTAAGGGCTCATCACAGTGTAAAATTTTGAAAACATCAATTTTTGGGCATTATCCGATAAGTATAGACGGTTATAAACATGCTGTTCAATTTTTGGGGCGAAATTCGAATTATTCAGGTTGCTACAGCCTTGCCTGGAAAAAAGGATTTGACCAGCTGCGTGAGACCTGGCGCGGACGGACGCGTTTTTCTCGAAATGTTTTTCAAAACGGTGTACACTCCCAAAACAAGAGTTTTCAAGCTATCCGTCTCAAATTTTGACACAACATTCTTCACGCCATTCTTTATCTTGCTATGGAAGCTTTTTTTTTAACTTCATATTTTTTTAACGGAAAATGTCGCAAACATAGACATAATTCGATACATTTTTTTCAAACCGCCGCCATTTTGTCAATTTTTATTTTAAAAAACCTCCATCGCCAGATAGCTGCTTTGATACTGATTAATAATCTTTTTACAAAGATTTTCCGTGAGGTTTCCTTTTTTTTCGAAGATATTTACAACTGTTAAAAAAATGTAAAGAAAATAAAAATAAACGTTTAAGAATATATTTTCTGTTCTTCATGAGTGCTTTGATTTGGCATAAAAAAATCAGATTAATTAGCGTATTTTAACCATCGAAAAAAAATCGTGTAAATTAGCTATTTTTCGACTCGTTACACTATGATGACCCCTTAAAGTTTGAAGTGTGGTTGCTAGTACCGCTCGCCTGGCCGACTGTTGGTAGCTGTAGCTCATTTAATTTGAGGAATATTTCCATGAAATTTTCAGGGAATGTAGCTAAAAGGTTATACTTTCGAATAAAAATATGTGGAAAAATGCATTTTTTGACCCATCTAGGTAGAGGTAGCCCGTTAACTGAAAACGCGTTACGTAAAGAAACGACGTCAACGACGATCAAAACTCGTACTCGTGTCGAGCTGGTCGACGTGACGATGCTCCAGTGAAAAAGAGAGAGGGAGAGACGAGAGAAGTATCGGCGCGAAAGAGTGAGACCGAGATAGCAAACTCAATGACGACAACGACCTCTCATTTATTCTAATTCGAGTTCGTTAAACACCCCCGAGTAACAGCGACGAATTACACGTTGAAAATCGTTAACGTCAACGGCGAATCGGTTTGTTAGCATGGCCGCATAACAAAACAAACGAGCTCCGATCAACAACGCTTTTCCATAGATAACGCAGTCATTTTTCACATTTTTCGAGCATTTATCTTTTGTACAATAGTCTTCAAGAGTCTCGAGTAAAAAAAAAGTGGCTCGTTGCTTCGCTCAATATCGTTCCTACACCATGTCTCGTATATTCCGAATCGAAGATTATCGTTTTGGAATTCGATTCGGAGGTAATTAAATTCTTCAAAATGATATCACTAAAAGTCAACACGGATATTAAGGGGTTATGCCTAGTTGTAAAAGTCGAAAAATTACTTTTATTATAACCAATGTATTTTGACAGTAGTAGTAGTAATTTATTGTTCCATGTTTGGTCTTTCGACTTTTGACAGCCCTCTTTTTCATCCAGTTGTACAAACTTAACAGAGTTGAAAACTAGGGTAACATATAAAATTGATATTAAACATCACCGACCTTAAACATTGTATCCTTATATTTTGATGATATATCATCTCATCAATGTTCCCCGAAAATTTCAAGGTGTTCGGATCGAAATTGACAGATTTATAGGTTGTTGACGCCCGTCGGATCGCTCGGAGCGCCATTGGAAACTTCAAACGCTTTTTTCTCGAATTTACGTTTTCAAGATCGGTGAGCAAAATATATTTTAAAAACTACTGCATTGATCATTCTGAAATTTTCAGCGTTTTTTCTAGATGTAAAAATGTAGTATTTGATCGACGGTTTTTTTTTCCGACGTATACTTCCGATTTGATGAACGAAAAATGCCAATTTTTTTCGCGAGAATCAAGACTCATTCGGAAACTGCTAAACTTTTTTAAAATTTGATATTTTGGAGATTCCTTTGATTAATAAAATGTACTCATTTAACTAATTTATTGGGAGTATAAATAAGTCTGCGCCATTTGACAATAGATGGCCCCACTGGGAGGTTGGATTAAAATTGTCATATGTAAAACGTCACATCGTAAGGTTGGACATCTGGCAAGACCATAACCTTGAAATACTAGCGATTTTGTGTCAGCATCACATAATTTGTTTCGTGCGAAAATGTCGAGTCTTGAGCCGAATAAGCGTCATTTGCGGAAACTACTTCTTTAATTTGAAGAAATCTGCAGCTGAGGCGCATCGATTGCTTGTAGAAGCATCTGGTGAGGTTGCTTTAAGTGAGAGAAGTTGTCGTGAGTGGTTTCAAAAGTTCAAGAACGGCGAGTTTGACGTCGAAGACAAAGAACGTACCGGAAGGCCGAAAATGTACGAAGACGCGGAATTGGAAGCATTATTGAAGGGAGATTCATGCCAAACGCAAGAAGAACTTGCACTTACATTAAGAGTGACTCAACAAGCAATTTCACATCCTTTAAAATCGTTGGGAATGATTCGAAAGCAAGGAAATTGGGTTCCATATGAACTGAAGCCGAGAAACGTTGACCGCCGATTTTGCACATGTGAAATGCTGTTTGCCAGGCATAGGTCAAAAGCTACTTGAAAATATTCAATTGGGAAGTTTTACGCCACCCGCCGTATTCACCAGACATTGCTCCCTCTGACTATCATTTATATCGACCGATGACGCACAGCCTGTCTGAGCAGCACTTCACATCATATGAAGATACCAAAAATTGGGTCGATTTGTGGATAGCCTCAAAAGATGAAGCGTTCTTCCGACGCGGTATCCATATGCTGCCAGAAAGATGGGAAAAAGTAGTGACTAGCGATGAACAATAGTTTGAATAAAACATAAAGTACCGTTCTTTCACAATAAATGCCCAATTTTTTATAAAAAAAACGGCGGAGACTTATTTGTACTCCCAAAAGTGGCACTATTATACTAACGAAATCTGTTTGATTTTTTGATATCAGATAACCTGGTTCCGAAAGGCATGGCTCACCGCAGAAGACGCTTTGGAGAGGTTCTTCCCGGACATCGACTGTAAATCTCAAAATGACTTGACACTTTAAATAGTGCGCCATTTTTTTTTGTGGCGAACCTAGAGTACTAATCATCGACAACTGGCATCGTTAAGTATTGAGGTTTAGTTATGGAGAATTACACGATCGAGCAACGCATAGAAATTGTTATTTGCTGCATTGTTACTGCATAGTTATTGCAGATGATGTTTCATGGATTGCAGATGATGTTTCATAGATTTGACGCCATTCTTTCTTTGGGGTTTTCTGAAAGAAAAAGTGTATGCCAATGATCCATAGACCATTCCGGAGCTCAAGAACGCAATTGGACGCACCATCAACGAAACTAGTCCGCAATTATGCCAAACTGTCATGGAACATTTCGTTAAAACAGTGTACGTTTACAAACAAGGATGATGCGACCATCTATCGGATATTGTGTTCCACACATAACCTCTATGTTTGTACCTTATATTGAAACAAACAAATTCGTACTTGTAAAATAAATAATACGTTTTATTAATGAATTAAAATGTCAGGTCATTTTGAGGCACAACAAAATTACATTTTACATAACAAAAATGACAGAGTGTTCTTCAGATGATACTTTTTCAAATACCTCATTTTTGTAGAAATGTGTCATCGCGATTTTCTTTAAAAAATCCCAAAAATAAGCTGTTTTCGACTGTTACAACTAGGCACAACCCGTCGATACGAGGATCACCGTACCCAGTGAAAAGAGAAGAAAGATAAACAAAATCGCATGAGGCTGCTAGAGAATTGAAAAATGAAAGTTCCGTAAAAGAAAAATAATTGAAAAGTACTTTTCGAAAATTGCTACAGACTAATGAATCATTCGGATTAATAATTACATTGCTATTTGCATTTCAACGAAGCGTTCGTTATACCGGAAGAGGATGATTGATGTAGTTTGCTCTTGACGTGTTTGTATGAACCAACCTTTTTTTACTTGTTCATGAATATACCGTTAGTACATCCTTAAGGCACTCGAGGATTAATTAAGCTGTCTTGTCTCTCCCTCTCTTCCTCCCTCTGCCCATTGTTCTCGGAATAAATACCGAGCCTCCTGTCTTTCTCTTTCGTCAACTAATAATACCTCTTACAAAACGCGTTGCTCTTTCTTTTTCTATGTAAATACAAAAAGATGCTCGTTATTGGGAGCACCGAAATTACGTCCGAAGATCAACACGTCAGATAATCATGGATCGTTAATAATTAGGATCTACGTACGCGGAGTTTCATATGAATTTTTCGCGAGTGTGTGCGCGCGGGTTTCTATCTCGAGGGAAGATCGCGGGACATTTTTGTATGTATTACGTGCCGCATAACATAATATGTGGCAAAGAACGGAAGACAGGCGACGGCGATGCGAAGTAACGAGAGAAGCTGCACTATAAATTATGGCCCAAGGCTATGGCTCTAAGTCGCAATTTTCGCGGTGATCATTCCATGGACCAAAGATCGCGACTATATTCGTCGTGTGAGCCGAGGCAGCGATTCTCAATTCACGTCACTCAAAGGTCGATAATTCCACATTGAATTGCTAACTCGGAGTGAACGGTTCCATCGAGAGCGAGAAATGAAAAATCTCACGGTCAACCTGAATCCCGATCGATCATCTCGTCAGCACAACGAGATTTGAGGCTGAATTCGAGAGACGTTGCGAAGAGGTGAACGGTTGCCACGACTTTTATTTCGTTAGCTCAATTGCATTAATGCCTCAGACCACAGTAACGGGGATAAAATCATGTGCGAATTTGACAATTTTTTTCGTATGAAAAAGTGATTCGCTCATTAAATTAATTACACATCTATTCAGTATGAATATCAAGCTGTTAGAAATTATATATATTTTTTTTCGATGTACAAAATGGCTGACTACTCGAAACTTCTCGAAACAGCTTTTTTCCAATTGGCGTGACGAATACCTTCGACAATTTTCACTCGATTAACTTAAAATTTAAAAGTTATGTTCCTATTTGCTTTTCGCAGAGAAGTACGTACGGAATTTCTGATTAATCGAAAACTTTTCATTTTATGAGCAGTTTATGAGCAGTTATAACGAAATTTTTCATTGTAAAAACATTTCTTAAGGGAGACTTTATCCTTGAAATCGGCGGGAGATGTTAGCGGCTCAACATGAGCAGCTAGAAGAAGAGGAGGGATGCCTCTATGGACCAGGCATTGCCGATTAGCGGTAATTATAAACACATTTGTGTATACACATTACAAAACTTTAAACGCGTTTTTCTCGAAAACACGTTTTTAAAAATGGCTGACATTCTTCTGACCGCTGTAATTAACATATCGACCTGAAATTTGGAGAGCATACTCAGAAAATATGTCTTCACGGAATGACGGTCGTTTTTTTCTATAGATACATTTTTGCATTTATTATTTATCTTTTTATGCGAAAAAAACGCAAAAATTCGATTTTTTTTAAATTGCCGCCATTTTCCGAAATTTGTACTAAACGAAAAACCCATCCGTCATTCCATGACCAAAGGGTCAGAGATTGATAATATGCTTTGAATTTGTGTTTTAGATCAACAAAGAGGGGACAACGGCAGTGATGTCAGCCGTTTACCTCCCGCGATTTGAGGACCTGTTTTCGCGTAACTGCAACGGCCGCCATTTAAATTTTTTTTTTTTAACGTTCTGTATATCATGAATAAAAGCAAGAAAAAAACCGCACTCAAAAAGCTTTACTGGTTTCCTATAAAAAAAATAAAATGTAAACACCTGAAATATGGCACTCCAAGGACAAAGTCTCCGTTAAGTTAAAATACCTACAACTTTTGAATAAAACGATATTTTTTTTAATTCGGTACGTACTTCTCTAGGTATTCTAATGTAGATTGACGAGAATTTTTGTTTTTTGTTCTAGGTAAAAAATTGTGGATGCTAAATGTCACGCCGCGGAGCGCCTAAAAAAAGATAACGAAAGAAAATACTAGTAGTCGGCCATTTTGTACATGGAAAAAAAGTATATTTTTTCTAACAGCGTGATATTCATCTAAATAGATGTGTAATTAATTTTATGAGTGAATCACTTTTTCATACGAAAAAAAGTTGTTAAATTCGCACATACCCGTTACTATGGCCTAATGCCTTAAACACGAGATGATAGTAGCGGGGAACGCAAGGGAAGAAGAAAAAAAAACGTCCATCTTTGCATACTAGCCTATTATTGCATCTTTCCCGGCCACGTCAATCATTTTTTTTTCATCGACGACTGTAACGAACAAATCTGCATCTAGCGAATCTTCCATCAAACTCGTTTTCCCCCATTTCTGTTATCCATCCCTGTTTCGCGGAATAATCGCGAGAGAGGTATGTGAAAATGCCAAGATCGAGGTAAATTGCTCACAGACTCCGAAGCGGGATATCGATCTCGATCGAACGATATCAGTCCCGCCGAGAGTCAATTTATTTCGCGAATCGACCGCGTTTGCGAACGTCAAGAGCCCGCGATCGAAGGCCCTTCGCGCAGCAAATCATACGCCCTTTTATTCACCAGCAGTGGATAGACGGATAGGTTCGCGTTCGCTAGAGTTAAAGATCTTTTCCATCTCGAAGATTTCACTTGGACACGCGCGCAACAGCATTGAAAGACTGAAGGGGAATCGTCGTGAAATTGAAACGGCCATTTATTTCATTCACCAATCGCGCTGCGCGATCGAAAAAGTTCTACTTTTAGCAAGGGGATCGCCGGAGCCTCCAATCCAATCTTGGATTTTAAATCGATGAGCTCAATGGACCGATAATTATATGTACATGTATACAGGGTGTTAGGAAGGTCGATGCAAAGCCTTAAGGGGGTGATAGGAACGTCAGAAACTCGTTAGGAACGTACCTAACCTAGGTTACCTTAGTCCAAAGTCTAAGGATTTCGAGTTATCATGGTAAGTATGATTTTTGTAAAATTTTCCGAAATTAGGTACTAACGTTCATAATGGTCAAACAGACAATAATTGGTAACTAAAAACTTATTTGCGTCTTAGCTTAAGGCGTTATACGCAGTTGCAAGGCCAAAAAAGTCGTTTTTTCACGAATTTTTTTTATGGAAAAGGATTTCATTTGGGTAAAACGAAAAGTATTAGGCAGTGTAGTGGCGTCTTTTAGCTTTATTCACTGAAAATTCATTTCTCAAGTTGAAATACCTACAACTTTTGAATAAAACAATATTTTTTAAATTCCGTACGTACTTCTCTAGGTATTCTAATGTAGATTGACCAGAATTTTTGTTTTTTGTTCTTAGGCCAAAAATTGTGGATGCTAAATGTCTCGCCGCAGAGCGTCTAAAGAAAAAGATAACCAAAGAAAATATTAGTAGTCGGCCATTTTGTACATCGAAAATACAAAAATATTGCTAACAGCTTGATATTCATACTAAATAGATGTGTAATTCATTTTATTGGTGAAACAATTTTTCATATAAAAAAATGGTTGAATTCGCACATGATTTTATACTCGTTACTGTGGCCTAAGGCCTTAATGTGTATTCAATCGACAAACACCAATACAATAATCTGTATCCACACAACAAACTGAATGAGTCGTGTTGAATGAAAAAAACTTGCCAAAAAATAGAAATACCTCTTAGGTTAATGATATTAAAAAAAAATAGCATTAACATAATAGATAAACGAGTTAGAACCGCATTTTGGGAAATTTTCAAAATATCATACTTACCATGATAACTCGAAATCCTTAGACTTTGACCTAAGGTAACGTAGGTTAGATATGTTCCTAGCGAAGTGACCTATCACCCCCTTAAGGGGGGATTGTCTTTTTTTTCGCAAAATTTACCGCTTTTTGGGAATTTTTTTGTGAAGAAAGTATACAACGGAAAACTTGTGAAACTTGACATATAGTTTTATTGATCTGTTTACTACATACAAAAAATTTTTTAAACAATTTCATCGAAAAATCCGCCTCCCACCCCCCTCGACGCGCGATGGTCCTTTTTTGAAGGTGTGCACGATTTCTCAAAAACTATTCAACCGATTGCCTTCAAATTTGGACAGAATGCTCAGCTGACATCCTTTTATCGTTTGATGAAGCAAAAAAGCAATACGTTTAATAGTTTTTTATTTATAACAAAAAATGGATCAATTTTTTTCAAAAAATCGATACTTCAAGTTCAAAACGTCACCAATCGTCAATTTTTTTTTCCCTTCATCGAACGATAGCTATATGTGTCTGTAGTAAAATGCTTTTTGGGTTTTTGTTGCAGGATGAACGTGAAGGCTGTAATCGTGCACACCATCAAAAAAGGACCATCGCGCGTCGAGGGGGGTGGGAGGCGGATTTTTTGATGAAATTGTTTAAAAATTTTTTTGTATGTAGTAAACAGATCAATAAAACTATATGCCAAGTTTCACAAGTTTTCCGTTGTATACTTTCTTCACAAAAAAAAATCCCAAAAAGCGGTAAATTTTGCGAAAAAAAAGACAATCCCCCCTTAAGGCTTTGCATCGACCTTCCTAACACCCTGTATAATCTTGCAATCTCTATGTGAGTATAGATTGATAAATACGTCACTGCGTTGTGTACAGCTTCGTGAAGACGTATTGTACATATGAAGGTGCATGTGTGGGTGTATGTGAGCTGGAGCAAGAAACTTGGCTAATACCTATCCTGGCAATGGCCAATCGATTCCTTCCCTTATCCTTTCCCTCCCCCTCTCTTGCCCTCTCGCTCTCTATAGTGGCAGTAGTTTAAAGGCGTTACAAGACCAACGATTCTCTCTTACGAGACTCTCGAAACGACGAAAGTCGAAAGCCATTCGTAGCCGGAACAAATATCCCGATAAAGGCAAAGCTATCTCTCCCTCCTTCCCCTTTTATATAGAATTTCCCTTTATGTGCCCTCTATATATACAGATATATCCAGGATGTGATAAAGTTTTAACAGCACGTCAGAACAGTTATAAAAGTTAAAATGTCAGGAGGAGCATAAAAGGTACTGATACTTCTGCCGGCTTTTTTTTTCAGATTCGGGCGAGTTTGTTTTTATTTTTCGGGTCTGATCCTCAGCTTGCACACGCGAGCTTGCATTATCAACGATCGCCACGTTCTCCCTTTTATTGCTCAGGCAAACTCGAACGATAAAAAAAAATGGCATTAAAATAACGCACGCGAATACAACAGTTCGATAGGGTTATTAGAATTTGTTTAAAACGCGTCTTCCGAGGTTTATCAGCTGCGTCCATAAATGGGGAGTACTTTCGGAAGCTCGTTTGGGTTCGAGCTTACTCTTTGTGGGATGCTTTGTCATTGGGGGCGAACGTTTTTTCTTGACACAACTGTCCTACATTCTGGGAGATGTAACGAGCAGATACGGATCATGTATAGCCTCACAATGTATTTTCCATTTCAATTTCACGACGTCCTGACGTTGTGAAAAGTGAAATTGACGGTGAGGATTCGTCCTTGTGTGAATCGGAATGATATGTTGAATTTTCAATCGGTGTAGAGGACGATCTTTTTATATACGTACGTAGGTACATGTGTCCGTCTTGAATCGAATTAGATGCTGAGACGGTTACGGGCTGATTCCTCAGGAAATGATGAAATATGAAGAGGAACGTATAGATACGGTATCGAATAATACGCGGAGTGTTCTGTCTGGCGAGGCTGAAAGAACTCGTCTGTCAGTGAGAATAGAGCCACAGCTGGGGCAATTCTGTGCTCGTTCCATTCCTCCGAGGCCCGAAACTAATCGTACGCGGAGCGTTCGAAAAAGAATGATAAATTGTGAAATCGACGACCCGTCGTGTCAAAAGTAAAAACAAATTGGACAAACGACATTGGAGGCTATTTTAAATCCTGATTTTTCATCTTTTTTCACAATAATGCACGTGGCAAGCAAGTTGATTGTGCACGATATTGAAGTTTGCATCGTTGGAAGGCAACGAAAATAATTTTTTAGCGCTCCGTACCCAAAGGGCAGAACGGAACCTTATCAATGTCACTCTGCGGTCTCTCCGTTCGTATGTCACGGGTCTCTAGCTCGTAAATGGGATGAATTACAGATCTGAAATTTGGATATTTTGTGTAGAATGTTGACCCAAAACCGAATATTGAATTAGAAATTCAATTAAATTATTTTTCATGGGGGTCCCATGCATGAAAAAGGAGCAGAATTTTATTTTCTTACCCTAGCATGCGGGGTATCATTTTTTAAAGCTCATTAAGGGGCTACACCAGTGTGAACGCTGAAAATTTGGGTGATTTTTGGGAATTTTTTGGAAGAAAAGTGCTCAGTTAAATGTTTC
The DNA here is from genome assembly GCA_963210295.1 of Ophion ellenae. NCBI lineage: Eukaryota > Metazoa > Arthropoda > Insecta > Hymenoptera > Ichneumonidae > Ophion > Ophion ellenae. The sequence goes on along the minus strand of OY723391.1, from coordinate 29,901,421 downwards.
GGAAAATTAAGAATATATTTGGCTATATTTGACCTATATTACATAATTTTTTGATTGAGAAAAATATTGAGATTGATTGAGGTGCCAAAAAAAAGTTCCTCCACTGCTGACATGATTCCGGCCGATTAAGTAGCGGAAACGGAAAAAGGAAAAGATGTCGTTAAACTGGAAGGTATTTCAATGACGCAGGATTTTCGAAAAATATCAAAATCTAACAAAATGGCGTAGTTATGAGAAAAGTCTGTTTTCTTGCCTATAAAATGCTCGTTTTTTTCAATGACAAATCGCCAATTTTCATCCAATAAAATATATCCTACGTCATTGTAGAGTAAATATGTTCAAGAGTACTCAGTTCAAACTTCGAGTCAATCGGATAATTGCTCTTTGAGTTACAATGTCAGCAAATTTGAAAAATCTAATTTCGAGATAAACGCGTTTAAAGATTAAACTATCGATTTTTGCAAGATAAAATGATATTGATATAAATGATAATGATATTCTTGAAAGTATAAGCTGTCCAAAAAAAAAAACAATTTAAAAAAAGTGCCACTCTGGTGTATAGCTTAAGTACTTAAGGAGCTATACTCTTAAGTATAGCTTCTTAAGTACAGTACAAATATATTTTTTCTTTTCTATCTTCAAAAATAAAGAAATGGCGGGCCGCTAAAGTTGTCAGTTTTAGGCCGTTTTTGTTACAGGGTCTATCTCGAAACCTAACAAGCTAGGAATTTGCCATTTCTGAATATTATGTACCATATACTGTATTTAAACAACAAATACTGGAAACGCCGATTCATAATGTAGTATATATACTAGATAAGTAATTTGGTGTAAATATTTAAATAACAATAACTTTACATACTTTCATTACAAACTTATTGTATTATGTATATAATAAATTTTATATATATATATATATATATATATATATATATATATATATATATATATATATATATATACATACATACATACATACATACATACATATATATACAATAAATTTGTGATGACAGTATGTAAAGTTATTGTTATTTAAATATTTACACCAAATTACTTATTTTTGTAGTCGGTGCCAGCCAAGAATGAGAGATGTACATCACGGAAAAAGCAAATTAAAAAAGTAGATCGTATATTTCATTTATTGTTCTTCGCCTCCTCTTTTTCTGCGAACAATATGTCACTATTGGTAATTGGCTGGTACCGACTCCGAAAAAAAGTCATTTGGTAATGTAAATATTTAAATAACAATAATTTTAAATATATATTTTCCTTATTAGCTTACAGCAGGAGTATACAAAGCTTTCTTTAGCTATCATCACCCCATATGGTTTCAGTTTAGTACTACCTAAGAACTAAGACAGAAAAAAAGGATTACCTAATTAAATACCTGTTCTAAAAAAAGCTGATTAGTCATATGTACGGAACCCTAATAGAGCGAGGCCCTACTCGCACTTGGCCGAATTTTTTCCAATTGCCAACTTTCTTGGGCGGAACAAAGCTACGGAAAACTTTTGAGTCCCCATTAGAGACCTGCTACATAAATCTATCGATAATGATTTTAGATAACATAAAATCGGAGAAAAGAGGACAATTCAAAAAATCGTTTTTGCATTTTTTTAGTGGGTTTATTTGTAACTACAATCTGTCCCGTATGAGGACATCCAATAATTCGGTTGTCACTTATCAGGTTGTTTTGCCCATTATAGATAGAGTGTCCAGTGACATTCTACCTAGCGTTTGTGAGGGATTTTCACAATTCGACAGGTCGAGAGGCTTAAGGCCTGAGGCCACTCTAGAGGCCGAAAAATAGGCTTTTTGGGGATTTTTTCAGGAAAAATTACAAATAAATTGAGATTACAAAAAAGGGTATTTATCATACATATCAGTGACCGTATACAATAATTTTTCTTAAGCGATTAATTTCAAAATAGCGGCTGTGCAGCGTTTATCTCAAAACTGCTTTTCTTAAGTTGGCCGGAAACATAACTCCGAAAATTTTCAACCGATTCACTTGAAATGTTGAATATGTCTTGAAAAATACATTGTCTATGGAAGTACGTAGGATTTTTTTTATTATATTGTATAGTTCATTTGTTATTAACAATTATCTGACGATTTTTTAGGCAATTTTTTGGAAAGTGAAGAATTTGCCTAAAAAATCGTAGTGGTCTAACCCCTTAACGTGTTTGAGAATTTTCACTTCGCCACGACGATCTAGTAGTCCACGAGCTACTGTGTTGGGATGGTTTTGGAGCCTCTCCACGTACCGTTTGCTAAATGCTTGCATGTCTATTTTTCTAAATGTCACTCGAAGATCGTTGTGTATCGTTTTATTTTCGACATACCATGGGGCATTAGCAATTGTTCTTAGAGTTTTAGATTGGAATCTCTGAAGTATATCGACATTGGATTTGCTGGCCGTTCCTCAAAGTTGGATACCATAACTCCACACTGTTTTGAGTACCACTTTGTACGCGAGTATTTTATTTTCCATGGATAATCGCGATATTTTTCCAATCAGCCAATATAGTTTTTTGAGTTTTGGATCAAGCTCTTTTCTTTTTGTTTTTATATGTTTGTTCCAGGTGAGACGTCTATCTAGGTAAATCCCTAGATATTTGACTGTTTTTGCATATGAAAATAAATAGATTCGGTTCGTACGGTGCCCAGGTTTCGATCGTCAAGTGTGCAACAATTTTGCGAAAATCAGAAAATTCGAGGATGTTTTGCCTCCCGTGGAATCTGAGAGAACCTTTTTTCAATATTTGAATTGATTTGAACATTTTTCCCAAAGTTTATGTCGTCCAGCATCGATGCTATTGCCACTGCATCAAATAGCCTCCACATACTCCGTGTACGCCTCACTTTACGGCGACAGATAAAAAATAAATTGAAAACGATGTACGCATATGCGTGTGTGAGCGCGTGTAGGGTATGAGCGATTTAAAATGACCGAACGCCAACAGGACGCGTGACGAAATATATTCGTGCAAAGCGACTAATCCGGGTCAATCCCCGCGCGCTCTCACCGAGATCTCCGAAGCTAATTTTAAATTAAACTGGTCGCACGCTCGTGAAACATTAAGAATTTGTACCAGGCTAAAAGAGAAGGAAAAAGAAACATGACACTTATATAGATAAAAGAAACGGATGGCCGAGTAAAAAAATATTTTCGCATCATCTTTCACTTTTATCGAGACCGGATGTACGTCCAAGTTTCTGAATATCCATCGAAAAGTCCATCGTTTGGAATCTCCGCAATATAAGAGAGGGAGGAAGGGAAAGAGAGATAGCGAAGTTTCGCGTATAAGTTGGGGATGAAGGGGAAGGGTGTAGTTGCATTTGGTCGTGACGTTGCGCAATCTCGAGCAAAAACGTGCCCGTCATTATTCCATTACGTTACGTGGCATGACGAAACACCCGCGCGCTATTGAATAATTACAGTGCTGATGTGAAACCGCGTTTGTTAGCTCTCGTCGCACTTCATAATACCAATTTTTTCTCTTCCATTTCCGTACAGATTTTACTCCCCTTTTACCCCAAGTTCCGATTGGTCAATGTACTACACACGATTTTAGTTTTCCAAATCGAAAAAACAACACAAATGTGACGGAAAATTAAAAAGAAAGGACAAATGTGACAGAACATTTGAAAGAAAGGACAAATGTGACAGAAAATTAAAAAGAAATACCAAATGTGACAGAAAATTAAAAACAAAATACAAGTGCTATGGTGAAAATGATTCAAACGTTTGAAACAAATTCTTACTCGAGATCTACAACTTAGATCTGGAATAGAAGACTTTGGACAATGACAAGGAAGAAGTTCAAAAAGGCATCTTTGGTGAATCTTAACGATGCAAACTTCAACACACTCGAGAATAATGTGCAAAAAAATGAGTATAATAATCCCTGCAACGGACTATAATGATGTGCGAAAGACGCTGGTAAAAAGCATTCCATTTTGTGCAGGATTGCGCGCATACACGTATGCGGTGACTCAGCAGTCAGAAATAGAATCATGTTTACGTTGTTTGAGGAAACCTATAACATTGTAAATTAGCGAACAGACAGCCACATTGGTTTCTGACGTCAAGTCGTGGACGCGGAATTCAGCATGCAAAGGACGATGCATAAACTCAAGTTTTTTTCTCAACCACCTTAATAGGTAAAAAATTATACATCATTATAATTACAGATCAAAAAGCGAGCTTGTTACATTTGCCTTTTGCGACGGGAGGTGACGTGGAAGTAATGAGGTAAAAGTATCAAATACGGAAGGTGAATTACGATCGTGGAGAAGGATCGAAAGAAAATCTTGGGAATAATTAAGGATGATTGATCGCATTGGACATTCACTGTGTGTTTTTTTTTAAATAAACGCGTATAAATTGTGAACAAATCGTCTCTAATGGTGGGTATTGGAGGCTGCTTTAGGCTTTCCGAAATGGATAACAAATACGGGCGATTATGATTACCTGCATAATGCTGATGTGAACTACGAGTATTAAACGATCGTAATATTTTTGGATCGAGACAATTATACGGCACGTCTCTCAGCAGAGATCGCCGACGTTCCCGTAACCGTGTGTCAGGGTTTAATCGCGGCTTGAACGCGACCTTGACCCAAAAAGAAAACGCTCCGAGCATGTGCGAAAGTTCAATTATATATCAGACTATTTCATCCACCTCTTTCCCACCCTACATTCCTCTTGGCTCTTTCATCGCCAGTCTTATTATTCTTTGTATCTCGTAAAACCGATTTATCTACCGCGGGGATATAAAGTAACGAGATTTCAAAGGAATCTTGAAAAATGCATAACTCGCTGGAATTTGAAACGAATAATCATTTAGAGACTACGAATATTACGTTGGAGATTAAAAAAAAAAGATTTTAATTAAATATGTGTATAAAGGTATTCTGAATTATTCATCAATTTGATATGATTAATTGTCGGAGGATTGTGTGCAGTACAGCTCTCGAATGGATAACTTGGGACTTTGGGGTGTCCGTGTTAATTGAAAAACATCGAAATCGCAATCTAAAAATAAGATCGTTACTCGATCATTCTTGCAATGATTTTGTTTGCAACCCGAGCTAAAGTTGTCGTCGGTATCCAATTGGATTCCCATACTTGTCCCTATACTAAAACGTCACACTCGTACATCGGATTCTAATCGGGATTCCCAATTCAAATCCAATGTACAAATCCAATTTGAATCCTCAAGAATTCCCACATTATCGAATGGAATCCGATACGATAGTAGATGGATCCCATTGCATTATGTACGTTGAATTTTAACCCAAACAAAATATATAGATACACAAAATGAGTGGATCTTAAAAACGTATAAATCGCTTCAAAGAGTAGGGGAAGGTGGGGTACAGTGTGTCACTCTTTGTCTAACGAATTTTTACTCTAATCAAGGTAGTCTGATTAGCAAAAAAGGTCATAACCGATTTTATAGACCTTTGGGCGTACAATGAAGCTGCCATATTTTTTGCAAAAAGATTTAAAATACCAAAATAATGGGATCGAAAAAAATTTGCAGCTTGGCTCACTGTACCCCATTGATGGGGTACAACGTATCATATAGGCGTATCGTACAGTGTGTCAACTATTGCGAAACGTAGGGTACAATGAGGGGGTGAAACTTATATTTTTCTAACATAGATAACAGATTTTTACACATAACAGTACGAACCCAAACAAAATCAGTATCAGTATAAAATCAGTAATATCACAGGAACGTCTTATTTTTACAAATCGCACGTCGTTGACAGCGGCCCGTGACACATTGCACTTCTTCGGAGCTTTGTCACTTCTTTGTTTTCTTATTGGGAGTCGTTTTCCCATTGTGCCCCACATCGCGGTTATGCATTGTACCTCACTAGTTAAATATTTGATTATTGATGAAAATGACTATTAATCAAACTACGAATGGAAAAGTGCAAGTCACTGAGCTCATCATGAATAATAAAACTATCGATTAGGACCGAAAACCCGAGCCGCTACAGAAAGTTACGTTGTATTTTACGTTTTTCCGGCGAGCGAAATATTTTTTTTCCAAGCCTCAAATCAATTTTTAATATTCAATAATTCTTTGTGAGCTGCTATCGACTTTGTTTTAGGCCTGGCGAAAGCGAATATAAATCGCGGTCAAACATACAACATTTTGGAATGTGCGAGCTACAAACCTCCGAGAAATCGCATCCAGCTCACAGTGATATATTGTACTCCACTCTTCCCTATATCTTATGGGGCTATACCAGTGTGACACTTCAAAAAATCGTTTTTTTTGCTGTTTCGGCAATTTATACTATCAAGAATATCCTGTAAAATGTCAAGGCCGTATCTCTAATCATTTTATCTTGCAAAAATCGATAGTTAAATCTTTAAAAGCGTTTTTCTCGAAATGAGATTTGTCAAATTTGCTGACATTGTAACTCAACGAGCAATTATCCGATTGACTTGAAATTTGAACTGAGTACTCTTGAATATATTTACTCTACAATGACGCAGGATATTTTCGATTGGATGAAAATTGACGATTTGGCATTGAAAAAAACGACCACTTTAAAGGCAAGAAAACAGACTTTTTTTTCATAACTACGCCATTTTGTTAGATTTTAAAATTTTTTGAAAATCCTACGTCATTATATAGGAAATACCTTCCAGTTTAACGACATTTTTTCCTTTTTTGGTTTCAGCCACTCAATCGGCTGGAATCATGTTGGTAGTGGAGGAACGATTTTTTTGGCGCCTCCGAAGGCAGCGCATAAGTCGCTTGGATCTCAATATTTTTTTATGAAAAAAATATGTAATATAGGTAAAATATAGCCAAATATATTCTTAATTTTCCGAAACATTTAATTGAGTACTTTTCTTCCAAAAAATTCCCGAAAATCACCCAAATTTTCAGCGTTCACACTGGTATAGCCCCTTAAAAATCGTCTCGGATCAGATCAGTGAAAAACCAACTGTAATAATCGTTCGTTCTTATTTTACTACACTTTTACATAATCATAACCACACACGTCACGCTCACGAAGCGTGCAGGTTATGTTTTAACACACCGAGTTTTTTCTCGTGACTTTTCACACATTTTCGATTCGAACGTGGTAAGAATTCTCAAATGGTGATCATCGGGGAACAGTGCAGAATCCAATTGGATCCCAATGAGGACTCCCTATGTGCGCTGTCCCTAGTAAATCCCTATAGAGACAAGGATGCATCTTGGGACTCCCCAACAAATTTGTTCACGGGATCACGAAAGGATATTTTTTTGGGAGATCCAAAAAATTCCGGTTGAGAATATCAAATAAAAAATTCTCAAACGACGTCGATCGGGAAATAGTGCGGAATCCACTTGGATTCCAATGTCGACTTTCTACGTGCGCCGTCCCTATTAAATCACTATAGGAATGTGGTAGGATCCGGAGACTTCCCAACAAGTTCCTGCACGGGATCCGTCATTATTTTGTTTCTCGAATTCTTTTTATTTCCGAACATGCGAAAGTAATTGGAAAAAAGTGCAATTATCAGCATAAGTGACTAGTGACTTGAATCTTGACGACATTCGTGGACTTTCCGAAATATTTGTTGAAAAAAGTGTATACGCAGAAGTATTTTATAAAATTAATTCACACAGTGCTACCTCGTTTGGTAGTTCCAGTTCTTTGCAATTCTCGAATTTGTGGTAGGCACAGAACGAGAAACTATTTTTAGTCATCGAGAAACCGTTATCTCGGTCAGTTTAGTTCTCTGTTTTTTCTCGTAAATTCCGGAGAATCGATCCATGTGGGATACCTTCTCAACGGACGTTACGAGAGAGAGACAGAGAGAGAGAGAGAGAGAGAAGAGGCGAATGGAAAAATTCTTGAACGGAGAAAGGGACGTAACAGTATGTTCGTCTAACGGTCGCGTGTCTCACACACTCGTATATTATACACACACCCAAAGTACCTCGGTTGTTCGCCAAATTATTGGCGAATTAAAAAGAATAGCAAGAAACGAAAATAAAACGACTCCAGAGCGAAGAGCCATCGCGGAAGAAGAAAGATTCCTGATCAATTATACGCCAAGTCTAATCAGAATTTCGCGGAACGCGCATCAGCGATCGTCGGAATTCGAAAAATAACGCGAAAGATACCGTGAATTTACGGTTTTTTAACTCCGGATTTTTCAGATTTTACGAAGCATTCCAGCATTGGAGAAAAATATTTTAATATATTGAAAAAAAACGTCAGTAGCGTAACTTTGCGGATGAATTTCCATATCGTTATCTATATATTACAAATTGGCATATTCTTACGCATGCAAATTGGGCGAACGCTGCACGTGGGTGAGAATAAATCGCGACTATTCGTATTCTAGATCTTCTCATGTAAGGCAAAAAAAAAACTTGTGTACTCTGCCACCGAAGTGAGATAGGCAATTATGGGATTCGTCGTTGCTCCGATTTACTACTCGCGCACCTGTTAAATCCCGAGCTCTCGAGTCTTTCCGGTTCTCGACTCATTCCCGTTCCAGCTCTTCACAATATCCTTATCCACCCCCACCTCTCGTCGCTTATATTTTTTTCAAATAAATGAACAGTGTCGTGTGGGCGTGAGCGGCCCCTTAGCGGAAACAGCACGAATAATAGAATTCGTTCGTCTATCGAGTGTACAAAAAGCATGGTATTAAAGTTTGCGTTGTTGGAATTCAACGATAATTATTTTTTTTTGTATTGCCATTATTTTTGGCACCTTTAGGCAGCGAAAATTACTGAAACCTTTTTGGAGAATGCTGATTAAAAATTTATAATCAAAGCTAGGAAAAAATGTTTAGATAATAATCAAAATAAAGAAATTTAAAAATCTAGTAGATTTTTCGTTGCATTCCAACGATGCAAACTTCAACACCATGAGAAGGCGCGGGGAAGAATAAAAAATATTTCAAAAGCCGCGGTATCGAAGTTTGCATCGCTGGAGTGTAACGAACATTTTTTTTTTTTTCGTCGGGCCGTATTTACTTGGCACCTTTTGACAGCTAAAATTACTGAAACATTTTTGAGATTGCTTAATGCAAATTTATAATCAAAAACTGGAAAAATATGTTTAGATAATAATGATAATAAAACAAATTTTTTCAATCAAGTAGATTTTCGTTGCATTCCAAAGAAGCAAACTTCAACACCATCAGATCGCATGTATATATCGAGAAAAAAAAGCTCACAACGAGCCGTCAGTTTTTATGACGTTGACGTTTGCATCGTTGGAATGCAACGAATTTTTTCTTCTCATGTCATTTCTTAATTTTTATCATTATCTAAAGCCTTTTTTGCAAATTGAGCTCGTAAATCCGTCATAAAAGTACGTAAAAACGTTTTACTGAATATCAGAGGCTGAAAATCAAGCAAAGAATGTGAACAATCCGAAAAAATTAATTTCCGTTGCATTCCAACGATGCAAACATCATTATCAATGTTTGCCCGCCACAGAAAGTCCAAAAATCGCACGTACAGCATTTCAACGCCGTTCGACGGTCACCAATCCAAGTGTTAGTCCAAGCCAACGGATAAGACACATGGTGAGGGATACCCGGACGAGGGTTAGAAAAGAAAGTTCTTCGGGATGAAGAAAAAACGGTGAGGTTCCGACACCCCCCCCCCCCCCCCCCCCTCCCGCGATTGAACTGAAATTTAGCACAAACTTTCCTTTCAATATTTTAAAGTAGTACGAGCGCGCAGTCTTGATTTTTATAGATTTTGTTCAAATTTTAACCAGACATTGTTCATATCATTTTACTTGTTTGAGTGAAATTTCAGAACAGTCGACTATTTAGATTGGGAGATAATGGGTTTTAAAATTGCAACTTTTAACACTGCAGGGTCTGCATTGAAATTTAGACAGAATAATTTTTCGTAAAAAATATTTGTCCCCTACAATAAGAAGACATATGGCAACACCGCAAAACAGTATTGTTCAATATTTCGAGAAAAAAATAATTATCGTGTTCTTAAAGTTAATAATGTTGTCATAAAAAAATATTTGCATTTCAAATATTAATATTTTATTTTGTTTATGTTATTTTCATTAACAAATTAAAGTGTCGGTTCATTCATAACTAATTAAAAATATTGTTCGATTAAAAATTACTTCCAAATAAAAATTTGTGTAGCAGTATTATTTCAAATATGCCGCGCAAACTCACGTCATTGGATGCGTGAAACTATGCGGTGTTGCCATATGTCATCTTATTATAGGGGACAAATATTTTTTACGGAAAATTGTTACGTCTAAATTTCAATGCAGTGTTAAAAGTTGCAATTTTAAAACCCATTATCTCCCAATCTAAATAGTCGACTGTTCTGAAATTTCACTCAAACATGCATAATGATATGATCAATATCTGGTTAAAATTTGAACAGAATCTATAGAAATGACGATTGCGCGCTCGTACTACCTGAAAACAACCTCTAAAGAGATTTTTGGCGACCTGCAATATTGTTAGAGATATTGAATTTTTAAGTTATTTATTTTAACACGCGCCGACTATATCTATATCGGCTGCGTCTCGGTTCATACCTATATATGTTAACACGTTTTTCGATTTGTCCTAACAAACAAACCCATACAAACCCAAAAACTATTGCGCGTCGCGAAAAATCTTTTTAGGGGTTGTCTTAAAATATTAAAAGGGAGGTCTGTGCAAAATTTCAGCTTCATCGGGGGGCCGGGGGAGGGGGGTGGAACCTTACCCGAAAAAAACTGCTAAAAAATTCATTGAAAATGATCAAATTGGTTCACCCTGGGTGTATCTACTAATGATGCACTAAATATAGCATCTACATGGGAAACGTGAGCCACGGTACACGTGCTGACGCAGAGTCGTCTGTCTCGTTTCAATTTGTAAAAAGGAGCAAAAAAAAACAAAGAAAAAAGAAGAACAGTAATAATGAAAGTCTGACGCGAGGTCAGCAAGATTGAAATTAATGTCGATTACTGCCCGAGTGCCCGGGTGCTGTGCAACGACAAACGACGGAGTTGACAATTATGCCGAGTCTCCGCATAGACTGCAATTAACAACCGAGCGAGAAATATCTTCCTTCCCAGAGCCCCGGCAGAAGGCCCCACTTCTTTTTTTCCTGTCTTTCATCCTCTTTCGCGTTATTTTGAATACTCTTTCTTTTTTGCTCTCTCACTCTTCGAGCCCTCCTCTATGCAGTGTCGTCTGTTTTCTCTTCAGGCACACGCATTAACGCTCATTCATCACTCTCGTCGCTCAATCTCTCACGAATTCTTTTGTGGAATTATCGTCTCTCGGTACGGTATCGGATCGTCCGTCAGGCGTGTTGCATAAAAATTACGCCGTTGCACAACGAGATTATTATGTCTCTTGATCGTATCGACGGGCCTTTGAACGCCGCGAAATCCCAGCAGCTCTTTATTTTATTTTATCTCAAAAGCTCAAGCCATTCGCGTATAAAATTAATTGGTTTCGCTTGTAAGGGTCGATTATCAAAAATGATATACAAATTTTCTAGCGTTTACAATCGATTTGAGGTAGTTCCGTAGTTTTGGTCAAATCTTAGGAATTGGCTGAAATCTAAGTATGGTGTAGATATTACCTTCATGGACTGATGCGCAAAAATTCAATTCGATTCACCGTTTAGTTCATGAGATAATTGCAATTGAATATGGGTATTTTTGTACGCGATCCCTATACCTAACACGTAAACCGATAGGAGTTTGCTCGCATTTCTCGATATAGGTTCTAAACGGATCTTAGGATTTCAAAATAAAACACACGTGTACGCAGTACTATTGTGGGATTGATTTCTAAAAAAAAATGACAAACTTTGACCGTTTAGTTTCGGAGATATCGACGTATGAAAAGTGGCAATTTTATTCCACACCGAACTCGGGCCCAACCATCTGTAACGGAATGGCAACAGTGTACGCTGCAGCCAGCTGATCGGCGCGTGGTCTGGGATCTCGAAGTGTGTTTTTTTCCGAGTTCTAGTAATTCTGAGACGAATGTGAAATAAATTTATTCTGCAAACAAATTTCATTTGTTCAATTTATGCATGTATTTGTCTTTGTTACAGCGAATACAATTTAAACCGTCGGCAAGATGTTGTAAATCCACGATCCGACGTGCTTCGACAGCGAATTTTTGTTGCTGATCGTTGAGATTATGGTTATTCTCATCGCGATTAGCCGCATTTGCTTGACACATGGCTGCCACAGCTTTCAGTCTTCCAGCAAGCGCCTCTTTTCTTGTAAACTTTCCTTTGTATCGCATTTGGGTTGACATTTTCGCGCTTTTTTTTAATTTATATAAAATATTTCGCAAAAGACGGATCGTAGGAAGCTCAACGCTATGACTGCAGGAAAATCGCGCTGTTGCCACGATTACAGCGCCGCTTGGATTACAGGCCGCGTGGGACATACCCATGTAGGTATCGCCAATCGAACCGTACCGGCCAATACTTGGACCAATGTTGGCGGGACGATAATCGATTACCCAATTGTACGCCAATGCTCGGCTGAGTATTGACTAGCCAACTTTGGTTTGCCGATACGAGGCCAATGTTCGGCCAAATATAGACTCGCTAATCATTGGCTTGTCGATACGAGGCCGATGTTTGGCCAAACATAGAATCGCTAATCATGGGCTTGCCAATACGAGGCCGATGTTTGGCGAAGTATACACTGGCCAATCATTCGTTTGTCAATACGAGGCTAATATTCGGCCAAGTATACACTCGTTCATTATTCGTTTATCGATATGAGGCGAAGTATAGGCTCGCCAATCATGTTTTTGCCAATACGAGCCCAATGTTCGGAAAAATATGGACTCGCTAATGATTGGTTTGTCGATACGAGGCTGAAGTTTGGTGAAGTATAGACTCGCCAACGTTGGTTCGCCGATACGAGGCCAATGTTCGGCCGAGTAACGCATGATCGAACCGCAATTCGTATATTAACGATTCATTGTTCCGCGTCGAAGTCATTGAGAGACGAGATAAATACTTTTTACGAGCCCATCGAACATTACTCTTAACAAATATACTACAAAATCAATGCACTCATTGTTGGACGATTCTCGAACGAGCTCATACGCGATACTCTGCCGATTTTTATGAACCATCCTACACTGACAGAAAAATTCTATTAATATTAACTAACCGCGTCTATTTATTTATTTTTTATTAGAATTAACGAGATTTTTCGTGAAATCAAATTTTTCCTATTGCATTCCATTATTGGAATTATTCCTTTTAAATATATTTATTTACCCAAATTAAACTTGAACTAATGAACTAATGGTCTGTCTTTATTGCAACACGAATTATATATATATATATATATATATATATATATATATATATATATATATATATATATATATATATATATAGGTTGTGTTTGCAAAATTCTATAACATGTCTTTCGATAAAACTCTCTAATTAGCACAATGATATTAACTAATTGATATAGTTTATGTGATACAAATAGTGATGAGAATCCATTTGGTCTCTTATGCCATATCTGCGATTCAGATGTTACAAGCACTCGGTAGCATAGGGGCAGCGTATTCAGCTATGAGTGGGTAACTTCAAGGTTAGAGTCCGATGGAGGTGAAATATTTTCTTCGAACTAATCGTTTCAAAAGACCAGGTAATGACGAATTACAATTTTAAAATAATTGATTTTTTTTTTAGGTGCAAGACCAATTTTAGTGATCTATGTCGGGTCACAATTATCCGCCAAGACTCGGTCGATAATCGGGCCAAGCTCGAGTGCCAATGATGACAATCTTGACGGGGACTTATTGTTGGCCGATTCTCGAATGAACTCGTACCCGATGCTCGGCCGATTTTCATAAGGCATTCTAGGGCCAATATTGACTGCGAATATCGGGCCGCTCTTATCATCCGAGGCTCGGTCGATGATCGGGCCAAGCTGGAGTGCCAATGTTGGCAAGCTCGGCGTCGAGCATCGGCCAATCGTTGGCCACTGCCGATCACCCTACATGGGATATAGAGGGTACAAGCTCTGTCAAAAATGTACAACCAACACCATTGTATAGGCATTGGATGTTACTATACGCTTCGACCGAAACTCTTGGCCCATACGTGTACCTACAGAACTACCTTAAAAGGCAAAATTCTTGGTTCTAATGGAGAGAACTATAACCTCTGAATAATTATAATTGAAAGCGTGAAAAATCACATAATACTAATAAATTAAAGTTTATATATCGCATAATAATAATTATTATTATCGCTATTTTACACATTCGAGTGGAAACATGTTAGCCGGAGGCTCTGACTTTTTTAAATTACAAATTTAATTTCCACTCTAGAACGGTATTTAAAAGTATGCTCGTGGTTTCGCAATTTCGCTTTAATTTTTCGTGAAAAGAACGTCTACGAAAAGAATCGCTAATCGAAAAACTGTGAAATCCCAGGAACAAAAAAAAACAACGTGCACACCCACGTACGCGTGGACATGTAGAAAAACTCGAGCTTTTCCCCGGTATTTGCCTTCACAATTTTCATTTCAATTTGCATGCCAGGCTATACTTTGAATGGCATTCGGCAATCTAAATTATCGTTCTTTATTCTTTCGTATGCTCTGTTTTTTTGTCGGCGTTTTTTTTTCCGTCGATCGCTCTTTTTTCGCGAAAACGAAATTGCGAGGGCGAGCGAGCGAGAAGGAGCGAGAGATGAACGAGGGTAGTTTTTTACTCTAGTATACAAAAGCTCCGCTGGTTGGGCGCATTCTGCCAGCAGCAAAGTCGTTTGTATTCTCGATCAGGCCACCCTCTCGCTCTATTGCACCCCCGAACCCCCGACTCTCGTTTCTACCCTCCTTCTGCCTCCTCGACCCACACCACAACCGCACTCGTATACGTACACGGCCACGGATACACACCGAAACCAAGTGAAAAGCTTTAACACAACGGTAAGGACAATTTGAATCGCGTCCATGTGTTCGAACACGCACGTTTCAATATCGACCTGACAATAGAGACTTTAGAGGGGCAAGAGAGGCCAGAGGCTGCGTTTACATGAGGGAGAAAGAGAGAGAGAGAGAGAGAGAGAGAGAGAGAGAGAGAGAGAGAGAGAGAGAAAGAGAGAGAGAAAGAGAGAGAGAGAGAAGTCCTACCATTCACCATCGTCGGCAGCTAGTAACAGCATCCGTGACAACAGAGAAATGGCACGTAATGTCAGCTATTTCCGCAACGATCGACGTGGCCCGAAAAAAAAGTTCATCACACGATGAATTGTGTATGATCGGGAATGAATTCCTCCGAATTACACAAATTCTTGTGATTCTAATTACTCGCATGTTACGATATTGAAGTTTGCGTCGTTGGAACGCAACGAAAGTTTCGTGGCCCAATTTTTGTTGGCACATGTAGCCCTCCAAAATCCCTCAAACGTTTTTCAGGATCCTCATTGAAGACATTCAGCTCAAATATGTACGAAAAGATTTTGGATGATAATGAAAATTAGGGAACAATAAAATAAAGAGGTATTGTCGTTGCATTCCAATGATGGAAATTACAACATGGTCGCATGTTTATCAGCGATCATGATTTTTGTTCTTATCGATCACATGTATGCACGATTTGAGTAGCTTATTCGAAATGAATCTGCACTTTAATGGAATTAATTGAAGATAAGATGAATGATGGGTGTGGTAGAAATAACTAAAAATTTAATTTTACGAGTCGTTGGTTCGTTCGATTGGAGGAACAACGGAATTAATGTCAGCTTCGATACGGTTTGTTTCATTGTGAAGCAGGAATCGAATTAGCTAATTTGATGTCAACTTCGTGCAATTTTGGAAGAATTGTCGTTTATAATAATCGATAATGGAGAGGGAAAGAGAGAGAGAGAGAGGAAGAGGGGGAGGGTGAGAGAGAGAGGAAGAGGGGGAGGGTGAGAGAGAGAGGAAGAGGGGGAGGGTGAGAGAGAGAGAGAGAGAAAGAGAGAGAGAGATGTGTAACAGGTGCAACTAGATGGTATTGATCAATTCTTGGTCTCCATTTCTTTCGAGGCATTCAGACACCGACGATTCTTCTGTCCCACAGGTGGAATACGGCAGAGAGAGAGAGAGAGAGAGAGAGAGAGAGAGAGAGAGAGAGAGAGAGAGAGAGAGAGAGAGAGAGAGAGAGGTGCTCCATCTTGCCTGCACAGCAAAGGTCACTGACCTCTTTCTCTCTTTGCCTCTTGCTCTTCGAACAACAAGAATCGTCGGATGTTCGAATTCTCCTCCTGTCTCTGCCTCTCTCCCTCTCTCTATACACAAGCTCGCATACTCACGCATGCAGGCAATACCCATTCGCCAGTGCCATTTGCCCGAGCGGAATTAAAAAAGTTTTGTTTTACCGTCCGCAGTTTGCCGTCAAGGCCTTCCGCGCCTTGCGAAATTGAAGGAAACGTCGATTTTTTTTTTTTCGTTGTACATTCGAACATTAAATTTTTTTTATTTATCGTCTGTCCGTACAGCCATTTTTTAAAACGCTTCTGCCATGCGAAATTCGCAGGTGAGAAGAGGAATTTTATTGCCGACTTGCTTTGCGATATTGTAGCAAAAGTCTGTTCGACATTCTCTCGGCGTTTGCACATTTTTCGGTTCGGTTTCTTTATTAGTGTCGCGGGATATTATTATTGCAGTGTTGTTCACATGTGCCTTGCGCTTGTGTCATTGTTATTCCGCGATATTATATTATTTATTATCGAATTTCGAAATCGTCGGGAGACGAAAATACCAATTCGATCGAAGAGCGGTGTCGAGACTTTGTCGCTTCCTTATTTGACTTGGGAAATAAAAAGCTAAAAGCCGAAAAAAAGAAGTTGTTTCTTTTGTTTATCACGTCGAAGATTTTCATAAGAGCCTGGCATGGCTCCGATAAACAAACTCGGTCTGCATAAAAATTGTGTGTGTGTGTGTGTGTGTGTGTGTGTGTGTGTGTGTGTGTGTGTGTGTTCGTGTGTGTGTGTGTGTGTGTGTGTGTGTGTGTGTGTGTGTGTGTGTGTGCGTGTGTGCGCGCGCGCGCGCGCGCGTGTGTGTGTGTGTGTGTGTGTGTGTGTGTGTGTGTGTGTGTGTGTGTGTGTGTGTGTGTTCGTGTGTGTGTGTGTGTGTGTGTGTGTGTGTGTGTGTGTGTGTGTGTGTGTGTGTGTGTGTGTGTGTGTGTGTGTGTGTGTGCGTGTGTGCGCGCGCGCGCGCGCGTGTGTGTGTGTGTGTGTGTGTGTGTGTGTGTGTGTGTGTGTGTGTGTGTGTGTGTGTGTGTGTGTGTGTGTGTGTGTGTGTGTGTGCTTGTGTGGCGAGGATAGCAGGAATCGTCGCGACGTCATCCACATCAATGTGGTTGTACGCGAAGAATCCATTAACAGTGTTTTTAAGACTCGGAAGCAAATATTGATTTTACACATTTGTTGGAGCAACGTTTGCACAGCTGATAATCACCCCCGCGCGAGCGACTGAGAGAGAAAGAGAGATTATCGAAGTGGGAAAAATGATTTTGTAAAGTTGATCCAAGCACGCGAAACCTGACTACAGACTGATCTATAGTTCTTTTTTTATTGTTTGAAATAACTGGATTCTTCCGCATTCGCAATTGTTAATACGGTAAAATCAATAATTTACATACACTGCGGTATCAGCACTCGTGTGTCTCGTAATTGCTACGCGATAATGAAATACTTACTCGTATTCTAAACGAGTGAAAAAAAAGTGAAATAACTGAGCGAGTTACGTAAAAATAGATAGATTGACGACGCTTCGAATTGCCACGATTGAAGTGTCAAGATTCGGCACATTCGCGAGTACGAAAGCGATGTGTACTTTAATTTCCGTCAAAAGATAGTATTTTGGTATTTAATTTCGATATAGGTACGGGTTTACTTAAGCAGTATAGCGTACTTAAAGGTACTCTTTCACGAACGCGAATATTTATGCGGATATTAAAATCATGTGCGAATTTGACAATTTTTTTCGTATGAAAAAATGATTCACTCATAAAATGAATTACACATCTATTTAGTATGAATATCAAGCTGTTAGAATTTTTTTTCTTTTTTTTTTCGATGTACAAAATGACCGACTACTAATATTTTCTGTTATATATTTTTTAGGCGCTTCGCGGCGTGACATTTAGCATCCACAATTTTTTAGCTAGGACAAAAAACAAAAATTCTCGTCAGTCTACATTAGAATACCTAGAGAAGTACGTACGGAATTTTAAAAATATTGTTTTATTCAAAAGTTGTAGGTATTTAAACTTAAGAAATGAATTTTCAGTGAAAAATTTCGTTATAACTGCTCATAAACTGCTCATAAAATGAAAAGTTTTCGATTAATCAGAAATTCCGTACGTACTTCTCTGCGAAATGCAATTACGAACATAACTTTTAAATTTGAAGTAAATCGAGGGAAAATTGTTGAAGTTATTTGTCACGCCAATTGGAAAAAGTTGTTTCGAGAAGTTTCGAGTAATCGGCCATTTTTTACATCGGACAAAAAAAATCTAACAGCTTGATATTCTACTAAATAGGTGTGTAATGAATTTTATGAGTGAATCACTTTTTTATGCGAAAAAAAGGTTAAATTCGCACATGATTTTATACCCGTTACTATGGCCTACCCCCTTAAAAATACATCCCAGTACGTATACTGGGAAAATTTCAAGCGAAG
Organism: Ophion ellenae; assembly: GCA_963210295.1. Classification (NCBI taxonomy): domain Eukaryota; kingdom Metazoa; phylum Arthropoda; class Insecta; order Hymenoptera; family Ichneumonidae; genus Ophion; species Ophion ellenae. Next base: position 29,882,716 of record OY723391.1, on the reverse strand, counting down.
TTACCGAACTTTTAACAAAAATTACGACTCTAAAAATTGTCTAATTTATACGGCACTTTATGGAGATGATATGCTGGCCACATTTCTATCAAATAATTTATACACTAAATACCTCTAGATGGCTGATATGAAGTGCTCTACACGTGTCAAAAATTCTAAAGTTTCCGCAATGACAATAAAGAAAGGAGGTCGACGAATGTTTGATGAACATATTAATGATAAAACTTATAAAAATGTGACTAGCAGAAGAATTTTGATAGCCGGGACTCTTCAGAGAAAATGTAAAATGTGCCAATCTACAAAATTTGTGCGAATTTTTTTATTTAATTTTATTGTTGGGTTATATTGGTTGGGATAATAATTGATTGTAATTTTTTTTTTTAATTAAGCGCCACTGTAATTTACCAATGATTCAGAAGAACCCTGCTTATGTCCCCCCCAAAATAGGGGAAAGGTGTACGGGATGATCCCCCTAAGGGAGAATGCTCGTAATTTCAAAGATATTCAACATAATCAAGATCTGAAAGCGTTTTCTACTGGCATATTTATCTATCTTACGATTGGCATATTCGAAATATTCAATTTATTAGGGTTTCAATAAAAAGATTTCCTTTTTTTTAAACCTTACATAAGAATCATCTTGGACACCCCGGTGTTCAAGATGATCCCTAGAGTATGGACAAAATGATCCCCCAGATCATCTTGCCCCTATTTTGGGATTTTTTTATTTTTGAAAAATCAGGTAAATATAAGTGAAAATTTTCTCGAGTTTACAACACCTTTATATATATTAATTATAGGTATACAACATAAACTGAACTTACAAGTTAAATTACCTTTATATTATAAGTTTTATCTCATCCAACTAGAATTAAACTGAACCAGTCTTCTACAGCCAGTCTTAAGGGGCCAGTCCACTTTGAAAATTTCAAAAAATCGAAAGCAAGCAAGACTTCAAGAAATCGACGATGATGAGCAATCAGAAGGGATTTTGTACGGTGCAGGAATTGTCGATTGGGTTTAAAAGTTTTTCATAGTATAAACTTCAAACGCGTTTTTCGCGAAACAACGTTTTCAAAATCTAGCTCCATCCTATCTCTAAAACTAATAAACCGATTCTCTTGAATTTTAAACCACATATTGTAAACATGATTCGCATCAAGATGACACTCGATGGTTTTGAAATTTTGAAAACTGCGAAAAAACGCGTTTTTAAAAACTTTTTTCGTTTTTCATCTGCCATTTTTTTATTTATTGATAAAACTTTATATCCGAGGGTCATTTTGTAGCTGGTGTCATACTGAATCTAATGGACTTTGATTTTTTTTGTTTCAGACAAGCCGTTGCCGAGTTGTGATGGAGCTACCTAACCCATTTTTGAGGCGTTACGTTAAACTATAGTTTTTGTACTTCAAAATTAAAAAAAAATGAATTAATTTTTTTTGAAAGTATTTCAAGACTTTATTCATCAAGCCCAACAACTTTTATATTCATATATTTTATAAAATCCTCAAAAAAGGGCGAAAAAAGCCTTTTATTCGTGGCTCCAAAGTGGACTGCCCCCTTCAATCACTTAGGTATATCAATTATTATTTGTGAGATCAATTATACATTAGTACTGTAGTTTGACCATAAATAGACAATTAATTTTACAAAAATAACGTAGGTATGTTATTTGTGTACAAAATGATCCCTAAGGATCATCTTGTACACCTAGGAGGAAATCATCTTGCCCCAAACTCAACTTTTTCATTCGTTGCTTGGTAACATAACCTATAACTATTCCACTGTTATCACGCCAACCAAAACCCAAATTGAGCATATTATAAAGCCCGGACACAACAAGGATTGGAACTGACACTGTACAATAAAAGATACCTAAGCTTAAGGGGCTATACCAGTGTGAACGCTGAAAATTTGGGTAATTTTCGGGAACTTTTGTTTTTTCATAGAAAAATATTGAGATTCAAGCGACTTATGCGCTGCCTTCGGAGGCGCAAAAAACAAATTTCCTCCACTGCTGGCATGATTCCGGCCGATTGAGTAGCTGAAACCGAAAAAGGAAAAAATGTCGTTAAACTGGAAGGTATTCCCTGTACGATGACGTAGGATTTTCGAGAAATATCAGAATCTAACAGAATGGCGCAGTTATGAAAAAATGACTGTTTAAATGCCTATAAAATGGTAGTTTTTTTCAATGCCAAATCGTCAATTTTCATTCAATCAAAAATATCCTACGTCATTGTAGAGTAAATATATTCAAGAGTACTCAGTTCAAATTTCAAGTCAATCGGATAATTGCTCTTTGGGTTACGATGTCAGCAAATTTGAAAAAGCTCATTTCATATTCTTGAAAGTATAAGAATCTTGAAAGTATACAAATTTCATCTCATATTCGTGGAAGTATAAGCTGTCGCAAAGCCAAAACAAAAAAATCGATTTTTTGAAAGTATCACACTGGTGTAGCCCTTTAAAGTCAACCTTGCCTTAGATCAACAGCTCACGATTTTAATTTTTTCCCATCAAAAGAAGTGCGTTGCCCACACCGACATCATAAATTGACTAACGCGGGGTGGGTGCTATGTTTTACCAAACAATCGACTAGATAGCGTTAATAGTTTCGTCGCTATTGAAAATGATCATCTTATCTCATGCGATCACCGCGTACACCTTCCCCCTACATCCCTCCGCGAAAGGAATAGCTTAAGACGACTGTGGGTGCAATGGAAGTCAGGTAAGATGAGGGTAAGGAAGGGTATTGCCGGTCACTTAAGCAAAAAATACTATTACTCAGTGAAAAATCAATGTTTTTTCATTAAACTATTAAGAAAAGAAAAAAAAATTTCCTAACTTTCTAACAATCAATGAGATCAATAGTAATTAAAAGTTTGGAAAATCAACACGTAAAAAAAATACTTTGGCCGGTATTGAGCGTCATGGCCATACCACTCAAGCTTTTTAGAGGCAAAAATTCCACATGTAGCCTTCGGAGGACTCATAATCCGAGCACTCAGCGTGTACCCAATGACCACATGGTACGCACCTGTACCAAAGTTCATTGTTTCAACCATAATCATTACATATCACGCATTTGTTCTCCAGATTTTCAGCATCAGTGGCATCATCATCGCGTACGTCCGTCATATCGATATCGGAATCCGATGACCTCTGATCTTCGTTCGTATCCTAGAAAATTCTTTTCTTCACTCTTCTGACATCATCGGTGGATTTAGATGGGCTTTTCCTCGTTGCCTTTTTTCCCTGATTTCCTAGTTGCGGTTAATACCGGTTACCGTGACCGGCATTGCCCAATCCTATATTGTTTAAAATAAATAATAATTTGCTCCAAAGCCTATCGCGATATGTACAATATGAACAATAACCTGTGAAGGTAGGTAACAAAGGTACAATTATATCTAATAAAATTAAAATTCTGAATATATACTCAGTCACCTCTTATTTTCGAAGGTGCAAAAATTAGAACGTTTTGGTGCGAATTCAACGGGGATGGTTGCTACAGGACGGGGGGCATACACGTCGCGCACTTTCCGTGTATGCGTGTCTGTATCAGACCTCATTAACAAGGAACATCATTTTGGTGTCTTTCTCCGATTTTGTTGAAACTTTTTTATGTGGAAGAGTATCATTAAGTAGGAAACTAAGAGATACGTATTTTTTTTTATCGGCGGAAAATGGTTTTAACGGGTGAAACGCACCCTCAAAAATGGGGATGTTTTTCGTTTTTCGTCGATAACGTTTTAACGGTACGAGATATAAAATAATTCAAATTGTAACAATGTTCATTTTTTTGTGTACTAAACATTGGTGATGAGAACGATAACGTTATCGACGAAAAGCGAAAGACACCCCTATTTTCGAGGGTGCGTTTCACCCCTTAAAACCGAAAAATAGGCTTTTGGGGTTTTTTTTCGCAGAAAAACTAAAAAATAAATCGAGATTACAAAAAAGGGTGTTTATCATATATATCAGTGACTGTATACAATAATTTTTTTGAAGCGATTAATGTCAAAATGCCAGCTGTGCAGCGTTTATCTCAAAACTGCATTTTTTACGTTGGCCGGAAACATAACTCAGACGATTTGTTAGGCAAATTTTTCACTTTCCGAAAAAATCGTCAGATAATTGTTAATAAGAAATGATCTATGCAATATAAAAATCCCACGTACTTCCATAGACAATGTATTTTTCAATATATATTCAACACTTCAAGTGAATCGGTTGAAAATTGTCGGAGTTATGTTTCCAACTTAAAAAATGCAGTTTTGAGATAAACGCTGCACAGCCGCCATTTTTAAATTAATCGCTTCAACAAAATTATTGTATACAGTCACGGATATGTATGATAAACACCCTTTTCTGTAATCCCGATTTAATTTGTAGTTTTTCTGAAAAAAATCCCCAAAAAGCCAATTTTTTTGGTTTTAAGGGGTGAAACGCCTTAAAACAAATCAAGCTCGAAGATACTCCGGCGTCAAGCTTACAGAGATGGCCATTCGTGTACCCGGCATCCCTTGTTCCGCGATTCCGGCCATTTTTCGTTTTCCATCATCCCACTCGACGCTGATGCGAGATGTGTGTTTATGTGCGCGGTCTGCGTTTCAATCTGATCGTATTGCGGAGGCCCGCGCGGTGCGAGCGCCCTCTACTCGCTCCCTCGATATTGCGCGGGGTGCGCAGGTCGGGGGGTAGGTTGAAAGGCTTGCGGGGGTGGTTACGGGATGGGGGGGGGGGCAAATAGGGTACACGAAAGACGGTGCAAGGAGGGCGGCCGAGGGCAGGGGACGAGGGAGGCGAAGGGGAATTGCGCGGCCGCGTCGGCGGCGGCAGGCAATATTTTAGCCGAGTTATTACCGAGTTATTCTGGAATTGATGGCCGCCGCGTAAATCATCCCGTCAGGATTGATGTACGAACGTAAAGCGTACCTGTATAGTTACACACACACACACACACACATATTTATGTATAGTCAGTAGACGGAAGTGTGAGTGTATGTGAGTACGCCAAGTTCTGGTTTTTGCGCACCTCTCCCCCATATACCCCTTTCGACCCCTTCCCCAACGTTCCCGAGTCCTCCCCGTCACGTATCTTTTCCCTTTGCTCGTATATCCAGCATCCGAAGAGTGCAACAGCCATCCCTCTCGCGTTCCCTCCAAAACCACTTTGCATAAGCCAATGTCCGAGGCACTAAGGACACAGAGCCAGTTTTTCTATTTATCCACTCACTCTGCTCGTTTATTAGAGCCATTTTGGCTTTTTGTAGGGTACATTTGTACGTGTAGGAAGAGGATGGTGGCGGAGTGCAGTTCGGATTTTCTGGCTGATAGAATAGATTGAATCGGTCATAATTGGATTATATTGGTCCGAGGAACAAGCTGGCCACTCGGTCGTATCGATGTTTGATTGAAACAAATCTAGGTACTTTAATTTACGGATGTATACCTTCCAGAAATGGATGGCGATGATTGGATTATAAGTTCGCTTGCTTTGAACATGTGTGCGAAGCTGGAGATCGACCCACTAAAACGTTGAAGAATTACGAAACTTCTAATTTATAGGAGATTGCTTGCGAATAGGACGTTGGGTTACTCTCAGATTTCATAAGCATGGTGAACAAGTGAATCAAAATATTTTGGGTTTTTTGTTTGGGTTGTTTGTGGATGCAAGAATTTTTGTGAGAACTTTCGCAACCGTTTAGTAAATGACATTGCAGCAGGAACGTAATGAAATTCTGCTTACTTTTCCGTTCGGCTTTCCCTTACACTGAACAATCTCAAGGTCAAGAAAAAAACTACTTTCAACTGGAAGTTTGAGGCTTGTTCTACATAGGATTAACCGATTGGTGAATGGACGAAGGCTGATTTATATTTAAAATAAGACGAGAATCTGAATTGTCAATAAAAACCCGAATCACTAAAATTTAGTAGAAAAATCACAGTTGTTAGCATCGATTTCTCGGTTGAATATCGACTTTTGATGTCACACGAAATGATTTCTGGTTTGTGGTCTTACACATCGCGCAACTTAACTACGATACGGCTGTGTACGGTAGGTGTTCTAAAGGCGAAAACAAAAGTTTTTGATGAGTTTTGAGGGTAAGTATGTCTTTCATTACTTAAGGGGGTATCCCTCGATGGAAACTTCAAAAAATTGTTTCAATTTGCATGTTGTTATAGTGTGAACTTTGAAGAATATGTGAAGGGGCCAGTCCACTTTGAAAATTTCAAAAAATCGAAAGCAAGCAAGCCTTGAAGAAATCGACGATGATGAGCAATTAGAAGGGATTTTGTACGGTGCAGGAATTGCCGGTTGAGTTTAGGTAAGAGTTTTTCATAGTATAAACTTCGGACGCGTTTTTCTCGTAACAACGTTTTCAAAATCTAGCTCCATCGTATGTCTAAAACTAATAAACCAATTCTCTTGAAATTTGAACCACATATTGTAAACATGATTCGCAATAAGATGACACTCGATGGTTTTAAAATGTTGATTTATTTCTTTTTTTTTGCGAGAAAAAGATTTTTTTTTTGCGTTTTTGTTTACTTTTTTCGTTTTTCATCTGGGATTTTTTTATTTTTTGATATAACTTTATATCCGAGGGTCATTTTGTAGCTGGTGTCAAACTGAATCGAATAAACTTTGATTTTTTTGTTTCACACAAGCCCTTGCTGAGTTGTGATGGAGCTACCTAGCTCACCTATTTTTGAGGCGTCACGTTTAACTATAGTTTTTGTACTCAAAAATGAATAAAAATGAATTAAATTTTTTTTTAAATGTATTTCAAGACTTTATTTATCAAGCCCAACAACTTTTATATTCATATCTTTTATAAAATCCTTTAAAAAAATCGCGAAAATAGCCTTTTTCGTGGCTCCAAAGTGGACTGGTTCCTTAAGACCAACCGGAGCCTGAAATTCTAACAATTGCCGAAGTTACACCTATTTTAGTGGAGAGTGTGCGTCAGGTTTGAACCGCGATCCGGCGAGTTCGAACGCGAGTATCTCGAAACTACATATTTATACACGGCGAGATTGATATCTTGAGTAACTTTCACACTATTGACTTGAATTTGCACAGTTAACGTCCAAACAGTAGACATTTTCGGTTCACGATCGCATTTTTTAATTGGATGAACCATTTGTTAATAACTATGACTTGAGCATGCTGTTTTTCAAGAGAAAAATTTGGTTTTCTTTGCAAAAGCTGTCATTTTTCGTATTTCTCGAAATTCCGAAAAGTGAATCGTAAACCCATAGCCAGTTGGATATATTTGAAGAAAAAATTTTTTGTTTTCGTTTCAGATTACATTTGAGCCTGGTAGAGATCCCGCCGTTTCGGGCCTCGCCGCTGGAGAACTGCAACGCCAACTGCAGCACGACGAACACTTCGAAAGATTTTCTTCCGGAAAAATTACATTGTAACCACAAACATGTGTACAACATGCTGGGAAAAATTAATTTATTCCAACCAATGTGTTACTAGAAAAAAATGCATCCTTCTGACCCTTCAAATTGGGCTTTCAGAGAGGGATACCCCGTTATAGTACAGTCGTGCTGTCGATGAAAAACCCCGTAATCGGAAAAAATTAGAAGAAGGCTAGTTTTTTGACAGGTGATTGTGTAGGTGCCGCGGGTGCTAAATCCAAGTTTGCCTAAAAATCGGAGTGTAGGGTTTTTTTTAAGGGATGAAAGGGGATGGGGGTGAATTAATGCCAAACTACAACCCCTACGAGGTCGGCGCCGTGAGACAAAATGTGCAGAAAAATCCAGGCTTTAATTTTGTTCACAGGGCTGGAGTCGTGGAAGTCCATTTTGGGGGTGAAAAAGTGGGGTGAAATTTTGAAAAATCAGTTCTAATTCAATAACTCTTTATAAAAAAATCGTACACTTTTTGCTCAAACGGAAACGTTGTAGCCCTTGAAAAGACGCGTCGATCAAGTATTTGATCATCACTATCCGATAATATCTTCACCTTCAAAAAAATGGTTAAAATACGCAATAAATTTGTTTATTGAATAACTCAAAAACAATCGATTTTTCGGGTATGGTTCAAATGTATGAAATGTAGAGAATAATTTTCTCTATATTTTCGATTCTATGGATCACCCTTGAATTTCGATTTTTCAACCCCTCTCGGGGGTTGAAAATGCAAAATGAAATTGTGGGAAAACTATTGACCGTGCGAATTCGCCGCCGTGGAAAAATTTGTAGTTTGAACCCTCAGCTACATTTTTGTCCACGGCGCCAAACTCGTATCTCTTTATTTTTGGTCAATAGTTTTCCCGAAATTTCATTTTGAATCTTCAACCCCTGAGAGTGGTTCGAAAAAGCAAAATTTAAGGGTAGTCCATAGGATCGAAAATATAGAGAAAATTATTCTCTGCATTTCGTACATTTAAACCATCCTCGAAAAATCGATTGTTTTTGAATTATTCAATAAACCATTTTTTTCAATACTTCAACAATTCTTTTGGGGGTGAAGATATTATTGGAGAGGGATGATCAAATACTCGGTCGACGCGTCTTTTCAAGGGCTACAACGTTCCCGTTTGAACAAAAATTGTATGCATTTTTCCTAAAGAGTTATCGAATGAAAACTGATTTTTCAAAATTTCACTCCACTTTTTCACCCCCAAAATGAACTTCCACGACGTCGGCGCTGTGGACAAAAATAAAGCCCGGATTTTTCTGAACATTTTGTTTCCCGGGGCCGACCTCGCGGGGGTTGTGGTTTGGCATTAATCCAGCCCGATCCCCTTTCATCCCCTAAAAAAACCCTACACCCCGATTTTTAGGCAAACTTGGATTTAGCACCCGCGGCACCTACAAAATCACCTGGAAAAAAACTAGCCTTCTTCTAATTTTTTCCGATTCCAATATACAGCACGACTGTACTATTAAGATCGAATCAATCTTCGATTTTTAGCAAAAATGAACAATAAAATCGTAATAATCGTCTTGAATTAGACATGTTTATTTACCGGTGCTGTATTCTGATCTCTTTGCAGTTAATGGACATATGGGCTCAGTTCTGATAATTCTCAAAGCAGAGTGAAAGAATTTACCTCATCTGCTCACAAATGCAAAATTAATTCCTGTTAAGAATTGACAACGTACATTAAATGTTGTCGTAAAATCATTTTATTCGTTTTTTACATTTTTACAAGAATACATTTTTTATTTTTCTGACGAAATAAACCTTGGTCTTATTTTGAGAATGTCACGGTAAGGTGCAAAAAGCTTTGTGTATTTTCTACGGAATCGTAATAACAAATATAATACTCATATGTATAAGCATATTATACTTTTTGTGCAAGACAGTGATCTCCAATTCCAGCATATAATAAAAATAAATAATCAATCGTTACGCTTTACAGCGTTCATTACTACACGCCTATTTGCTGGCAATCGAGTGTCAATTTACTGGTAAGTTCGTCCATTCACTGCCGATTTAGTCATTTCACTATTCATTTATCAATTCCTTTAATATTATTTATACTACTATCTATAGTATACTATTATACTATTATATACTATATAATTAATACATTATTACTATGATACTATTATCAGAAGATATCAGAATGATATCTTTTGTTAGCTATAGCGATGGAAACATTTGTTATCATATTTTCATTTCACAATCCATTTGAATCCTACAGTGTCGTTATTCATCCATTCACTGGTCGGTTTACCCTATTATTCCACTCACCACAAATTTTACTCCATATTTAGAATGCATGATTGGAAATTTTTAACTTCGTATACGTTTAGCTGGATTTGTATTTCCTACCCTACTTACCTATACTATGTAGCTTGGGAATGATTACCGCAAAGTATCGAATATCGATGTTGAACCTTTTTTTTTCAATTTTTCGTATCGCTTCGAGGCTCAAGGACTACGCAGGATTATTATCTATGCTTTATGGTAACGCACATTCTTCGATCGTGAGCTACGCTTTATCGATAGCTATAAATTGATGAGTGGGGCATTCAAATTTCCGAAATAATCTTCTCAAGGTGAGCCAGCTACCATACAAATTCAATCCTCAATTACCCATCGAAAGTATTGTTGCTCTTTTCCGGATTCGATAGTCAAATGATACGTAAAAATATACGCAATCTTTAGTCTCAATGTTACATGAAATGTATTCGAGTACTCTTGTTCGACAGTCAAGTTTTTTTCCGACAGTAATTATCGCTATTCAGAATATAGACGAATTCGTTATGTTTTTTTCTCTGCTCTCACGAGTAGCGCTCGTATACATGTCACGTTCTCATTACGTTCCATTGTTTGTTTCAACGAACAAAGAAAGATCTCGCCACAAAGCACAATTTGCCCAGTTGACAATGAATATATTGTCTCAGAAATTCGAAAGGCAATGAATTTAATATTAAAAAGGCATCGAAGCCAAAAGTATGGCGAAACATATGTATGCGAGATGAAAAAAAAAAAACGCAAAGTGCCAACTATAAATAGGACATATAATTAAAAAAAAATTCTTTCGAGAGGGAAAAGAGTTTCGCGGTTGAAAATTGGTGAGAGAGTTATAAGGAATATTAAATGCTGCTCGAATATATCGCAAAAATTTCTATACAGCATGAATACTATTTTCATGAGAAATGTACGCGATGCCAGTTTAGTACAAATTCTCTCTCTCTCTCTCTCTCTCTCTCTCTCTCTCTCTCTCGCTCTCCCCCTCTCTCCCTCTCTCACTCTATCTGTCCCTCACTTTTTGTACTCGAAATAAAACGTCGTAAACGTGTCTCGAATAAATAAGACTTATCATTATGACTATTTGAAAAAAAGGAACGAAGGAGGCGAGGGGCGAAGGGAACGAAATTAAACACGTCGAATCATCAGTGTACACAGAGGCGTGGCAGAACGCCATATTTTCAACACTCACGTACACGCAGACCCACACACACCACAGGAATCCTGTAAATTAGTCTGTGACCTAAAATAAGTAGCCGGTTTTGCGGCAAAAAATATTCTCGGTAAGAACTACGAAATTTGTCCCGGCAAAACGACTTTTAGAGTGAAACAAAAAATGATGTTTTTGTATCAATTAAGGCGTTACCCCCACTTGTAGCGCAAAAAAGGCCTTTTTCATGAATGTTTTTAAAGAAAACTACGAAACTTTTTTAATCGATCAATATACCATCTTGAAGAACACATCTTGAAGAACTTTCAGTAATTTTTTTATTGAAAAATATTACATTGTTTAGTGGCAAATGGCCGTCAATGAAATAATGTTTTTATATACACGGTTTGCGGTGACCAACATTGCGGCGAAATGGATCATCTGAAAAAAAAAAATGCGGATGGATTTAGTCAAATATAAGTATAAACTAGTCTTTAATCGAAGAATTTTCAAAAATATTCATTTTTCACAAAATGGCGGACAGTCAAAGTTAATGGTTCGATTTTAACGAAAAAAAATCGAACGATTAAAGACTACATTTTTATGTATTAAATAAGCCTGCAAAATTTCAAGAAGATCGGTTCATTAGTGTTCGAGTAATCTTGGTCACCGACTTCAGAAATGCCATTTTGAGAAAAAAGCGTTTAAAGTTTCTCTTCTTCTTCTCTTTCAACGCTCTTTCAACACGGATTCTTCTCTTTCAACGCTCATATCTCAGTCAATTTTGTTCGGATCGACTGGAAATTTGCAGGACATATTCTCAGATACTTATACTTCAAAAAAATGCAATAAAAAAAAATCGATTTTTTCAAAATCGCAAGTGGGGGTAACCCCTTAATGTAATTTCATTCTAATTTAGTAAATCAATTCTTGACAAATCCCGGAGCCATTATTTTTTTTAATCTCCTTGGATTTCGCAAATATTTTGTTTATCGTGCAATTTTTCGTCCGAACAACAATAACGTTGTTGAATTTGTATTTTTATATATATAAAAAAAAACATCGGTTGAATCGTTAGAACGCAACGATAATTAATTTTGTTTTAATTGTACAAATGTTATTTGGCCGATTTAGGCTGTGAAAATCACTCGAACTTTTTCCATATTCTCATTAGAGATTTACAAACTCAGTTTGCAAAAAAAGCTTCGGATAATGAAGAAAATAAAGAAACGAAAAATGAAGGAAAAAAAATCGTTGCATTCCAATGATGCAAATTTTGAACGTCGTAAAACTATTCCAGAGTTTCTTCTTGTTAATATTCTTAAGTTTTACGTTATTTCTTAATGATCCTTAAATTTTACGTCCAAACAATAATATTCTTTATAAATTTGTATTTTTATAACGAATAATGTACGAAAAGTTACAAGAAAAAATCGTCAAGTTTTCGTTACTTATTTACCGCAGTATTCCTCGCCGTATTCCTTTCCGTTGAAAAACTATTCCAGTATTTATTTTCCCCGACATTCTTATCGCGAATCAATATCGAGATATGAATTTACAACATCCCGACAGGCTCAGGTGGTCAACATATTTTTGATTGGCTGTATGAGTCTTTATTGGCAGGAACCATCATAAAAAATTATCTTATCAAAGTTCTTCGTATTGAAACGCAGACTTAACAAAAAAATCAAACAAAAAAACTTCGCGCTGTTTACGATCGAAACGTTGTTTTCATCCGAACAAATCGACTTTGCGCAAAGATCGATACTTGTTTTATCCACGAGCATGCAGAAATTCACGGTACAAAAATAAGTGTTTCGATCGATTCCTAAGAGGCTTTATCTCCCTTTTTTAATGCGACATTCAAGTTCGAGCATTCTCTCTACCTCGCGAAACAATGGAAAGAATGTCGAAGAAAAAGAAATACAGATGCATACAAACATAATTCACCGATTTCGAGTGACCTACATACGAAATGAAATGTTTCCTACATTGAGTGTCGTGACTCACGAACTTTCGCTTTTCAGCAATCGACGCGGGGATATATGCCGAAATTTATTCGTAAGGAAAGAATGATCGAACGAAATAGGATCGACGTGTGTCACCGAGTGAAAATAATGTAGCCTCACGTGCACGCAAAGATTCTCGGCTCGACGAGTGCGAGATGAAGCAACGGATAAAGAACCGGAAATAAAAGAGCCTTTTTGTAAAAGTCAAATTACTGACGTTTAAATATTTGTAGAAAGCCTCGTGTAGTTGACCTCTCTGGTGTAGCCGGTGGGAAAGTTCGACGGTTCACCAGACTCGAAATGACACAATTCCATACACATACATATTCTCGAACACACGTAATATATATATATATATATATATATATACGCACACACAAATGAGAGCCAGTGAGAGAGATTCAGTCAGCCTTTTGTTTGAGGACTATTGAATTTCACCGCGAGCATCGCGACGCAGGTGTTAGTACAAGCCCCCAGGGAGAATGCACACGCTTTGGTGCATCGTGCTCTTGTGGCTCATCGACTGGTGTAAAATGATTTTCCAATTCCTGTGGCACCGATGTTATCGTCGACGAAACAGTATTCCAAATGTAATCCAATTAAGTAACCCATTTTTTTTTAATCTTTGAATTGTTTTCGTATCCGACTAGAGAAGAAATAAATGTTTATTTTGATTATCACAGCGTAGTGGATTGTTGCAGGTACAGTATTTTTCGTTTTCTCGCTATCCTCGGCCATTGATATCACTTACTACATAATCTTTTTTTTCATCTACATAAATTTCGTCTATTTAAATAAATATAAATACTACATAAATACTTCCATAAATTTCGTCTACATAAATAATCTTTTTTTCGTCCCATGCGAATTTTATTCATCTCCGGCCGAGTAATTTCTTGCGTGATTTCAGCAAGTCCGATATAATCTCGAGATAAAGATCATCGCGTATAGATTTTTGCGTCGCGAAACCAACAAATGGTGGGAGAATGGAGGCGGGTTGAAATTCCGAACTTTGAATGATCAGAACGCTCAGAACTCCGAAAATATACTACCCCGAAAGATCAAAACTCCGAAAATCTGAACGGGGCCGAGTTGAAATTCCGAACGTTGAATGATCAGAACGCTCAAAACTCCGAAAATATACTACCCGAAAAATCAACACTCCGAATGGATTTTCCACGAAAGACCAAAACTCCGAAAATCTGAACACCGTCAAAATAATTCGGCTATGGAAGTTTTTAAAGTTTCAAAATTTGTTTTTCTTCATTAAGGCCTTAGACCACTCTAGAGGCCGAAAAATAGGCTTTTTGGGGATTTATTTCTTCAGAAAAACTACAAAATAAATCGAGATTATAAAAAAGGGTGTTTATCATACATATCAGTGACTGTATGCAATAATTTTTTTTAAGCGATTCATTTCAAAATGGCGGCTGTGCAGCGTTTATTTCAGAACCGCATTTTTTAAGTTGGCCGGAAGCATAACTCGGACAATTTTCAACCGATTCACTTGAAATGTTGAATATATCTTGAAAAATGCATTGTCTATGGAAGTACGTAGGATTTTTTTTTATATTGCATAGTTCATTTGTTATTAACGATTTTTAGGCAAATTTTGGGAAAGTGAAAAATTTGCCTAAAAAATCGTCATATAATTGTTAATACGTGCTACATCATTTACAGTCAACTGTGTCGCCTTTCGCTGGCATGATCTTGACGAACCTTGTAATTTCGGAACATTATAATTAGGAATTTTAAACCGTCGGCGCATTCAAAGTTCGGAATTTCAACCCGGCCTTCATGTCAAGATCATGCCAGCGAAAGTCTACACAGTTGACTGTAAATGATGTAGAACGTACAACATTGCCTAGGCAAATTTCAAAATTGACGCAAAATAACTTCTTAATAAAAAAAAATTTTGAAATAATTCGTCGATTTATTGAACATTTTGAAACTTTTAAAACTTCCTTAGCCGAATTATTTTGACGGTGTCAATATTTGCGGAGTTCTGGTGTTTCGTGTGAAATTCTTTCAGAGTTTTGATCTTTCGGGGTACTGTTCTTTCGGAGTTTCGAGCGTTCTGACCACTTAAAGTTCGGAATTTCAACCCGGCCCTCATGTCAAGATCATGCCAGCGAAAGTCTACACAGTAGACTGTAAATTATGCAGAACGTACAACATTGCCTAGGCAAATTTCAAAATTGACGCAAAATCACTTCTTAATAAAAAAAAATTTGAAATGATTCGTCGATTTATTGAACATTTTGAAACTTTTAAAACTTCCTTAGCCGAATTATTTTGACGGTGTCAATATTTTCGGAGTTCTGGTGTTTCGTGTGAAATTCTTTCGGAGCTTGAGCGTTCTGACCTTTCAAAATTCGGTATTTCAATCCGCCCCCATCTTGAATTTCGAAACATTTAAATTCGCAATTTTAAACCTTCGGAGCATTGAAAGTTCGGAATTTCAACCCGGCCCCGGGAGGACGAGGGCGAAAAATTTCAGAATGGAGAGAGCAGGTTGGGAGCCCGAGGTGAGGAAGGAGAAGAACGTGAGAAAATAATAAAAAGGACAAGCGTGTAAAGTCACACGTCTATATGTATATATATATAAAGGTGGCGTTACTTGCAAAAGCGTGGTCCAACGCGAGTAACACGAAGACAAGTAGCAAGCAACAAGTGGGGATCTCTGTGTCGCTTGGGGTGTTAGCCAGGGTTGTTCGGCGAGCCCGAGCAAAGCAGAGAAACCAGCACGAACGCCACGAGCAGCACCCTAGTGCTTATGTACCAGCATCACATTTCCTTTCGTTTTCTCTCCTTCGCTTCCTTACACCGAGCCAGACCGAGAGAAAGAAGCAGAGAGAGAGAGAGAGAGGGAGAGAGAGGAGAGAGAGAAGAGTGAGAACAAGTTTGTTCAAAAGCCATCTCTACTTGGAGTAGTACTCACTCGGTCACAGAGCAGGCGAGAGGCTGAGGGTGGGAGTGAAAGGGCCAACGGTAGCTGCCGGATACCTTATCCACCTTTCGCACCACTCTTTCTCCCTTTCTCTCTCGCACTTCCGCGTCTAGATCCGGAGCCCCGCGTCGGGATCAGAGAACATCGAAGCACTATATCTATAGACGTTTATACTCGTGTATTGGTGTGGATCCTATATATAAGGAAATCCTACGTAGAAACGGCAACAAGGGAATTCACGAATGCAGCAGCAGCAGGCCGACCCTCAAGTTTCTCTCTGTTCACCGCGATCCTGCGCTCCTCTTCACCGCATCGCCGACCACTTTAATCTGATTCCATTAAAGTGACCGCGCTCTCCCTTTCCCTTTCTCTCGTCCTCTCTTTATTTCGCCTTGACTCTGTGGATACGCGCGTGTGTAGATACCGATTTCTGGTTTTGGGCAAGATAAACGGAAGAAGTTCCCAAGCAAATGAGACGAGAATGTGAAAAACGTAGAAACGGAGGATCAAGCTGGAGATAGAATGTGGATAAATAACGTCGGCGAGTCGAAAGGAACGAGATTTTGCGTGCTCGGCTAATTAAAGCCGCGATATCAACAAATTTATATGTCAACAATTTGTATATGAATTTGTATAGACATATGTATATGTATATATTTATATGTGTGTGTGTGTGTACATATAGATGTGTGTGAGAAGATTGGAAAGGTCCCTTGGTTGGTATAAATTGGGTGTTGGAATGAATTGCTACTCGAACGTTTATCTTTTCGCAACGAGGAAAGTCAACGATATCGCGATAATACCGAATTACTCACCGGATGCCTCGTCCATGTCCCGGTAGGTCGCTGAAAGGAAAACATACAACGGTCAAAATTTAGTTCACCGTGAACAAAAAATGCGACGAGCGAAAAAAAAAATTGTTTTCTTTAAGGGGCTAGGCCACAGTAACAGGTTTAAAATCGTGTGCGAATTTAACCATTTTTTTTCGTATGTAAAAGTGAGTTACTCATAAAATTAATTACACATCCATTTAGTATGAATATTAGAATTTTTTTTCGATGTACAAAATGGCCGACTACTAATATTTTCTTTTGTTATCATTATTTTAGGCGCTCCGCGGCGTGACATTTAGCATCCACAATTTTTGACCTAGAACAAAAAACAAAAATTCTCGTCAATCTACATTAGAATACCCAGAGAAGTACGTAAGGAATTTGAAAAATATTGTTTTATTCCAAAGTTGTAGGTATTTGAATGAATTTTCAGTGAAAAATTTCGTATAAAACTGCTCATAAAATGAAAAGTTTTCGATTAACCAGAAATTTTCTACGTACTTCTCTGCGAAATGCAATCAGGAACATAACTTTTAAATTTCAAGTAAATCGAGTGAAAATTATTGAAGTTTTTTGTCACGCCAATTGGGTAAAAGCTGTTTCGAGAAAAACGCGTTTAAAGTTTTAGGTATTCTATGGCCGTGCCAGAGGTGGGCTTACGTTTTACGCTTAAAGTCGGTGAAAAAAAAATTCTTGCTATAAATCGAATAGTAACTTTTTCTTATGATGATAAAGCACCGGTTTAGCGAAAAAAATCGACTTTTTGACAATTCTACTGTGGCCTTACCCCTTAAGAAAATGACAGACTAGAATCGAATTCGAGAGAAAACAAGTGAAAACGTGATTGTTTGTTGTAGTATCGATTGTATATATTTTTGTTTAGCTCGCATACTTGTTCTACTAATATCCGTGCAGAAATTGTCGTACGAATCCAATTGGATTCCTATACTTGACTCTACTTCCTGATGGGGATCCAATGGGTGATCGCATTGGATCCCTAAACTGAAACGTCACGCTCGTACATTGGATCCTCATCGGGATTGCTCATTAGAATCCAATGTACGAGTCCAATTTGAATCCTAAAGGATTTCCACATTATCGAACAGAATCCGATACGAATTTTGATGGATCCCATTGCATTCTGTACGTTGGGTTTTCATTAAAAAATTATATAGATTTACAAAATGAGTGGAATTAAAAAAAGTAAAAATCTTATCTGATAAAAGTAAAAATCGGTTAAAAAAGTATATCAGAAAAAATCGATTTCAATCAGATAACTGAAAATCCGCTTTAATGATCGCTTGTCATTCATTTGACTGCACTTCGTCATGATATCACCACATACGTACACGCTTACGAAACGTGCAGATTATCTTTCAACACGCCGAGTTCTTTCTCATGACTTTTCATATATTTTCGATTCGACCGTGGTAAGAATTCTCGAGTGGCGTTCATTGGGGAGCAGTGCAGGATCCAATTGGATCCCAATGAGGATTCCCTATGTACAGTGTCCCTAACAAATTCCTATAGGGATTTGGGTGTATCTTGGGACTTCCCAACAAATAGTCCAGCAAAAGAGACGAAAAGCCAGCACTTTGTAGCGTAGAATATTAATTTTTGACTGAAGGTAGATGGTTGCATACAAAAATTAACCCCGATAAAATGTTGCCCCTCAATTCGCCACAACCCTAAGAAATAGGGGTTGAAAACTTAAAAATCGCCGTATCTCGATAATTAATAGCCTGATCAAAAAATGTTTCGAACAAAAGTTGTTTGGAATAATAAAATACGTATAAAGTTACCCGACGTCCAATCCCCTTGGACGCAGCGATAGGTCTATTCCGCTCGCACTCGCATCAACCCCGAATTTTGGAATCGTTTTTGTGCCGCTATTTTTGAAGATAGGGGGTTGGACGTCTGATAACTGTATACAAATTTTATTATTCCAAACATCTTTTGTTTGAAACCTTTTTTGATCGGGTCATTAATTAGCGAGATACGGCGATTTTTAAGTTTCCAACCGCTATTTCTTAGGGTTGGGGCGAGTTGAGTGGGCAACATTTTATTGGGGTTACCTACTTTCACTATGCAACCATCTACCTTTAGTAAAAAAGTTCATATTCTACGCTAAAAAGTACTGGGTTTTCGTCTCGTTTACTGGACTAAAATTTGTGCACGGTATCACGCAACAATATTTTTTTTCGAAGATCCAAAAAAGCCCGGTTGAGGATTTTAAATAAAATATTCTCGAACGACTTAAGTAGGGAAATAGCGCGAAATCCGCTTGGATTCCAATGTGGACTCCCTGCGTACGGCATCCCTATTAAATCGCTATAGGGATGTGGCAGGAACGATGTTGGAGCTTGCATCGTTGGAACGCATTAAATAAGCTTTTTCATGGTTTTCTTCTTAATTTTCTTTATCATCCAAAATCTTGTAAATTCTGGCTCTTGATGCGTCATATGAGGATCCTATAAAACGATTGAGTAATTTTGGTGGACTAAATTTGGCAAAAAAAAGTTCGGGCTACGAAACTTTCGTTGCACGATACAAACTTCGATATCATTCGTAGGATCTACGGACTCCCCAACACGTTTCCGCACGGATAGCATGGCGTTGAAGTTTGCATCGTTGAAATGCAAAGAAAATTCTTTCCAAATTCTTATTTTCATTATTATCTAAAATCATACTTTGCAAATTTGATGTAGATCACTAAAGAAGAATCCTAAAAAATGTTTGCGTGACTTTTGTAGTTCAAATCTGCCGAAGGAATTTTGGGAAATTAAGAGGGTATACCAGTGTGACACTTTAAAAAAGTCGTTTTTTTTCTCGCCTTTTTCGACAGTTTATACTTTATACTTTACGTTTATACTTATCAGTTTTTATAGCAAATATCATTTTATCTTGCAAAAATCGATAGTTAAATCTTTAAACGCGTTTTTCTCGAAATGAGATTTTTCAAGTTTGCTGACATTGTAACTCAAAGAGCAATTATCCGATTGACTTGAAATTTGAACTGAGTACTCTTGAATATATTTACTCTACAATGACGTAGGATATTTTTGATTGGATGAAAATTGACGATTTGGCATTGAAATAAACGACCATTTTATAGGCAAGAAAACATACTTTTTTTTCATAACAACGCCACTTTGTTAGATTTTGATATTTTTCGAGAATCCTACGTCATTGTACAGGAAATACCTTCCAGTTTAACGACATTTTTTCCTCTTTCGGTTTCAGCTACTCAATCGGCCGGAATCATGTCAGCAGTGGAGGAACTTTTTTTTTGCGCTTCCGAAACCAGCGCATAAGTCGCTTGGATCTCAATATTTTTCTATGAAAAAATTATGTAATATAGGTCAAATATAGCCAAATATGTTCTTAATTTTCCGAAACATTTGATTGAGTACTTTTTTTCGAAAAAATTCCCGAAAAGCAGCCAAATTTTCAGCGTACACAGTGGTTAAAAAAACCGTTTTCCTTGCATTCCAACGAGACTCTTTCTTTGTCTCTCTATTCCCGTTGGTAATAGTAATTTTTTACACTTTTCTTATCATCGCGAGCGATCACCCGATACTGCAATAATCGAACCAAGTAACTGGCCATAACAATAACAATAATTGAATCTTGATAACGCTAAAAATATCCAGGTGGTAATGCAAATATATATCAGGCGTACATTCGATGTAAGATACATAATAAAGTTACGTGCTAGACTCTTTCGTAAATTGTCAGTTTCCCTCGGGCGATAAGAGCGTACAATTTTCCGTGCAACACAATGAAAAAGTAACATATCGAATAAAAAGGAAGAAGTATACGGTGTGGTAGCGTTGCAGCAACGCACGGCTATACTCGCGACGGAACGCGATAAGTAGGTTAATGCGCGCGATTTCAAATCGTTCTGGCGAATAAACAATACGCGGCTCGCGTATATCTATACGTCGACCGCGGGGAGATCCCGTCCCGGGGCTTCGATACGAAAAACATTGCGATCACGAGGAAACGAATCGCTACAGTATATCTCTTGATTATTGCGAGTTGAACCGGGCCTGCAACAATGGAGGCGCTATGTTGATTGACAACTGGATAATGTATCATTTGCCTATCGACAGTAGTGGACGCGCGATCGGTGTGCGGCTGCGTCGAATTCGCATGTCCAGCAGGGTTGGCCTGCGCCAATACTTGGATGGGTGACCGCTTAGCCACGCACGTGCTTGCTCGCCGACCAACGAGTCGCGGCGATTGTACTGAGTTTTCGGTGGTAACACAGTGGAAACTCGGTAAAGTTCGGCTACCTGTATCGGAATTGGTTTTACGCAGTTTTCTTGTGTCCTCTTGGAACTGTGGGAACTGTGGGCACACTCTGGATGGTCGGCGAGGAATTCGATAGTGCGAAGTGACAAAATTTGTATAAAAGTGGAAAAGATCGGTTCGTAAAATGTGAGTTATATATATATATATATATATATATATATAAGATATATATATAACTCACATTTTACGAACCCATCTTTTCCACTTTTATACAACTTTTGTCACTTCGCACTATCGAATCAGGTATAAAATACTGCTCCGATGAAGTATTGAGTATATTAAAACTAATATTAAATATTGGGTATATATTGAGTATATTAATACTTTTAGCGTTCGAAGGGGGACGTTAAAAAACATATTTTTTAGACCAAAATTTAAAATGGCGACGTTAAGATAGCTCACATGTCTTTTGAAAATGGGATCATGACTTTTTCTACCCAAAACATTTATCAGGTCAAGTCCAACAACTTCTGTAGGAAATAGGTTTGTTTGATAACCCAAACAAACTCACTCACATACACCCACGCGCGCACTTATGCTAGGGATGTTGAAGATTTTACCTGCTCACGATACATCCTGGATAGCGCTAAAATAGTAAAAAAAATGATATTCTAATTAAAAAATTATTAAGGTTATCAAAAAACTTTTCCTACAAAAGTTTTTGTTTTGACCTGATAAATGTTTTGGGGAAAAAATGCATGCATGGCATTTAAATTTAAAAAACATGTCAGTTATCTTAACGTGGCCATTCTGAATTTTGGGCCAAAACGTAATTTTTTTAACGTCCCCTTCGAACCCTGAATGTTTTAGTATACTCAATACTTGATCGGAGTAGTATTTTTCGAGATAAATCAGGTGTAAGATTAAAATGGGACACCCGGTATATATATACATATATATAACGATGATATCTTTTACATTCCATGTGGATTTTTTCTTGAACATACAGGCCCAAAAAGCGACGTCCAAAAGGAAAATCTATATGCTTCGTATCAATACCTATCCGAATCAACTCCATGTATGTTCTACGATCTTTGATGGTATTGTAGTTTGCAACATTGGGGTGCAGCAAAAATTCTTTCTTGCTTTTTATTTCGTTATTTTCATTATAAAAAAAAATTATTCCGCAGTTTTAGGTTATAGATTTCTAACAAGAATGTTTAGGAAAATGTCAACGATTTTCGAGCCTAAAGATGTGGAAAAAATTGCTCAATGAAAAACAAAAATATTTTCGTTTTATTCCAACGATGCAATCTTCAACACCATGATCTTTTTGGGCTTCCAAGAAGAATGCATTTTTTTAGTTTACTTTTGTGTGCATGCACTTTCCTCGCATTTTTTCAATTTGTGTTATTGTTATAAAGTGCACTGTTGAGCAATCAATAAATGACCAACTGAACACTAATGTAAATGGCTTAGATTTTGACCAAAAGTTAATGAATAGGATTGAGAGGATCAGTCACCAGAGTTAGGACGATAAAAAAATACTTATACCCGTCTAAATGACTTACAATGGGTTTCAAAAACTTTTAAGAGGAAAGTAATCTATAAAGTCCATGAAGAAAAAATAAAAAATAAATAAAAACCTATGCAACAAGAAAATTCAGTCGAATGAAAAATGCTTTCCCGCCGAAAACGGAGGAAGATTGTAGAACATACATGGGGGTGGTTCGGATGATTGGGGTAGAATATCCATAAGTGAATATCCATAAGTGAGTATAAAGTACAAATGAGTGCCAGAAAAGGCGGGAGGTAGAGGAAAAGTGAGTATAGAGGGAACCCAAATAAACAAAAGAAATAAACCAAAGCAAACTGACTTATCTCTACCTCCCGCTATTTCTGGCACTCATTTCTACTCTATACTCACTTGTGGATATTCGACTTATGGATATTCGACTCATGGATATTCGACTTATGGATATTCGTACTTATGGATATTCGTACTTATGGATATTCGACTTATGGATATTCAACGATAGTGGGTTCGGATAGGTATTGATACAAGCATCTAGATTTTCTTTTTAGTCGTCACTTTTTGGGCCACCCTATATATTGACCTTGCCAAAATTCTTTTCCAGATAACAAGAATCTCTCATTGATAAAACAGATAAAGTCATCGGCATTGCATTCTTGTGAAGAACATTAAAGAAAAAAGTATCAACGAACATTGCGTCCGACCTTTTGTGGAATGGATAACAAAATGATTACGAATTGAACGAACGTGTGGGGAATAAAAGGAAACAAAAGGGGAATTAATGGATCTTCAACTGTAGATTCGTACACTTTCACGGATTTCACGAAACTAGATCTGCATTAGTAGAAACCTTCTCTTTCTCTCTTTCTCCCTCCACTCCCCCCTCCCTCTCTTTGCACATGAAAGCACTCTCTAATACGTACTTCGACATTTCCCTCTCTGTTTCACGCAAGCGTAATGTTTTCTGGCTCATTGTCGTCCTCTCGCGGGTGGCAATCACGTCAGGAAGCATCGATTTGCACCGACGCCTAATTGCGGTCGTCCCTCCTGTTATTTCAGGCGTCGTTTCGCATTCTCTAACTCGTACTCACATACACACGGATCGCAAATGTGCAGGGATACGCATACGCCCTTCGGTTATAATAGTACGTTTATGGGTATTTGGGAGGAGAGAATCTCGTTGGTTTCAAACGTACCAAACATACTGTTACCTCTTAAGGATTAGCAGTTAGCCATTAAATAACACCGATAACACGCAATTTACGAGGTCGTAAAGCCGAACACGACCTATTGCCAAACGATTTTCGATATCTCTCGCGCACTCCCCCCCCCCCCCCCCCCCTCGCTCTCTCTCTCTCTCTTGTGAACAATAGCAAAACGTCCTGAGGCACTGCTGAACAAGCGAATGCAATTTCTGCAGACTCATGTATTTATTCTTGCTTGTAGAAGTCGAGAGTGCATAAAAACCAGAGAGAGAGAGAGAGAGAGAGAGAAAGAGAGGGTGGAGGCACTCAATGAGGCAAAACAGCCAAGAACATGACTCCTTGCATTGCATATGTGAGCAACTCTCGCATTACATTCTTTTGCAGCAATCGAGACACAGCCCAGGAGCAACAAAAATTCTCCAGTATGTTAAGTGGCCACAGAGCAAATTAATCCCTAATTAATACTCCCTAATACACGTATCTATCTTCGTGAACGGCTCGTTCAGAAATTTGTTGGGGAGTTCCCACAGCCTACCTCATTCATATAGGGCTTTGATGGAGACGCCGCGCCGCACGTTTGAGAATTTCTCATTTGCAATTCTCAATGGGAGTTTGTTGGGTCTCCCAAAGAGGTATCCTTTCGTGATCCCGAGTACAAATTTGTTGGGTCTCCCAAAAGAGGTATCCTTTCGTGATCGCAAGTACAAATTTGTTGGGGAGTCTCAAGATGCACCCACATCTCTATAGGGATTTGTCAGGGACACCGCATATACGGAGTCCTCATTGGGATCCAATTGGATTCTGCACTATTCCCCGATGAACGCCGTTTGAGAATTCTCACCACGTTCGAATAAAAAATAGGTGAAAAGTCGCGAGAAAAAACTTGGCGTGCTGAAACTGCATAGCCTGCATAACCTGCACTCTCCGTGAGTGTTTAGGAGAGTGTTTAGGACTTAGATAACATCACGATTCATCATGCTGGGGGGAGGTGTTGTGACTTATCACGTGTATTTTTTTGTGTAACTGCGCGGTCAATGCCATTTCAATATACTGAGAGTATATGAGGCGATCCATGTCACTTGAAACGGTACAAAAAAAAATCCACAAATAATTTTGAAAAATCGAGTTATTTTATTGAAAAATATTCACCGAGTGTCGAAAAAAAATGAGACATTTTTTCTCGTTGATTACCATTTTTTAACATTTTTCCATCCGAATTGCTGTATCTTTGGCAGGATTTGACGGATTTACATTCATAAAAAATGAAAATGTGCGTCTTTTTATGGCCTTTCAGAAAAAAATTAATTCAGATTTTATTGAGCAAGTCGAACGTCTGTTTCAGGGCAAAATATGCAAAAATATATTTTTTTCTTAAGGAAAGGCACTCGTTATTTAATTTTTTTAAATTTCCCCGAATTGTGAATATGAAAAACGGATTTTTGGTATTTTTTATATTATGGGATTCCTAAACACCGTGAAGTAACAGCTATTTTTTTTATTTTTAAAAATTAATATTCGATTGAAGAGTGTGGAGCACTCGCTGTATGTTTACCAGGTTTGCGAAATACATATGACATATATGTATTTCAGAATCTTTCTTTTTCAACTTCGACACTCGTCTATTTTTCAATAAAGTAACTCGATTTTTCAAAATTATTTGTGGATTTTTTTTTACTGGCTGAAGTGACATGGATCGCCTCATATATTATTTCGTTTTTCATAATAAAATACCGCACTCTCTATTGCTTGTGTCTGACGCTTCAAAAAAAATACACGTGATGTTGGGGGGGGGGGGGGCTAGAAACCTCACCACATATCATCATGGGGGAGGGGGGCTCAAAAAGTGGCTTAAAAGACCTCACGTGTTTAATGGACGACCTCTTACGTGTGTGGTGATATTATGTAAAAATATAGTAAAATAGATTTTAAAAAACGATAATTACAGTGGATTTTCAGTGATCTGAGTCAAATAGGGTATTTTACTATATGTAAGAAAAATACTAGTAATGTATAAATAAAGTAGTTTTCGTAATAAGCAATCGAATCATGTTGGTTTTCATTTATAAAAACACAAAATAAATGTTATAATTCATTTTTAAAAAAAGACTTTTTCTAGCTGTTCAATGAACATGCGAAACGGTAGCCGCCATAATGGATTCCGACGTGACATCATTGCCATAGTGAACAAAGAAAGCGGTAGAATTATTACTCTCTAACCTGTGAAAGAAAGCGTCAACAACTATATATTCTCGTTTGTCATAGTTAATTGCAAATTTTCAAATAGTTATCTGCACTTAAAAAAACAACAAATGAGTTTTTTTTTCGCACTATGACTTTGGATCTCTTTTCGCAAGTTTTAACCAAGTCTTCCTCATATTTATATCAATTGCCATTTTAATCCACAACTTGCCCGGTGTTTTTACACTAGTATTCTTGCAATTAGGAACAGCACAACAATGATAGGGATTGTAACTCACTTTTAACCAATAGAATTTACGTATTCACAATTGGCGCGGCGTCGATGTTGAGTACGCAAGTGACATCACGAACCGAAGCAGCATGGCGGCTAGCGTTTTCGCGCGGAGATTTGAAATGTCAAATTTAAATGCATTTTTATGGCACTTATCGATTTCATAAAATAGAAATAAAAATTCTAGTAGTTCATTACCACCAAAGGATCAAATTGGAACACCTTTCGAAAATGGGTGTAACACCCTATTGATTTTTAAGATATACTATTTTAAGCGGTATATATTTTTTTGCGATAAGATTCACACTATTTAGGATCCATTTATTTTGTAAATCTACATATTTTGTTTAGAACATCCAACGATCAGCATGCGATGGGATCTATGAAGAATCGTATCGGATTCTGTTCGATAATGTGGGAATAATTTAGGATTCGGTTTGGATTCGTACATTGAATTCCAATGGGGAATCCCCATGAGAATCCAATCTACGAGCATGGCGTTTTAGTATAGGGGTCCAAGGCGATGACCCATTGGACTTCGATTAGGAAATGGAGACAAGTATGGGAATCCAATTGGATCCCTACCCTAATTTCTGCGCGGGCCATTAGGGATGTATAAATTAAAATTGCAAAATAAGACTTTGGCTTGTCTCAAAACCTGAAGAAATGGAGAAATAGCAGTCAAATTCTCGTTGCATTTCGACGATGCGAACTTCAACGCCGTATTCTTTGTCGACATCTCGCTTGTCATTTTTTGAACCTTTGGACGCGTACATTAATCGCATTTGAATCCTTTAGGATTCAAATTAGATTCGTACATTTGGTTCCAATGGGAAATTCCGATTAGCATCCAATGTACGAGCGTGACGTTTGAGCATAGGGATCCAATGCCATGTCCCATTGAATCCCTATAAGGAAGTGGGAACAAGTATGGAAATCCAATTGGGGCCCTGCGACTATTTCGGCACGGAGTACGGTTGCAACTGACAAATGAAATGTCTCAAAGTCTCATGAACTTGCGTCTTTGGAGTCTTGCGCAACGATTACTTCCCCCTTTCGGTGAAGCATAATGGATATTAATAGATCGAACAAAAAGCAGAATTGTACAGCTCTTCCATTGATTGTCTTGCAATGTTATATAACGAGGATCCGAATGATAAATTTCATATACAGAGAGTACCCTCGGAAAGCGGGATACACGATATTTTCGTAAAAGTTTTTTACAAAGGAGAGGGGGGGGGGGCGGAAACGTTATAATAATTCCAAAGACCAATCAGGGAAGCAACGGCGCTGCTGTTCGCGAGCCGCTTCTTGTTGCGCAACGTCGAAAACACGACACGCGTGAGAACGGCGAGAAATGGAAGAGACCTTTTTTCTCGTTGTTTTTTGTTCCTTTTTTTGTCAAACGAGCGAGATTAGCGACAAAGTTCTTCCTCGTAAGCGCGAGAGAAGAGAGATTGAATCGCAGGATCTTTGTAGTTACCCGGTGATTGTAAATTACGGTGTCTTTTGACGTAGACGGATAGAGAGCGAGGGAGAGGCAGTGAGAGAGACTGAATTGAAGTATGGAACGAGTATACCAGGTGGAAATCCAATTAAAGAGTAACGTAGTATAGAAGCGCTACTGGCGTAATTAGCAGGAATAATTGCGGCATTGTTCGGATGTAATAGGGAATCGTTTGGATTCTGTAATGTACTATGGTACAATATTAACCGGGAAGTGCGCGATTCAATCCGTGTAAGAGTTGTCATCCCCCTTTCATTTTGTCGCACACGCAAGCTCGGCCAAAGTGACATAGCGATACCAGCTGACGGTAATGAAAACTGCAATCAGTTTTATCAGCGGTTTCTCGAATATTGGATAAAGAGGCAGAATCTTAACGACTGAGCCCACCAGACGTCTGCATTCAAGAATAATCACGTAAAAAGAGGTATTCACCCCAGGCACGTGCTGATGACAGCTCGGAAGGCTTGAAAGTCGTGACGCACCGGTGGCAGATTTAGCATGGAACATTCCATGTCTGGATGACACAACATCAACCAACGGGGCGAAGTACATTGAATTTTCAAAGCAAGACAAAGAGCCCGGAAATCCCAAAGGAATGACAGCCCCGTTGATGGGGCCACAAACGCGTGCTGCTCACGATGTTCCACAAGTCATCAGCGTGTAATGCGCTGTATAAACTCCGCAGACGCTCTTTATGATTGGAGTGTACCAAATCCAATGCAAAACGAATATAAAAGGAAAATGGTGGATTTATGAAAACGACGAAACCTGTCAAAGAGATTGCTTCGTGACGCGAAAGGGAGAGAAACCGGGGTAGAAGAGAGTCAAGGGGTAGAAGCACGTCTTGGAGCATAATGTATACAAGTTCAGAGCTCTCGCGTGAGATTTCATCTAACATTGCTTTATTGTATTTGCTTCCTAGCGAATATTGCTTCGCGCAGCCCTGATGAATGCTACACGAGACTCGAGAGAGATGGAGGGAGTTGTAGGTTCGCAGAATCGCCTTATATAGTGCCAAGGAAACAAATGAAAAACCGTCTGTCATACCACAGCGCGGTTACGCCATTTTCCTCCGACGCCTCGACCTCCACCTGCTTTTTCTCATATTATTCTCTGTTGCCCCCCTTGCAGCCACAACGTCACCAGCCATTACCGCTCCAACCTTTCCCGAAGATTCTCGTTTTCCCTTTTTCTTCCTCAAATTAACTATGCGTTTGCCAAGCTTGTTTATCATACCCTATAACTCATTGGTCGGATCTTTCGGTGCTTTGACTCGCGAGGAAACTCGTTTCCGATGTTTTTCATGGCATTCTTCGTCGACTTGTCCATAACTCATTCTTCGGGCCGAAAAACCCATTGACTATCATCCACAAAAATGGGAATGCTTCACTCCTTCGAATCAAAGTGCCTTCGGAATATTTGGGGAAACAATCGTAATGGAACGACCAATCAAGAAGGAATTTCGTGAAATGGAACGGATGAATGAACCCATTTGGGTTTCGAGTCTACATACCTTACATGCATAATTTGGTGAATACCGGTCCTTTTTATTTTTTGTTCATACTCAGTGCAGAACACACGTGACTATGGAAGAGCCAAGAATTGGCCGAGAAGACGGCAACCTAGTTGGCCAACCGCCAGACAAACTTGTACGCTATATACCCGTTTTATATGTACATTTATAAAACTATATACGGAGAGTTTTGCAAGTATAGTGGCATACCTTTAATATGTATTACGGGCCATGATATATCGCGGCCATTATCGCGCTACATAAAGTATAACTTCGCTTTAAAATTCCCGGTGTAGCAGACAAAATTGCCAAGTTACATTCGCTGATAAAACGCTCATGCTCGCGTTGACCTCCTTCGATCGAGTATGTAAACCCTCGTCTTACAACTTATTTATCGAAGAGAAATATACAAGAGCGTTCTTGATAGTGAAATCAAATTGACTGGCCGTTCTTTCATGCACGAATGCTAACAGAAATTATTTGCGATTGTAAAGAAACTGGACGGAATAACATTCAATAAAAACTAGATTGATTTTTCACAGATGACGATCTGAGGAGTTCTTAATCAATGAGGACAGTGGCAATCGAGTGATGGCTTTATCTCGAAGGGTGACGCAGGCCTCATTTCTGTTGGGCATTTAAAAGGTCTTCTCACTTTAGACGCTAAAAAAGGCTATTTTCATGAATTTATTTGATAGGTTTATATTATAGATATTGATATAAAAGTTGTTACACTTAATAAATACACTTGCGAAATAAATTTTAAAATGTTTTTAGTTATTCAAGCCACTATTTATAGACGAAAATGGTAGTTAAAAAAATGTCCTAAAAAAATGTAGGTCTGCGCTGTTGTAGTACAGTCGTGCTGTATATTGGAATCGGAAAAAAATAGATGGCTAGTTTTTTGACAGGTGATTTTGTAGGTGCCGCGGGTGCTAAATCCAAGTTTGCCTAAAAATCGGGGTGTAGGGTTTTGGTTAGGGGATGAAGGGGGATGGGGTGGATTAATGCTAAACTACAACCCCCACGAGGTCGGCGCCGGGAGACAAAATGTTCAGAAAAATCCGGGCTTTATTTTTGTCCATAGCGCCGAAGTCGTAGAAGTTCATTTTAGGGGTGAAATTTTGAAAAATCAGTTTTAATTCGATAACGCTTTAGGAAAAATTCATACAACTTTTGTTCAAATGGGAACCTTGTAGCCCTTGACAAGACGCGTCGATCGAGTATTTGATCATCCCTCTCCGATGATATCTTCAACCCCCAAAAAATTGTTGAAGTATCAAAAAATCTGTTTATTGAATAACTCAAAAACAATCGATATTTCGGGGATGGTTTAAATGTACGAAATGTAGAGAATTGAGGTTTTAAGCTACAAATTGTTCCACAGTGGCGAATTCGCGCGGTCAATCGTTTTCTCAGAATTTTATTTTGCATTTTCCCAAAGTATACGTAGTCAAGAATATGTGAAAAAAAATTCAAGTTAAAATATTGAAAATTGACCAAGTTACAGACGTTTCAGCGGGAACAGGTAGCGCAACAATTTACGTATACTAAACCTTTCAAACGCCTTTTTCTTGAAACGACTATCCTCGACTTGGCCGGAATTATAACTATCACTATAATTGTCCAATTTTCAATTTAAGAGAAGCAAAATGTTCGTAATTGCCGTAGCTATCGTTGTACGTAGCCGTTTTTTTTAATTTACTATTTTTAAGTCCCCGAATATAAGTCAAAATTTCGCCAAAATTACACTTTTTTTTAACACCCACCATTTTGTGAATTTTTTTTTCAAAACGCCTGCGTACAACGAGAACTATTTTTGTATAGATTAATTCTTCGTTTGTTTCCATTTTCCAGACCAACCATTGTCAAGTTATCGATCCGGTCGTTGGACCACATTTTTTATACAGATGCTTTATTATACCTCAACAATGCTGTTAGTTTTGAATTTAAAAAAAAATAATAAAAACCCTCACGAAATAAGTTCAATGTATGCTTAATAACATACGTTTTTTCCAAATTCCAAATAACTAATGTAGTAGACAAAAAATCGAAAAAACCGGTCTTTTTCGGCCTGTCACAATGGTGTCCTCCCTCAAGTGGCACAATATGTGGACATAGCCTAAAGTTTCAAATTAAGTGTTTGTTTTTTAATGGTTCTTTTGATCGTAATCGCTGAAACTAAATTTTATTAGCGCAAAACTTAAGAGTGAATATGCCGCGCCTCACTGTAATTGCCGAGCTGCTCAACCGTTTACAGCATTGCTGTACAGTTTCGTACGAGTCTATGGGCGTCCGAATGGGAAAATAAGTAGAGTTCTAGTACCTTACAATAAATTGAACTACAATTATGTAGTGAATAATTGTGAAATTTTCCAAAAAGTTTCTTTCATACATAAATTACTCACACACTAAATCTAAAACATTCTACATCATTTTCCAACTACGCTTTTTTTAAATTGCATCCAAGAGTGCACCAACGTCCCATAAAACGCAAGCAAAACGACTGCAAATTAAAAGTGGTTAAACCCTTTACCAGGTTCGTGTATCGATCCTACGTGTTGCATGCAGGCTTAGAACAAATGGCGCAATAATGCATCTAATTTATATCGCCATGGTAGCATTTCCGTAAGGCTCCCATGCACCTATGGAAAAAAACATTATAGAAACGTGAAAATCACTTGTACAATGTGACATTAATCTTTGGGGAAGTTAGCAATAGTGGTGCTAAAACGAAACAGAGACAAAGCCTCGGTGTCAGAGCACACGACCAAATACACCCTCCCGGTGCGACGTCCCATTGTCCCTAAAGTGCTGGTCGTTTGTCTCCATTTTTGCGCCACAATGTAAACGTATAAACGCGTGTGATTTCCAAGCTCCCTCGGCTTCAGCGCTAATAATATCATCGTCTGAACTACATTTACGCATGGCCGAGTCGTTGCCTTTTCTCTTCGGTCGCCGAAATTAGAGAAAAATAAAGTAGAAAGCGCGTTTAGTTCAGCGTTTAACGAGTCACGAAGGACAAACACACGGATGGCCTACCAATGATTCGGAAGTAGAAAATGGCTCGAGCCATCAGACGAAGGAGAGACGGAGTTACGGGGGTGTAAACTGCTTCTGCTCGAGAACACTCCATCTTGAGTCCCTTATGTACACAATAGTCTGTCTGTGTACGTACATAAACCATTGAATTAATAATTGAGTTGAAAGGAATCGTGACGGGAATACTGTGCCCGTAAGATAAATCAATTTGAAGCCTTGTTATTTTTATGCGAGCTCGCGATATAATATTTTATATACATCTATATGCGCATTTTATTTCAGTGAAATATTGTTTTCAATTCGTGCTTTCGCATTCGCTATTTCTGCTCGCCGTTTCCGTTCTTCTTGTTTGCTTTCTTTTTTCGTAATATTTCGATGTCCTCGATTGAAAGAAAAATACGAGTTTTCCCATGCAGCCATATAGGTGCTCGCGTGTACGTGTGTGTTACAGTCGAACAAAAGCATACAGATTCGAAAACTGCTGGAGAAGAGGGGCGGAAAGAGAGGGCGGAAAAATCTTCCGGTTTCATTGCCCGGTTTTTTTCTTCTACACTGAGAAAAAAGAATCATTGATCCAATATGATTGGTGTTATTGAATGAAATTTCGTTGATTCAATTGTAAAATTGTTGGTGTAAATAATCGGATTTATTAGTCCAAACAAAACGCTATTGACTTTAATAACATGATAAAATTAAAAGTTTTTTTTCATTCAAAAGATATATTGTTAATAATATTCTTTACTTTATATAAAAATATATTGTTATTTAATATATATTAAATAACATATTAAGTAAATATGTTATTTAATTTTGTTCACTATATCCGATATTGATTTCCAAGTACATTATTCGTTAAAATATTAATATTTTATTTTGATTAAAAAACATTAAGCAAATGTCTGAATTGGTTAAAAAATTATGCGCAAATAAAATTTATTTCTTGCGCATTTGGTTGAAAAAATTCAACCAAATCATGGCCGAGCGCCACCGAAATTATAATTGTGAGGAAACCCGTAGTTCTCGGAGTAACCGCTAGGAGCCGCACGCGCGCTCGTTTCTCGCAAGCGTAGCGCGAACCGAAAATCTACTTAAACGCCGGAGAAACCCTAAAGAGTATCGCTTCTTGGCCTGTGGCTAAGATCAAAGTGTAGTATCTGTTCGTATCAGTTGAATATCTGATATTCTCTCCATGGATATTCCATTGGATATCTGATATTCTCTCCACTATTATCGTGGATGATCATTCTAATGCTCACTTTTTATTTAAGATTTAAAACAAATTGAAAAACTTACGTCCCATGGCATATTCGTTTCGATGCAGTAAAGAAATAATTAATTCTATTGATTATATTGTTGTACGAATTAAAAAATGTTGTAGCAACCGCTTAATTATTTCATCCATACATCTCCGGATTGTATATAGAATGTCTTCAATAGAATATAATTTTATTTGAAGCATAATGTAGATATTCAGAGAACAGAAGTGCTTTTTCAAATAAAATAATATGTTATTTAAATCAATCACATTGTCCAATATTTTATAGTATTGTAACAATCTCATATATCGGTGGCACTCCGCAGCAGCACATTTATTTGGATCAACCAATATGTTTTTTCGATTCAATTGGTTTTTTTTCTCAGTTTAGAGGATACGAGAACGAAATCGAGAGAGGGAGAGTGCTCTTTTCATGGGATATGACGTTCTAGTAATAATTCGATATCTCCGAGAGTAGAGTGCACACAAATCGACTCGACTTTTGCTCCCCTGGTCGCCCTAAACTTGCTCCTCCATGGTGCTCTAGAACACGCGGCTGGGTGTGTACGTACATTCGAACACCTCGCACTCTGCCCATTGAAACATGCTGCATCGATTTATCGTCCAGATTCATCGCTGCATCACAAATGTTTTTCTATGTTGGATGTACATGGATGTTGTCAATTCCATTCACTCCTCGCTATCCTGTCGATTAACGCGTGACAACTTTTAGAAATGATTGCCCAAAAGCATCGCCTCAATTCGCTCAAATGGAAGGCAGTCTCTTCGATTTTTATCCCCCTCAGAACCAATGGATAATCCATCAATGTTTTGCTGATAAGTCTGCGGGTACTCAGACCTTCGCATATAAAAAATGGCGTTACGGGCAAATAGTTCGGACCACTTTCCCAGCAGGATCAGGGGCATACATCAATTTCCATTTTTCACTTCCTTCTTTTCCCCCATAAGTTGATAATTTTTTTTCAGAAATGTGCTTATTTTCCTGTAACGACGACACGAAGCTTTTACGAGTACGTGCACATCGACTCGAGCTCGTAAATAAACGGTAAACGAGATTACACACTGCTGTGCATGGATGTCCTATGTATAGATGTACATGTGAATAAATGACATGCACGTATACATGGAGGGAAAAAAAGTGAGGGGAGGACGAGTTATGGAGAGACCCGATATCACTCGAGCATCTAACATGCACGTAAGAGAATAGAAAGTCCCGTAAATCACAAGTTCGATGCCTGGAAGGCCTCCTCGACACTCGCAATATACAGGCCATATACGTGTATATCTATAGAGATGTGGAATCCATATTTTCTTTCGATATATACACACATGTACAGACACCGCTGATGCGCTTCGTGTGAATAATAAAGTTATGAAAATGATACAAAATATTCGTCCCAACACTGCATTCTCTGTGTTTGTTTGTTCTACAAGTAGAAAGTCATATGATCCCGTAGATAAATCGAATGCCACAATAACATCATAAGTGTCGATAAAACTATGCGAAAATAAAGTCTCGTGTGCCTTGATTGCAACATGCGAAATCAGTGTGACGTTGACGTTTGGATCGTTGGAATGCGTTGCAAGTTCTTTTTTTTTCGCTTAGCCACATTTTTTTCAGCAGTTTTAGGTCAGAGAAATCACTCATTCTTCGTAGGATTCTTACTCGTGATCTGCAACCTAAAAGTGCTTCTAAATCAGCTTTCATTTGAATTTTGCGTGTACCCACGGAGGCATTTTGATGGTAGGTATTCAGTTGATTAGGTTGTTGTACATTTTTTGCACAACGACAGGACTAAACGACTCCAAATTGCTACTTCCACCGGCTAGTCCGCTTCGTGCGTTTCGGAGCGCTCGGAGGCTCCTCGAAACCTCAGCTCTAAAAATAAAAATAAAAATAAAATGAATTGTCCGATTTCCAGCTTCTCAATCTTACTGATTTTTGTTTCAAATGGTTTAATATCGTTGGAATAGTAACATTAAACCTTGCCGCTAATTCACGCGTACTTTGAGATGTAGGATCAGAGTAGGATCAGTGGCTCATTTTTTTCAGAGGCCTGTAGCTGCCTAACCGTTCACACAATCTTAATGAAAACTTGACTAAATGTGAGGTGTGTTCAATGGCTTCATTTTGTTAAAAGACACTGAACGGTCTAACCCAATAGGTATTGAGATACTAACCATTTAAAAAAAATGGGATTTGATCCACTGTGTACTTGGGGTTTACACAGTGAAACATGCCTAATTCCATAGTCAAACAAAATTTCAAAATCAAGCAAATTTTGAAGAAAATTACCCTGATCTACTGTACACTTGTAGGTAATGGAGTGCTTTTCTCTATACAATGGGGAGTATTGTACAGTAAACTATTGAAAAATTAATTGAAAGAAAAACAGCATATTATGAGATCAATCACAATCACTTATTGAATATTAATCAACAATGATTACGTACCTAATGCGGTAGTACCAGTACCTATCTAAATCACAACGCGAAAATATTCATATTATGTCTTACCTCTGTGTACCTCGAAAAATTAAGCCACTGAGTACCGACCTGCTCCTTTTTTCTAAAGCTGGTACTGACAAGTTTCTATTTTTGTTAGGTTAACAAACACAATGCTCAAATACCGCAATATAGCTGTACATTGCAGGAGAACAATGACTTCGAACATAATTGCGATAAGTAAAGAAGCAAAAAAACATACAACCTCAGTAGGTTTTTCAACTTTTGACACAAAAAATAATATAAAATCACCTCTCACAACCGAATGGCGCGGGAGCGACTCACAAACAGGTTCAAACCGATTGGCTTCCGAGGGCGGTTCTAATGTAAAAAAGACGCACATATATACATGTCCACTTCTGAGAAACAGAAAAGGTTCAGTGTACCCACTGTTGCCACTGTTCCCACTTTGACCCTATCCGTTTTCTCTGCTTTCAGCCCATCATTATGCACCTTGCTCTTCGGTTGCCCACGTGGTTCATTTTGAAGATCAAAATCGTCGGCAAAGCTAATGATGTACCTTCACCATAAATTTAAAAAAGAAACCAAAAACTGTTAAATCGAAATATCAGCGATATGGGGTATGAAATTTGATACTTGAGATCATGAGACATTATCATGAGGTAGAGAAGGAGCAAACGGGGTGGCAGTTGGACGGTTTGGGAAAAATGACCATTCTAGTGCTTGCTCTACGTGTAGCCGAATGATGTAAATGCACGTACTCATGGGCGGAGAGCCGTCAAATATACCAGCGCATACGAGACTCATGTACAGAGAAGGGAGATCTTTCGAATCCCATTGTATTCGGAGTGTCTCATTGTCGCGAGTACAACACGACATGACAAGGGAGAAAGGAGCTCAGAGCGAGTTAGCCGACCCCAAGGGAGATAAGAAATTACATTGCCACTGAAATCGCGGTTTCTCTCTCCTCCCTTCCCTTCATCCGTCTCTCTTCCTTGTCCTTTCTATGATTCTCGCTCATCTCTTTCTGTCTCTCTCTCCTCTCTATTGAAATTCGTATCGATTTTCCTGGCTGTTGAGGCCCCTTCGCGCGCTGTTAATTCGCCAAGGGAAGCCTCAGAGACACGACATTGGAGATCAGAGCGACTCGTTAACCGCGGACTTATCGGAAAACGACGAAATAAGTAGGTATCCGAGTTGATGTCGTAACGGAATTGAAAAGGTTTGTTTTACGCGTTTCTACAGGGATTCATGGACATTCATTGACGGTGGAATGAGATCAGTTCCAAATGATTTGATAATCGTCAGACTTTGGGTCGATGGTATCCACCGTATCGGTGTGAACTGCGGCAATTCGCGAGTCGGATTGTACTCAATTATTACGATCCAATCAGGCCTGATTGGATCATCGTACAATCGAAAAGTACTCCATGGAATCATTTCGATCAAACAAATCCAGCTTTATCCTCGTACATCGCTGCATATACGATGATCATTCCGGTGGGAGCTTAGTGTACGACAAAGAATTCTCATTGAAAGAAGATTCATTGGATTCTTTTATCGATTTGGAGAAGGGCAATTAAAAGCGACGGATAGAGCGAGAGAGAGAGAGAGGGAGAGAGGGAGGAAAGGTAAAGGGATGGAGAAGCAGGGAGGATGCGGCGAAGAATGTGAAATTGAGGTGCGGGAAAGAATGGGATGGAGAAACAAGGGTGTCGTATGGAGGATGGACGGACGAAAAGGGGTGGACAGGGCGGTAATAGCGCCGGGACTATTACGGGACACTGTGCGAGGAGATTTTATGGGGTTGCACGATGCGACATAAATCTTCGTGTTGGGATTACGTTTTGTCCCCAGCATCCTCATCCTCCTCTTGCTCTTCCTCCCTCCCACCCTCTCTCTCTCTCTCTCTCTCTCGCTCTCTCTGTTCCCTCATCCCATTGCAATGAAGCGCAACCCCGCCTGCATATTATATATATGTACACAATCGGTTCCTCATATATATGTATATAATATTCTGCCTAGCAGTGCACGCAACGAGAGCAACTTTACGTCGTTGAACTTGCAGGGGTGTGTGTCTCGCCGAAAACAGGCTCACTCCGACTTCGATCATCGGCACTCGCCAGAGGGTGGTGAGTTTACATATACAGTAATGAAACACACGAGAATTCACCGTAACTTTTCATGGTCAAACTTGCGTTTTACAACCAGATTTTAGGTGCACTTTTCAAAATGGACTCGTAAACGCGGATAAAAGTTTCCCCGCATTGGCCCCACTTGACTCCTCGGCGATCTGTTTTTTTGCCCGCTTCCTCCCTCCGAGGGGGCTCCGGTCGGTAGCCCGAAAAATCCGTTCGACGCAGGTGAATAGGCACCCTTCATCAGGTTATTCATCTCGCTTGAGGATCTAGAGATACTCATAGGGATCTTTTTTGCGGCGCTGTTTCGAGGTTCTTTTCCGGTAAGCTCGCACAATATTATACACGGATAGATAAGGGGTAAAAGCGTTCAATTATACGCGAGAGCAAATGTGAGTCGAGCGAGAGTAGATGAGGAAGTTTGTAGAATACGGGAATGTGATAGAGATGTTTCTTTAATCGTTCAAGATTTTTTCTGCCTTTCGTCTGCGATGCTCAATCAAACATTTCTTCCGAATTCCTGAAAATCCCTCCCGAATTTGCAAAATGCAAAAGACGTTTTTTTGGTTGCGTTCTAACAATTGAATTGTATTCTAATACAAGCTTCGACACCACGAGGGAAAAGTGGATTCAATGTCTTCGTAATTGATTTTAACAAATAACAGTCCATTATTCCCACGAATTTATGTTGAATGTTCATAAGTTTCATGTATATTCATAAGTTTTATGTAAGTTCATAAGTTTCATGTATGTTCATAAGTTTCATGTATGTTCATAAGGATGAAAAAAAAGCGGCGAATATTCTTTTTCGATGTATCGCAGAGTCTTTGGTCCATTAGCACGAGAATTGCGATACCAGAGATATCGCGTCTCTCCGTTCCTTGGCCCATGACTCCGGAGACTGATAAAAGTTGGAAAAAGTTGGCTCGTGCCGCATAATGAAAACGTATGCGCTTTGCCGGGTTTCATTTTCTGCGATTCACCCCTCATACGCCACCCCGCGCTTTCTTATTCCTCCCAGCACGTCCCCTTCCACATTTTTCGCACATATATACACGCACACATGTATATGTATACATTGAATACATATATATATATATATATATATATATTGGTTACGAGCAGAAAGCTCTGGTTCTGCGACAACTACGACGAGAGAAAGAAAACGCGCTTGCGAGTAATATAAATGTTGCCTTAACGCGTCCACTTTTTCATTTCTTCCTCCCCTCGGCTCTTCCCCTTCCCTTCCCTTCCCGCGCGCCGCGCCCGCTCGATAAAATGTTTCGGGAAAAAAGTCCTCGTTTTCGCGAATGAGAAGCCGGAGAAAGAGCGGCCGAAGGAGAAGGAAAAAAAACAATAAAATATAATGAGAAAAGTTGGGGGTTGGAAGGAACAAAAGAAAAGACATAAAAATCCCTCACAAATGGGATGGGGGGGGGGCGATAAAAAAATCGTAAAATAGAAAAGCTCCGTGCGTTGTTAAAATCAATAAAGAGTGACGAAACAATGGATGGCAGGGAGACGGGACGTATTCGATTCGATGAATCAGCATTTTTTCGTTCGAGCAAAAAATTTGCAATTATATTCGAAATGCAATGAAGGCGGAACTGACAAAGGGAAAATGTAATAAAAACAAGTCCGCAGTCGTCTGGCACGTTTTATGAGTGGCACGATTGAAAGAACAAACTAGATGTGAAGTAGGACTGAAAGCAGCTAATAATTAAATCCCTTGAATGTCTTGACCAATGATGCTGTGTCTTTTCCGTCCGGACCTTCTGCCTCCCTTTATGCCCTCCGCCACTCGTATAGCGTCTCCTCCGAGCGTCCGATGCGAAAGTCGAATTTAATTTACGGTCTTGTAATAATGTAATTAAGATGGTACGACGGTATTAACAAGAAACAAAAATGGGACGCAAAGAGGGAGAGAGGTTTTTGGCTAGGAGGGTGGCTTTTCAGGCGAGGGGGGAGTTCGAAGGGTGTAGTCACGAGTGGCAGAGAAGTAGAGAGCGGGAGAGAGGAAGAGGACAGGAGACAGGGAGAAAAGAGAATAGATGGAAGGGAAGATATTTCAGTCAAGAAGCCAAGTGGAAAGGAAAAGGGTGTCTTCATTGAGAGACGTCCTGTGGAAAACTGAGAAACATCATCCAAAGTGTTTGAGTGCAAGCTGAACTCGTACAGACAAGTGTACACAATGGGTGGGAAAGGGCTCAGGAGGGACAATGGAGGGCTATGAAATAACTAGGTGTGGGAGAGAGGGAGCGAGAGAAAGAGAGAGATGGAGGCGAAGAGAAAGAAGGGAGGCTGCCGGACTATTCGTGGTCCCTTTGTGAGATGTGCCAAGTAATTTAGATTATCAGGAAGAGCGGATGAAATGGCTGGCTGGCTCGTATTATGGAGGCACTAAAATACGTGTCCAGCCTATCGTAAAGTTCACACGGGACGTTTTACCGACCCTGATGTTAATCTACGATGGACCAGCGTAATAAATGTTTCAGTTCTCTCATTTCTTCTTCTAATAACGGTAATAACATTAATGATAACGAGTATACCCGATACTATTGCTATTCCTACGGCAACGTCTTTACAGGAGCATATAATATGTACAAATAGAAAAATACCATTTAAGGGGCTATACCAGTGTGACACTGTCAAAAAAACGATTTTTTATGCATTTCGACAGTTTATACTTTCAAGAATATCATTATCATTTATATCATTTCATCTTGCAAAAATCAATGGTTAAATCTTTAAACGCGTTTTTCTCGAAATGAGATTTTTCAAATTTGCTGACATTGTAAGTCAAAGAGCAATTATCCGATTGACTTGAAATTTGAACTGAGTACTCTTGAATATATTTACTCTACAACGACGTAGGATATTTTTGATTGGATGAAAATGGACGATATGGCATTGAAAAAAACGACCATTTTATAGGCAAGAAAACAGACGTTTTTTTCACAACTACGCCATTTTGTTGGTTTTTGATATTTTTCGAAAATCCTACGTCATTGTACAGGAAATACCTTCCAGTTTAACTACATTTTTTCCTTTTTCGGTTTCAACGACTTAGTCGGCCGGAATCATGTCAGCAGTGGAAGAACTTTTTTTTTTTGGCGCATCCGAAGGCAGCACATAAGTCGCTTGGATCTCAATATATTTCTATGAAAAAATTATGTAATATAGGTAAAATATAGCCAAATATATTCTTAATTTTCCGAAACATTTAATTGAGTACTTTTCTTCCAAAAATTCCCGAAAATCGCCCCAATTTTCAGCGTTCACACTGGTATAGTCCCTTAACATTCTTTATTTTTATTTGGATCCGCCATCAACTGCTGGAACCGCGACCCTTACGGTCGAATTTTCCTAAACCCGTTCGAAGGGGAAAAAACCGATAAAAAGAAAGAGAGAAACGAGAGAGATGTTTTCTTAACCGAAGGACCACCCGAGTACACGAAGTCATCGTCGTTGTTGCAAAGATTCACCCATCGATCGAGCCTTGCTTCGACAGCACGAGAGCAGCAAAGAGCAAGTAAAGAGAACGATGTAATATATTACGGGAGACCAGAAGAAGGGGCGGGGGTAGGGGGACGAGGAGACGACTCGCTGCATTCTCTCTTTTTTCCCCACGTGAATTTACTTGAAGCTTTTTTTCAATGCAGTTACAGCGTTTCTTGCTTCCTATCCATCTCTTCTTTACGAACTTGTTTGCCGCTTGCATAAAAATGCAGAAACTCGGCTGCACGGTAGACCTGCTATTCTTGTGCCCGAACGATTTCTTTTAGCTATTAAGGCACTATTATTGTTTTTTTTTACTTTCCCATGTTTCTTCGTATACCCTTGCGGGCTATTACAATACCGTGTAGAATTTCGTTGGGGTGTCCCCACATCCTGCGACATCCCTATAGCGATTTGATTGAGAAGCCACGTGTAGGAAGTCCACATTGGAATCAAAGTATATTCCGCAATATTTGCCGATCGATGTTGTTTGAGAATATTGTATTAAAATTCTCATTCAAACCCAAAATGCTATTTCTTCAATTGAAACCCGTGCACACATTTTTTGGGGAGTCCCATGATGCACCCACATCTCTATAGGGATTTGTTCGGGACACCGCACATAGGGAGTCCTCATTGGGATTCGATTGGATTCCGCACTGCTCCGTGATGAACACCATTCGAGAATTCTTGACACGTTCGAGTCGAAATTATGTGAAAAGTCACGAGAAAAAACTCGGCGGGTTGAAACATGACCTGTATGCTTCGTGAACGTGTACGTGCGTGGTAATATTATGTCAAAGTGCAGTAAAATGAATAATGAGGGACAATCGAAGTGGATTTTCAGTGATGTGATTTTAATCGAGTTTTAACCCTTCGACTGCACACTTCCGCAACGAACCTCTGACTGCATATGGGGTCAATCTGACCCCAGACCATTTTCAGATCATACTATTTCGGTAAATATGCATTTTTTTGCAGAGACGTTTTTTGTAGTCAATGATCCTTATTTTATAGTAGTACAGTCGTGCTGTCGCTGAAAAATCCCGGAATCGGAGAAAATTAGAAGAAGGCTAGTGTTTTGACAGGTGATTTTGTAGGTGCCGCGGGTGCTAAATCCAAGTTTGCCTAAAAATCGGGGTGTAGGGTTTTTTTCAAGGGGATGAAAGGAGACGGGCGTGGATTAATGCCAAACTACAACCCCCACGACGTCGGCGCCGTGAGACCAAATGTTCAGAAAAATCCGGGCTTTAGTTTTATCCGCAGCGCCGAAGTCGTGGAAGTTCATTTTGGGGGTGAAAAAGTAGGGTGAAATTGTGAAAAATCAGTTTTCATTCGATAACTCTTTAGGAAAAAATCGTACACTTTTTGTTCAAATGAAAACGTTGTAGCTCTTGAAAAGACGCGTCGATCAAGTATTTGATCATCACAAAAAAAATTATTTAATGAATAACTCAAAAACAATCGATTCTTCGGGTATAGTTCAAATGTACGGAATGTAGAGAATAATTTTCTGTATATTTTCGTTTCTATGGACCACCCTTGATTTTTTATTTTCCCAGCTCTGTTGGGGGTTGAAAATTCAAAATAAAATTCTGGGAAAACTATTGACCGCACGAATTCGCCGCCGTGGAAGAATTTGTAGTTTGAACCCTCAGCATTTTTGTCCACAGCGCCAAACTCGCATCTCTTTATTTTCGGTTAATAGTTTTTCCAGAATTTCATTTTGAATTTTCAATCCCTGAGAGGGGTTCGAAAAAGCAAAATTCAAGGGTGGTCCATAGGAACGAAAATACAGAGAAAATTATTCTTTTACATTTCGTACACTTAAACCATCCCTGAAAAATCGATTGTTTTTGAGTTATTCAATAAACAATTTTTTTGTTTATACTTCAAAAATTCTTTTGGGGGTGAAGATGTTATCGGAGAGTGATGATGAACTGTGATGAGAGAGTGATGAAATACTCGGTCGACGCGTCTTTTCAAGAGCTACAACATTCCCATTTGAACAAAAAGTGTACGATTTTTTCCTAAAAAGTTATCGAATGAAAACTGATTTTTCACAATTTCACCCTACTTTTTCACCCCCAAAATGAACTTCCACGACTTCGACGCTGTGGACAAAGATTAAGCCCGGATTTTCCTGAACATTTTGTCTCTCGGCGCCGACCTCGTGGGGGTTGTAGTTTGGCATTGATCCACCCCCATCCCCTTCCATCCCCTAAATA
The DNA here is from genome assembly GCA_963210295.1 of Ophion ellenae. Classification (NCBI taxonomy): domain Eukaryota; kingdom Metazoa; phylum Arthropoda; class Insecta; order Hymenoptera; family Ichneumonidae; genus Ophion; species Ophion ellenae. The sequence goes on along the minus strand of OY723391.1, from coordinate 29,838,907 downwards.
AAACCCTACACCCCGATTTTTAGGCAAACTTGGATTTAGCACCCGCGGCACCTACAAAATGACCTGTCAAAAAACTAAACTTCTTCTAATTTTTTCCGATTGCAATATACAGCACGACTGTACTATAGCCCAAACTTTATTAAAAAAAAAACAAAATTGAAGTGCTCAAACATTCGTTCAAAGTGGGAGATGCGTTGAAAAATACGTACTTGCACGAAAAAGATAATTTTCTTTTTCAAAATAAAAAAAATCCTTTGAGGTTTTTAAAGTGGAAGTTCTGTAGATATGAAAAAAAAGACAGTGTCGACCGTCTTTCCAAAAAGTATATTTATTCGGAGGTTTGAATGAGTATTTTCGGTATAGTTAAAAATGGAAAAAATCGACTCCTTTGGTGGGTTATTTGATGGAAACGTATATTTTCCGCATTTTTTTACTTCAATGGCTTTTTATTATTCACATTTACCGCAATCGATGCATAAGTACATTCGGAGCTCGTTGCACATCGCCCTCCTGCATAACGAAGACTTGCTTTTAGTTTAATCATCGGCATTCTAAATACATAATTGCCTACAGTGGCGCAAAATGAAAAGTATTTTCTATCGTAACACACTTACATGCAGTAATAAAACACTAAATTTGACCAAAAAAATGTTTTCACTTTCACTGCACTACTGCATAACCGGGGTCGATTCGACCGCAGGTCCTTTTTCGACAGCTGTCCTCGGTACACGGGCAGAATGTAGGATGGGGGCCGAGTGTCCGCCTGTAGAGTGGGAGTGGGGCAACATTCGAGCGGCGCACTGCAGCCGAATAGATTATCTCGTTTTGCGATACAAGAGTCGAAAAAAAATGGGGTCAAAATGACCCAGTGTGCAGTCGAAGGGTTAAGATATACTTTTTTAAGTGATTTATACATTTCCAAGATAAGATTTACACTTTTTTAAGTGAAGATCCACTCATTTTGTATATCTATAAATATTGTTTACAATATTCATCCTGCAGAGTGCGATGGGCTCTGGCAAGAGTCGTACCGGATTCTGTTCGATAATGTGGGAATCCTTTAAGATTCAAATTCCATTCGTACATTGGATTCCAAGGGGGAATGCCTTCTAGAATCCAACGTCCGAGATCCCTATGAAAGAGTAGGGACAAGTATGGGAATCCAATGGGATCCCTACGACAATTTCCTTATGGGATCCCATCCCTTCCACTTTGGCCCCATGCCACTGTCTCACTTTCAGCCCCTTACAAGCCCCTCCAGAGTGTCGCCCACACGGATGCGTTTTCCAATGCACTACAGTATTGCACTTGCACCGCTATATTTTCACGGAGTTTCAGCTGCGTTTACGTCGGTCATCGAGTAAGTAGCTAAGCTGCTCGACATGGAAGATCGCCGAAGTGGAACACCGATCGTGAGTTACCTACGGTCAGTTACGTTACTGTTATTTTGTACCAGCATTGTGTCGGCTCCTGCTTTTCCCTAACGTCACTGCGACACATTCATTTCCGGTTCTACACGATAACGCCGTTTCTTGCAGCACACCTCTTTCCATCGGTGTATCGCTAATGCGCCATGTTGGGAAGAATACAAGAGAGGGTAAAAATGGCGATGCGTATGGAAACTGACTTGGTATTGGCCTGGAACAGCCCATATATATGCATATACGATGGCGAGAGGAGAGTTTTACGAGACGCTTGGATCTATGATACCGATGCTTATTCAATGCCGGCGAATGAATAATGGGCTGCTAAGGGAAATACGCCGGGACATAAATATTGTATCTGGAGCGCTATATATTACACCCCCTCCCCTGCTTCTCATACTTTCCTCCCTCCGTCTCTCTCTCTCTCTCTCTCTCTCTCTCTCTCTCTCTCTGTCTGTCCCTCTGTCTGTCCGTCTATCCATCTTTCTCTTCCCCTATCCTTCTCTCTGTCGCTCCCTTCTATTTGTGCTCCTCGTTCGCTGTGCCCACTAAATGTGCATGCTCAACCTGCCCGAATACAGAGCTGCTGGTGAAAATTTGGACCACCACGGTTTTGCTCCTGATGTATTTTCGTAAGGTGGGAATTCACGGCGTGCACCGCCGCGGAAATTTGTTTTTGTTTTTTTTCATCGCTTTTTCACTACGCATTGGAATGTACAAAAGACGCGGGAAAATGTGAACGCGAGTGTGGCTGAAGAAGCACGAAGGCTACAAGTTTACAAGCTGGTCCACATTTGCACCAAACTTCGCCCGATCGTCCGATGCATTATTCCTCGTGTTCTCCAACCCTGGACCCACCTCGGAGTCGAACCTTATTACCTAATGTAGCCTCGACCTCGTCTTTCTCCGCCAGTGTTTATGATTCTGTACACTGCGACTCTGTCCACCAACGTACCTCGAAATATTTAGTTGATAATCATTGCCCTGGGAATCGTTGGAAATGGGAATAATATTGGTCGGGAATATTAAGGGATCTGCGCAAGCGTGAAATTGGAAAATGAAATATTTAAGTTCATTTTTTTATAGCCTAGAGTCTGCTTGAATTTTTTTAAAGGTACAGATGATCCTTTACAAATGGTGAACTGCCCGACTGGGAATTACCCTTTTTTTTTGGATTTCTCTTGAAATTGTTTTATCAAACAGTGCAAGTAGAATCTCGAAATATATTGGTCCGATTCACTTTAAATTTGAACAAAGTTGAGAACATTTTTGATCGTTTGACGAGATGATTTTTTTATATGTCTAGCCATTTGTCAATAACGAATGATGCAAATTGTTTTTTTTTTGCCAAAAATCACTTTTTTCATACATTTTGCCATTTTCATAATTAAAAAAATTTCCCACAAGTACCCGATTATACGAGTTTTATTATTGTACTGAAAGTACATGAGTTTTTACGTATTTTATATGACCCTAGTTGTCAAAACTGCCTGCACCTTTTAATAATAAGTTTACATAATAATAACTTCATTGGATATCGATATTTTTCAATAAAGAGAATAAAATCAAATTCGACTAGACTATATATAAATTGGGGGCGAAATTCCGACGTCGTCCTCCCAATATTCTCAGCAGAACTTTTCTTTTAAAAACCGACCTGTATTTTATGCCCGAAGATTACGCAGACCCGTTAAGCAAGATATATGTTTCAACCCTCGTTCAATGCAACTTCGAATTATCAATTTGTTTTCCGATTGTAAACGTTTAGAGGAATCGTTTAATCATTAGGGAAAACTGGGCTTTTTTCTCATAAGAAATAAAAATACTGCTATCACATAGATTTTTTTTACAAATAATATATGCAGGTTGTTTGGCAAATGGACCGACACAATTTTTTACGCGGTTGGAGGATCCTTTGCTACTTTTCGTTTTTTTGTTATCCGAAATTTTGACTTTACATCGTCAAAACTTTTTTGTTTGTCGTTGTAATAGCACCTAATAAGTATTGTTGTATTCTGCAATGTATGTTTATTAAAAATAAATCACTATTTGATACAATTGGTTTCAAGAAAATGAAACTCATGAGCTTCCAAAGTCTTCAAAATGCGCAAATGTATGAAAAATGTCAACTTCTCAATTCATTATAAAAAAAAAAACAAAAAGCTATTTTGAACTTAACGTTGTTTTTAAAAGTTCTCTAGTTTGTACGCTTTCCAACGGTATACTACTTGTTATAGAATTCATTCATTATGTAGGCAAAATAAAGAGAATACATTTTTTTTATAATGTATTTAGAAGTTGAATTTTTTCATACATTTACACATTTTCAAGACTGGAAGCTCAAGAGTAACTTTTTTTAAACCAATTATATCAAATAATGATTTATTTATAATAAACATACATTGCAGAATACAAAAGTTATTTCGTGCTATTGCAACGACAAAGAAAAAAGTTATGACGATTTGAACGCGAAATTTGGGGTATTTAAAAAAAATATCATATCTCAAAACCGTGACATTTAGGGCATAGGGTCTAAGGGTGAACAAAGCAGCAAATGAGCCCCCCAATCCCCCAAAAAAAATGTGTCGGTCCATGCGCCAAACACCCTATATATATATATATATATATATATATATATATATATATATATATATATATATATATATATATATATATATATATATATTCTAATATTGTGTTATATATACTTTGTTTTCTAACATTTTTTTATCCACGTTAGATCCGACCGTATTTTGAGAAAAAAGGCATTTTAATTTAGATCCATGTCTTTCTCGTGCTTTCAAATATTCAAAGCTCAACGTTTTCGAAAAATTTGAGGAAGGTCGCGATTTGATTTGACCAGCGTAAATTTTCCAAAAACCTAACAGGAGAAATATCCCTAGCATATCATTTCTAGAAACGAGTAGAGAAAAAGAACGGGGTAGAAAAAAAATTAATTTTGAAAGAAAAAAAATCGTTATCTCTAAAGCTGGATGGAAAAAGTAGAGACAGACCGAGGTACAAAAGTATCGGGTCTCTTTTCTTTCGTCGGTTTCCAACCCATTTACCTATATAGTTATAAGTTACGGTATTTTTCTCTTCTCCCTTCCAACTCTTCATTCTCCTACACTCCTTCCGCATCTCTTTCTTCTCCCAACTCGTACTACGAAAACTTTCACGTAGGAATTTATTAAACTTTGGTCCAAGTCGCTTAACAAAGTTTCGCACACGGAGGAGATCCAGAGGGATGGGGTGGAGCGAGAGGGAAACGCGGAGAGGAAAAGGTGGCAAGATATGGAGAACAAGAGAGAGAGAAAGAGAAAAAGAGCGCCGGCGAAGTTACTTTCTCGAAGAAATAAAAGTTAATGGAGTTCTCAACCTCTCGGTTCTCTCTTCTCTCAACATTCTCCACTTTCCGCATAACTTTCATCAAAAGTTATTACATCTTCATTTACTATTGGATATTATCAGAAATTTGCACATTACGCTTTTTCCCCGTTCTTCTATTTTCTTTCTCAACTTTTTGTGACATCGGCTCGTAGCACTTGCTCTGAGAAAATTAATCAACTCTGTATCGAGGGCCAATCGTCTTATGTTAAAAAAATTATGCAAAATGAAAATCCGTCGATTCATTTTTACGAGAATGAAGTTCGTACCGTTGGAATGCAATGAAAATGATTTTTTTCTCAAATTTATTTGACAGATTTCATTTACGATAGGCAAGCATTTTTCAGGATGTTTATTAAGAAATGGACTAGCAAAATCTGGGGAGAAAATATTTTATATCGTAGTACAAATGACAAAAAATAATAATTTTCGTTGCGTCCCAACGTTTTTTTTCTTCGACCTTATTTCTCGTTGACCAGAGTGAACGAACGCAGAGCCCTCTTTGCGGAATCGTCATGGGAACGTTTCAAGAAAGAGACGACTGTTTCTAAAGTTGATACTAACACTTTGCGTAATAGCGATAGATGTGACGAGTCTGAGAAAGCTCGGTCGTTGACTTTTCGTTTTTCTCCACTTTTTTTCTCCCCGTATCGTCGCCGTTGACAGCACAGGGCGATTTTTTTTTTTCACGCGGGACACGTAAACGTGTCTTCGCACCTTGGTCTCCCTCTCATTTCCTCTCTGTCTCTATCTCTCTCTACAAACTGTTTCGTCATTTCAGTTTTAGATTTTGATGACTAACGATCAGTCGATTATTAAATCAAGGTAACGACCTTATTCAAACGTACATTTCTTCCTGATAATTTACATGACATTTACCGCAATAAAATTAATTCACTTCTTTTTATTGGCAATTGGAGGTTGGGTTATAAATATAATCTCATGCCAATGAAAAAAAATGTTTCAAGCAACATTGATTAGAATAAAGGATATGCTCGTTTGCTATCGAAAAGGTGATAAGGTTTATTTAAGGAAAGAAATGTGTACTATTGTGCAAAAAAATGTATACAGAAACTGGAATCGTTTATTTGATCGTATCACGAGACGCAGATGATGCTGTCTAATTAATTTAATTCATGGAATAGTCCGTGTGGGAAAAATGCCCATCTCTCGTGAGTAAGAGGGAGAGAAATATCTCAGCGATTCGGAATGTTCGATGAATTATTGCCGGTCGATGCTGTATTTATATTCACCAGGAATTCAAACTCAATGGGAATGATATTTCTCATTCACGATTCGACGAGGTATTATTATTAATGGAATCGATGCCGCGAGCGAGGGAATCTTCAATCGCGGGAACCAGGACACGCGGATTTTGCACGAGTAATGTTTTTTAAAAATACACATATAGCCGGTTCTTTTTTATACTCCACTGCCGAGACCATAGAGCATTTGCCCAAAAATGAAGAAAAAAAAAAAATAATGCAGATGATTAACAGCGATCCGAATGATTACTTTCTCAATTAGCTGGAACCTTTTCAGCCATAACTTTGCATCGTTATTTCCACAGAAAAAAGATCCTGTTGTTTCATATACACTACCGGCCAAAAGTTTCCGGATACTTAAGATAATTGCAAAACTTTCGATCATTGGATAATTGCCGAATAATGTTATAATAATATGGCACATTTTATTTCTGGGGAGTACGAATAAGTCTTCGCCGTTTTTATAAAAAATTGGGCATTTATTGTGAAAGAACGGTACTTTATGTTTTATTCAAAGTATTGTCCATCGCTACCCACTACTTTTTACCATCTTTCTGGTAGTATATGGATACCGCGTCAGAAGAACGCTTCATCTTTTGAGGCTATCCACAAATCGACCCAATTTTTTGTATCTTCATATGATGTGAAGTGCTGCTCAGACAGGCCGTGCGTCATCGATCGAAATAAATGATAGTCAGAGGGAGCAATGTCTGGCGAATACGGCGGGTGGGTTAAAACTTCCCAATTGAGTATTTCCAAGTAGGTTTTGACCGGCGCCGCAACATGTGGACCAGCATTATCATGCAGGAGAATAATTTTGTCGTGTCTGGAGTAGTAGTAGGCGCGTTTTTCCTTGAGTGCTCGGTTCAATCTCATCAATTGTGTTCGGTAGAGAGCCCCAGTATTGGTTTCGTTCGGTTTGAGCAACTCATAACACACGACACCAAGCTGATCCCACCAAATACACAATATGAGTTTTTTTCCACGAATATTCAGTTTGACTGTCGATGTTGAAGCATGGCCAGGTGGTTCCCATGATTTCCTCTTCTTTGGGTTATCGTAGTGGATCCATTTTTCGTCACCAGTGCAGCATTTCACATGTGCAAAATCGGCGTTCAACGTTTCTCGGCTTCAGTTCATATGGAACCCAATTTCGTTGCTTTTCAATCATTCCCAACGATTTTGCACGATGAGAAATTGCTTGTTGAGTCACGCCTAATGTAAGTGCAAGTTCTTTCGGCCTTCCCCCATATAGGGTCGCCTGTCGTAACAAAAATGCCAGCATTCAGCCATTTAACGGTCTGCTGATAATCGGCCAATAATTCGTCGACCAGAATTGGGGTACTGTGGGCGGATGAACGGCTTGCCAGATCTATGCCAGTCATTCGTGGACCAATACTATCGCACCGATAATATGGCGATCAGCATTGGGGTATCGTAGGCGGATGAACGACTTGCCAGATCTATACCAGCCATTGGTGGGCCAATACCATCGTACCGATAATATGGCGATCAGCATTGGGGTATCGTAGGCGGATGAACTGCTTGCCAGATCTATTCCAGCCATTGATGGTTTGTTTTTGGGCGTTTTGCAAATGCAGGTCGTTAAACTGTAACACGTAAAAACAAGGGATAAGGTTTCGAAAAGCATATCCCACTGATGAAGCTGAAATTTTGCACCGACCTTCTTTTCAATATTTTAAGAGAACCTGTAAAAGTATATTGGCGACTAGCAATAGTTTTCGATATATCGTATATTGAAAGTTATTTATTGTACTGCGCTTCTACTATATTGAATAAACCCAAACAAACCCATCCCACATGGCAAGTGATATGCACATACCGGCGAGCACTGTTTGCCAGGAAGCAGCGCGGCCGGAGGAGTGGGGGGTATCTATCGGATATATAGATATCCTCGTATGGCGTGAAATAATAAACTTTACAATGCGATATATCAAAAACTATTGCTAGTCGTCGAAAATCCGTTAACGGTTTCTCTTAGGATAATGAGGGGAAGTTCGGTGCAAAATTTCAGCTCGACCAGAGGAGTATGCTTTTCGGAACTTCACCCAAAACGAGCGAGTTATTTTTACAGCCTAAATGGACCATAAAAATTGCCGTTAAACTTTAATGTCACGAATAAAATTATCGGCATAAAAGTAAGGAACGAACAAACGATGGATTCTCTAAGTGTTAGAATAGCTAAGTGGGTAGGGCGCTCGATAGTAGAACGAAAGGCGCAGGTTCGATCCCGACGAAAGGTAAAAACTTGAACAATGCAGAAAGCGTTTTTAATGCAATTATTCTATTTACATGGACATAAGTAAAGCATAAGAAAACAAAAAATATACTACTAGAATTTTTATATTCATAATTTGTGTATTTTTTGTTTTTCATTTCCGGCAGAAGATCCGGCAGCCGTTGCTGGGCCAATATAGGCGTATGATAGTTGGCCAAGTCTTAGCAGCCATTCATGGTTTACCATTACCAACCATGCATGGTTCGGATCTGGCCCGTTTATATAGCCATTACCGCGCCATCGTTTGTTCTCTGGCAACCAGTCGTGGGCCATTACTGTGCCGATTGTAAAACCCTATTTGGGCCGCTACGTTCTTTGTCTTCGACGTCAAACTCACCGTTCTTAAACTTTTGAAACCACTCACGACAACTTTTCTCACTCAAAGCAGCCTCTCCATATGCTCCTACAAGCAATCGATGCGCCTCAGCTGCAAATTTCTTCAAATTAAAGAAGTAAATCAAAAGTTCCCGCAGATGACGTTTATTCGGCTCACAACTTGACATTTTCGCACGAATAAAATTATGCGATGCTGATACAAAATCGCTAATATTGCAAGGTTATGGTCTTGTCAGATGTCCAACCTTACGATATGACGTTTTACATCTGACAATTTCAACCATAACCTCCTGGTGGGGCCATCTTTTGTCCAACGGCGGAGACTTATTTGTACTCCCAATATTATTTCACGAAGATATTATATAGCTCTGTATAATTAATTATATTATTCTAATATCATTTCGCAAGTATCCAAAGTGATCGATGGTTTTGCAATCACTATTGTCGAGAAACTTTTTGCCGGTAGTGTATATTTTTCTCTAATTTGCATATAAGTTTCGTTTAATCTTTGAGAATCTTGGACACAAACGCGACTGTGTGTAAACGCGTTATGCTTAGGAGTTTCGCAAGTAGGCCTTGGGATAGAGTGAGAGTGAGAGAGGGAAGAGAAGAGGGAGGGCGACAGGTCGTGCCGCGAAACTCGGTTCGCGCGGACGATTGTGAGATTCATTCTCCGTAAAACTGATGCAAAGGTCCTGCTGCAACAAAAGGTTTTCTCTCACTTCGTACAAGATGAAAGGGAAAACGAGGCCAGGACAATATATAACAACGAATGACAATTCGACACGAAGCGAATAAAAGAAACAGCATCGCGATGTATTTTCATTGGAATAGAAATAAACAACTTGCGAGAAGACCTGAATAGAAAGAAAATTAAATCGCCGTTGAATCACTACGTGTATTTAAGGGGTTAACCCCACTTGCGATTTTGAAAAAATCGTTTTTTTTTTTAATTGTATTTTTTTGAAGGATAAGTATCTGAGAATATGTCCTGCAAACTTCAAGTCGATTCGAACAAAATTGACTGGGATATGAGCGTTGAAAGAGAAGAATCCGCGTTGAAAGAGCGTTGAAAGAGAAACTTTAAACGCGTTTTTCTCAAAATGGCATTTCTAAAGTCGGTGACCAAGATTACTCGAACACTAATGAACCGATCTTCTTGAAATTTTGCAAGCTTATTTAATACATAAAAATGTAGTCTTTAATCGTTCGATTTTTTTTCGAAAAACAATGGCCGTTTTATAGCCAAAAAACGGCCGTTTTTTTCGTTAAAATCAAACCATTAACTTTGACTGTCCGCCATTTTGTGAAAAATGAATATTTTTTAAAATCCTTCGATTAAAGACTAGTTCATACTTATATTTGACTAAATCCATCCGCATTTTTTTCTTCAGCTGATCCACTTCGCCGCAATGTTGGTCACCGCAAACCGTGTATATAAAAACATTATTTCATTGACGGCCATTTGCCACTAAACAATGTAATAGTTTTCAATAAAAAAATTACTGAAAGTTCTTCAAGATGTGTTCTTTAAGATGGTATATTGATCGATTAAAAAAGTTTTGTAGTTTTCTTTTAAAAAATTCATGAAACAGGCCTTTTTTTGCGCTACAAGTGGGGGTAACGCTTTGACGGGTTGCACCTAGCTCGTGGCCGTTAGAAAGAGGAATTTTTGTGATATTTTTCTGGGAAAACGTGTGCGGGTTTTGAAATTCATTAATTTTTATATTGAAAAGTACGGTTTCAAGTATCTTGTACAATTTTTGTATTGAAAAATATTTACAAATGTGGTTAATAAATGCAATGGCTTATGAAGACCGCTGTTTAGAAAACGTCCTTTGCGGTGACCAATACTGCTCGGAAACAAATAATCCGGAATTTTTAAAATCAAACGCATTTAGTTTTCGCATGAAACTATATAAAGCTTTAACGAAGGATTTAATAAAATATTGATTTTTGAAAAAATTGCCGCAGTCCGACCCGAATCTATCAATTTTGGATGAAAAAACTCTCTATTTGCGTTGATTAAAAGAAAACTACGCATCGATAAAAAAAATCCTTCGTTCGAGCACCGCTTTTTGTTATGTGAAAGAAGCTTGTCAAATGTGAAGCCGGTCGCTCCAGTGATTTTTGCGATATCGTGGTCACCGATTTGGTAATTCTTAGATAAGTGACTTTCGCGAAAAAATAAGCGTAACATTTGTTTTGCTATTTTCTCATTTATTGGGAATGAATGAGAAGGCTGACATTTTTCATTAGCACATTTTTTACGAGCAAAAAATTGTTTAATAAATCGGGGTGGGGGGGTGGACTTTGCGGAAACACGTGATAAAATAGGGCATTTTTTAACATTTCGACGCCTATATTCGGTTTTTTTTAATGGGGGAGAGGCGGGGGGGGGGGGGGGTTCAGCTTTCCCCGACTGAATATCATCATTCATATCCCACTAAATGCACATATAGCAAAAAATAATTTTAGGCTCATTATTCGGAAAAGTCACCGATTTTGAAAAATTAATTTTGAGGAAAACGCGTTTACGGCTCGTTGGTTCGCTAGTTCGCATAATCTACCTATAAACGCCCCTAAGGCCCACAATTTTCACGATCGATATTTTCAAAAATTCAACCAGGTGTAAGTCCTCAAGGCGAAGTAGAATCTGTACCACGCGACATCAGGGCGAGAGAGGGAGCTAAAATTTTCGATCAGAAATTTCTGAGAGATTAATAATATTTGGAGCAAACGAGCATCGTCAAGCCCTGCGTCAGTAAATTCTACAGAGCCTGACGCTCTATTTGTCCTCAAAAATTCAACCATCCGTGAGAAAGCTCTGTTCGAAAAAATATTTTAGGTTACGTTGACCCTCTACATGCTCTTCATCGGAGTCTCGTTCTAAAGGCAATCTTTCGTAGCAATCGTGACACGATAATAATGTTTCTTCGCGTGAAAAACATTTCAAAATCTATGTCTTTCGACCGTTTACTTTTTGAAAAAAAGCTAATTTTGCATCAGCCTGTATATCGCGCCGATAAATATAAATTAGAACTGTGTAGTAAACGCGATATCTCGATGACTAATGGCCTTTTCGATAACGAAATCCGGACCCGTTACGATACCACGGAGAAAGTTCGATCCATTCACGCTGGTGATTATATATTTAATGCCATTATACGATAATAATACACTCTGATATATCGACAAATATAGTGAATACTGTGAGGAATTACCGGCAATATCTTTTCTCAAATTCCAATGGAAGAAAAACTTTTACGATAATCATAAATTTGATTATTTATGACAATAAGTTTCTCTTCCTCCCTCTCTCTCGCTCCATCTCCGGTTGAGTGCATTTATAAATATTTAATGGAAGCTGCGAACGTGCTTAGAACGATAAGAAGATTATAAATGAGACGATAATATAAAATCGATGAAGAAGTTTAATATACCGGGAGTGCCTCGTCTGAATAATGATTATTTTAATGTCACGTGCTCCCGCATATTGACAATTTCATGGTTTTTTTTCTACGTGCCTTCTTTTCGTTCTTTCCCCAAGATAAAATTGTGCTACGGTCGGTCGTTTCCACTTTAAAAAAAAATTATTTACCAACGTTACTCGCACAGGCGCGCAAGCACGCACACAGGCTCACCGACACACGTATAGATCAAGTCACCAACTCGTTACGAAACTCGGGCACTAAATAAACATTACTGTGACAACGATGTACCTCATTCGCTTCTACGTAAACTCATACATACGCACATACAAGCAAGTACAAACACACGCGCGGCTATACAGATACATTAATACAAGAGAGACACGGTGCAACGTTCTAGAACAATGCTCGGCATCGCGAAAGAAATATGAACGAGTACAAAAGTGTGTCAGCTGCCAGATATAATATATTTTCTTGTCCCTCCGCCATTTTTAATACTTACGTGAATACCATTTTTGCGATACTCGTTTTTTTTCTACTTTCTCGTGCCTTTGCCGGAGTTACTCGCGCATTATTTCGGAAAAATAAATATACGACGAGAACTCGGTACGGAAGAATGAAATCGCGAAGGCAAGTTTTCATCTCGAAACGAGGTTGGCGAGGGGGGACCACAAGTTTAAACATCTGTCACATGATGCGAGAGTAAGAGAAGAGAAGGAGGGGGGAGGGGGAAGGAGAGAGAGAGGGGAGGGAGAGAATCCAAGTATCTTGGCAATATTTTATTCCTCTACCGATTGTGTGAGCAATTCGATGAATCTTCTCGTTCATCCGTGTATACGAGTATCACGGAAGTCATGAGGGGCCTCCGAAGGGGTGGAAAATATCGGGGTAGTTTGCGGATATGAAGGAGGCAACGGAGGAACGGGCCACGACGGGAAAAAGGGCGGGGGCAAACAGGGGAGGAGGACGTAAAACGCAGGCACCGCACCGTAAATCAGGGCTTTAGCGATAACACCAAGTTTAGTATATACCTATGTGTGGGTTATGAGGCAAGTTCGGTAAGTGCCTTCGACCCTTACTTCGTTTCTCTACAATCCTAAACGCTCCCCTCTCTCTCTCTCTCTCTCTCTCTCTCTCTCTCTCCCTATATACATTTATATCTATATACACACATATACTGGCCATTTTTCCAATATTATGTCATTAGTACTAAACTAAGAGTTACATTGAAAAATATATTCGGTAATACACTCAAATCAGGTTTGCTCGAACGAGAAATGAAACTCCACGAGATTTTCAAATGCCAATATTTATTTGATTCCATTTATTCGGCAGTAGAATAACAGCCACCGGCTGAAAGGTCCAGCGGTTCGAGGGCCGTTCCAGCGAGATAAATTTCGGAGCAAGGACGCGGAGGAACATTCGGCTCCGACTAATAACGACCGTAATAACGTTAAAGTCTTACCAATAAGCAAGAGGGAAAATGTATACACACTGGGAGAAAAGTTCATGGTGTTTACAAAAAAAAAACGCTTTTCGTAAAATATAAGATGGCAAAATTTCCTATAGTTCATTGATAACGCGATCATAGTATGGTTGACGTAATCCTATCGCTTCACACTAGTTATACCACTGATCATACTTGAGACTGGTACAATTTATATTTTGAACATATGCAAAAAAAATTGTAATTAAAAATTTCCATGTGTACTGTCTAATGAATGTTCACATTTAATTAGAAAAATGAAAAAATAGTTATTCCAACGATTCGCACAGTATTTCTAGGTTTGATATTTGGCAACATTGGTTCTATCCCCGTCTCTTTTTACTGAACCAGGCGACTTTAACCTCCATGCTTTTCAACGTCGATTTGTCAAAACAATGTCAGGTGCGGGAAATATAAAGCATTGTATTCGGGCCACAATTGGTAAAAAGCGTGGAAAATTTGTGTCGGCGAAGTATGTCGGTTAAAAATGAAATTTGTGAGGAAATTCGAATGAGTGAGCTGAGGTTAGGACTACAGTCAGCTGTTGGCTTGCTGTCACGTCTCTTTATCGTAGCAAGTGATAATAAATCCAATACCGGAAATTCAAATTAAACTTGATATTACATAAAAATTAGGTCAATAAGCGTAATTTTTTCTGACAGCATTGAATTGCTACAAGTCTTGAGTATGTAAACCTGATTATTTTAAAGAATCTGACGGATTCCCACTATTATATACACTTTTGTAGCGACCGGAAATTGGGTTTTTGCATGTCGTCTCGGAATTCCTTCACAAAAATGCGCAATTTTAATATTTTTTCTCTGTAATTAGGTCGATAACCAACCCTGAAATTTTACAGACGCGATTATTAATATATTTAGTGAAGCCCAAGAAAAATTATGAAAATCCTATGGATTGAAGCCTGGCGATGGGATTACCTTAAGGGGGTCGTCTAGTGTGTCAGATAAAAAGATGAGAAAACGGCCTTGCATGACTTCTTTGAAGAAGAGGAAAGTGTACTCTGTGGTCCAGGCATAGCAGATTGATGGTGAGACCATTTTTTTTATTATGAATTATATACAACTTTCAAACGCGTTTTTCTTAAAACACGATTTTTTCAAACTGCTGCCATGATATCTCAAAAACTATTTGATTGATTCTGCTCAAATTTATACAGCATCTTTAGTACATATATAACTACAAGTTGAACTAAAATAATTAAGATTGCTTCGTTAGATTTCTTTTTATCAGCTATATAGACCCCAAAAAAATACAAAAAAATCAATTTTTTTTCTAAAGCGTAAAAAGAATTCTTTTTTTTTTAATTCAAACTTTACTTTAGTTCCATGTAGAGCCTCAAGTCCCACGATTAAAATTGCGTTTGGTTTTTTGATTTCAGATAAGCAGAACGGCCGGAATCATGACAGCAGTGGAGCACCTCTTTTTATATATGTGTTCCTGTTGAGCGGTGTATCTCCAATTATATTCTATACAATGACTTCAAAAAATTCACCAAGTTTGTTTAAATGTTAATAAAAATGATATACAATTTATAAATTATTTTATTTTAGCGGGTTGGCAAAAAAAAATCCCCAAAAAAGCATTAAAAAATGCAAAAAACGGCCTTCACACTAGACGACCCCGTTAAGACACTGGAAGCGAAAAATATATCTAAACATGCGACTTGGGTGGCATATTTGACTATCAATTATCCCCGGAATAAGCATTAACTATTGTGAAAGGCTTGACAATATAGACATGGTTAATTCAGTGCTATCACATAATTAACGCAAAAATACTAATGTTGTATACTGTAGGTTAGGTTTTGTTCAGGTCAAACTTCTATTATTTTATTCAAGTTTGTACAATTCATATGGTTAACATTAACGTTTGCCGAGTATAATTTGTTATAAGACCTTATAAAAAGTGACTACTCGAAAAAAAGTTCTGGTAATGTTTACTTATAGCGAAGACGTAAATCATTCGCAGTTAAAGCTACGACAGCTTAGTAGTTTTAAGAACTACGCGTGCCTTACAAACTGTTACACAGTATGTATGTTGCATTGCAGAATATCAGGTCGATATTTCTTGTGTGTCCTACAAAAACAGAAGGTTCGACTCCTTCTGTTTTTTTAGGCCACACATTATTATGCGTCTAGCAGGTTGTGTCATATAATATGGTAAAAATCACTATTATATGGTACAAAGCTACTGCGATGCGCTAAAAATCCATTTAAGCGGTGACTCATATTATCAAAAAAGGTATGTGCAAAATTTCGCCTATATCGGAAGTGGCGGCTATCCGGAAGTATGGCCGGAATTCCTTTAGTCTGTTATGCTATATCTGCGATTAAAATGCCACAAGCACTCGATAGCGTAGTGGCCGCGGGCGTAGTATAGGCAGAAGACAGGCCAGTCAGTCGGAGGCACGATTCCATGTGTAGGCGAAATATTTTCTTTGAAATAAATCATTACAGAAGGTCAGGAAATAACGAATTATAATGAAACAATCACTGAAGTAGAACTCTCAATTGAGTATTTCATTTTATTTTAGATTCATGAAATATTTTATGAATTTAGTAGACGAGCATTGATGTCTTGAACCAACACGCATGCAGGGTGCAAAAAAAACGAATAACACACCAAACACTCATATAGCCGGTTGTATGTTATAATATCTTGCAAATCACTATAAACATCGTCGCAAACCACAAGCAATGTTTTGAACCAACGTATATATATTTAGTCCGGTTCACTATTAGGAGCTTAGATGTACATTTTTTATAGTGTCAGGGAATATCCATTTTATGAAAACCTACTATATTATATAGCATTGAACAATGAACGTACGCGTGTAAGTTTAATGGTTGCGGTTAACATATGTGCATAATTTATGAAACCGCTGAAATATGAATAAGTAATACTATACTTTCGGCAGTAACTATGCAAAATATTATTGTTCTCTCAAGGAAATATAAAATGTAGTTAAAATATGGTTGGAAACACCATACATTTCTCTCACAAGGAACATCACTCAAGTATCCACGTTCGATTTTTTGGAAACTCATATATGCGATAAAGCATTGAAAACGATTAAACGCTTATTTTTTCATCGACGGAAAAACGGCTTTCAGGGGCGAAACCACGCCTCCATGAAAGGCGTGTCGAGGGGTGGTTTTGCAGTTTCACCCACAAGCATTCCACCGATCTGAATAGAAGAAAAATCGAAATTCTCCCAATGTAAAGCGTTGAAACATCCACTATGGAAATATAGAAGAAAAATTAAATTAAGGGGTGACACGTATTTCTTCGAGGGGGTTTCCCCCCCTAAAAACATTTTTCCATCGATGAAAGAAATTCGTGTCTAATACTTTTCAATGCTTCATCACATAGATGAGTTTCAACAAAATCGAAAGCGGATACTGCAGTGATGTTCCTTGTCAGTGCTTGTTCGTAACAAAACCAGGTCATTGAAGCTTGCATCCTCCGAAGGCAGCGATTTTTTTTGTTAATTTCTTATTTCTTTATTTTTATCTTTATCCACAGAGTTTTTTGCAAATTAAGGTCGCACATTTTTTACAAAAATACGTAAAAACGTTTGAGTGATCTCGACATACTAAATCGACGAATTTTTTTGTTGACGATTCAAAAGAATTAATTTTCGTTGCATTCTAATGGCGCAAACTTCAACATAATACAAAACCAGCGGACGTAAAAATGTCGCAACTAGAAATGGAAGAAAAGCATTTAAAGTTGTTACAGGGAATCGCGTTTGTATTGATTTTCTCATTTTTAGTTGACATATAAGTATAAACTCGTGGCAAGGCTCTCAATTTATTTAAATGTTGAATATTGTTTAGTAAACTTCGTCTGCGCGTTTACGAACTTAACCGTGGCAATTTTTCTCCCCCTCTGATTGCTGCCACTGATGGGAATAATTGACGTTAAAACTCTTCTTCTCCCCTGTCTCTCCGCCCCCTTTGTCGATCATTCAACTGTGGCGCCCTGTGCACACTTCTGTCGAGCGTATACGCCAAGCATGTGCAACCTCTGTATTACGGTACTGTCAATTTTCATATATGTTTACGTCTGTGCGGGTGCTTGGGTCTGTGTATCGAGAGAAAACACTTACCGCCCATCATACCATTTTTCTCGATAATTGCAGTATTTTCAATCCCCCAATAAAGTGGTCGTCGGATAAAAATTGATCAACTTCGTCTCAGGCTCGACTCACCGATCACACCCAGTGATAAAGAAAAAAAAAGGAATTACATCGTGATCGAAAAAGAAGGATGCCTTGCCTGGGCTACGAATTGATGAGCTTTTTTGCCATTTTTTTTCACGATGTACTTCTATTCATGGTGACGTCGAAGTGCGCTGCAGTGCAGAGTCGAAATGGAAAAAGAAACAACAAAAACATTGTACTCGTTAACGCTAATGACTGGATACCTCGATGGCTGTCTCATCAACACCCAACACCGGACAGTCGTGTTTAAATTCTCGCCGTGAAAAAACGTTCTATCTATGTGTGTATGCATAAGAGAGAGACAGAGAACGAGAGATAGAGAGAAACTTTCGGATACCTAGAAATGGTGGAAAAAAGTATGACAGGCGATCGGAAAGATCGGTTCAATAATTAAGTTCCATCAATTTTTTTTTATTAATCATCGACGAGTTTTTCTTGGTGAGAGAGTCCAAAGCATCAGGGAAATGAAAACAGGATAAGCTCTTCATTGTCGAAGTCTTCGAATGTCCGGAAAACAATGAGAAAATAGAGCAAAATTGCGTACAGCTTAGTCTCAATACTTTCGAGTGCAATCGCCTCTTATTTCTCTCAACTCTCTGCCCTCCTCATTCGCTTATCTATTTTCAAGAGAGGAATGCCAGGATCCTTTCCACAAGGATCGCGAGAGAGAATCGACTCTTTCGTGTCCGTGCTTGGTTCGATACTGCCTGTGTGCTTCGTGTATGCTGGGCTTTGAATAATGGAACGGATCTCATGCGAAATTCATGTCCAATTTAGACGCTCGGTTAATTTACGATCGGCACCAGAAGTTAAGAGTTCCAGTACAGAGAGAGAGTGAGAGAGAGGGGGAGAGAGGGAGAGAGAGAGAGAGAGAGAGAGAGAGAGAGAGAGAGAGGCAGAATGAGAGAGTAAAGGTGTGCGTAGCGAAAAAATTCCACAATCGATTTTTACACCCTCTTCGTGTATGCCGGTCATTTGTATTTTTTATTCAACCTCTCTCCTCTCTCTGCGTATCTTTTGTTTCGTTAGGCCACATAAGCAATCATCGTAAAGAAAATTATCGAAGCATGGCCACGAACTAAGGTTGTCCGCAGTGGTTAGTCAAAGAAGAGTTACCCTATGAAAATATTCAAATATTCCGATTCATGCCCGTGCAGAAATTTATCGAGGAGTCTCCACATCTCTATGTGGTAGGATCTGGGGGTTGGGGATCAGGGGGCTAGGGGTTTTATAGGGACGCCGCACGTAGGGCGTCTACATTGCAATCCAATGGATAACGCACTATTTCCCAATTTACTTCGTTTGAGATTTTTTTATTTCAAATTCTTAACCGGAATTTGTTGGATCTCCCAATAAAAATATCCTTTCATGATCCGGTGCACAAATTTGTTGGGGAATCCCACGATGCACCCACATTTTTATAAGGATTTGTTGGGTAGACCGCATATAGGGAGTCCTCATTAAAATCCAATTGGATTCTGCACTGTTCCCTGAAGAACGCCGTTTGGGAATTCTTACCACGTTCGAATCGAAAGTATGTGAAAAGTTACGGGAAAAAGCTCGGCGTGTTGAAACATAATCTGCACGCTTCGTGAGCATGTACGTGGGGGATGATATTGTGTCAAAGTGCAGTAAAAAAAATAACAAACCATATTTTATTATGGTTTGATATTTTTTAATCGATTTATTTAATTATTTAATTTAGATTTATTGAATTTATTTAAGTTATTTAAAATCGATTTTTGAGATATACTTTCTTAACCGATTTCTACTTTTTAACATAAGATTTCTACTTTTTTTTTTAACCTTCCCTTGACACACTTATATTTGGCCACAGCTTTGACACACTGGGTCAATTTGACCCGGATAGAACTTCATCCACCTGCCCTTGAGGGGTTACCCCCACTTGCGATTTTGAAAAAATCGATTTTTTTTATTGCATTTTTTTGAAGTATAAGTATCTGAGAATATGTCCTGAAAATTTCAAGTCGATCCGAACAAAATTGACTGAGATATGAGCGTTAAAAGAGAAGAATCCGCGTTGAAAGAGCGTTGAAAGAGAAACTTTAATCGCGTTTTTCTCAAAATGGCATTTCTGAAGTCGGTGACCAAGATTACTCGAACGCTAATGAACCGATCTTCTTGAAATTTTGCAGGCTTATTTAATACATAAAAATATAGTCTTTAATCGTTCGATTTTTTTTTTCGAAAAAATGGCCGTTTTATAGCCAAAAAACGGCCGTTTTTTCCGTTAAAATCGAACCATTAACTTTGACTGTCCGCCATTTTGTGAAAAATGAATATTTTTTAAAATTCTTCGATTAAAGACTAGTTTATACTTATATTTGACTAAATCCATCCGCATTTTTTTTTTCAGATCATCCACTTCGCCGCAATGTTGGTCACCGCAAACCGTGTATATAAAAATATTATTTCATTGACGGCCATTTGCCACTAAACAATGTAATATTTTTCAATAAAAAAATTACTGAAAGTTCTTCAAGATGTGTTCTTTAAGATGGTATATTGATCGATTAAAAAAGTTTTGTAGTTTTCTTTTTAAAAAATCATGAAAAAGGCCTTTTTTTGCGCTACAAGTGGGGGTAACGCCTTAACAATCCTTCGGTCGGTTTTTTTAAAATCCGGGATACACTTTAAACATTTCTTAAAATGTCTGCATAATTAACATTCGGAAATTATACAATTAAATTGTTGTAAAAAATTATTGAAAACTTTCAGTTTTAGCAACCCAGTCTTAGCAACCCTTCCATGACCCAGTGTGTAAAGGACGGATCCAATTATTTTGTATATCTATATACAATATTTTGTTTTGGAAATTCAACGTACAAAATGCGGTAGGAACCATCAAGAATCGTATCGGATTCTGTTCGATAATGTGGGAATTTAGGATCTTTTATCCTTTAGGATTCAAATTGGATTCGTACATTGGATTGCAATGGGGAATTTCTACTAGAATCGAATATACGAGCGTTACGTTTTAGTCCACGTTTAGTGACGTTTAGGATCCAATGCGATGACCCATTGGATCCCCATCAAGGAGTAGAAACAAGTATGGCAATCCAATCGGATCCCTACGACAACTTCTCCACGGGTGTGCAAAAGATCCATTGATTCTATGCTTTCCAAGTAGAAAAATATTGAGAGCAGACCAGTTTTTACTGAAATTAATTAACTGGAAGGAAAATTAGGCACGTCAGCACAACCCGCAAAATTATTTCTAAAAATAGCAAATTTGTTGCTATAATTTCACGATTAAGTGGAATTATACATTTCCAAATGATTTCTTATCGTACAAATTTCACGAATTTCACTGTGTTTCCGGGCTACCGTTCTTGCGCAATGACGTGGCGTGATTAATGAATCAGTGGTCCCGAATTCACAGCGTCTCAATATCTTGGTTCACAGCCATGCTCGCAAACTATAATCCCTGCCGTTAAGTAGAGAATTCCCATTGAAATATCCGGTAATCGCTATTTTTTTCCAATACCATTTCAATCCTCGAAATGTCGGGAACACTTTTTGTTCATCAACTCATCTAATTGCGAACAACGAATCAAACTGAATAAGAGAACGGCCATGAAGGATTTCCCCTAGGAAATAACTCTCCATCTCCCGACTTTGGATTTATTTATTTAGCCTAAATAGCCGGTAGCCTCGCTTGAGTTTCTAAACACACACGCCTGTGTATTCGCAGCATATAAAAAAGATACGTGATCCAATAAGTCAAGTACGTGCTCGTACTACCTTTCTTATAATATGCTTCTTTTGATCTTGAGAACGTCGATTATCCTGAGAAACGTATGAGCCAAAATTAACCCTCACTTTTGAAATGTCGTTTGGGAGAGGTGAGTTTTCAGCGAATCAATAATATGTGGCCAAAATAAATGAACGCCGAGAAGAAAAAGTGAGAAAACGATAAAGATGAAGAGTAGAATGGTGGAAGAGGTTGGGGGGGGGGGGGGGATAAAAGGAACAAGAAAAGCCGTGCTCTTTACGTGTTTTATGGCTCACATAAAATTCTACTACCGTCGAAATAAAAATGGTCACGCTCATGCGCATCGTGGTACATTATTTCTCTCTCTCTCTCTCTCTCTCTCTCTCTCTCTCTCTCTCTCTCTGAACTCCTCTTGTTCTTCATCCAAAGATACATTTATTGCTCAAGAGCAGAGGGGCGTAAACGACTAGATTTCACGTACGAAGCGCAGTGCCTTACGATCTTTCGCGTTTTTCAGTGTTTTAAATGTCTCATCCGTGGATGAGAAAAAGAATACACTCTGTATGAACGAAAATGAAATAAAAGATGGCCGCATTCGTGATTGCTCCTCGACACCGACGGAGATGCGGCCTTCGATTTATTTCGCACACGTGTTCTTTTTTGTGTGTTGCGTTGTTGTATAATATCACGAGACATCTCTGATCACTTTTATCCCTCTTCCACCACCTTCTCTTGCTTTTTCATCTCCGTCCTTCGTTTCACCGCGCGAGTCTTATTGCGCCTGTCTCACCGCGAGACCGTTTATGGTTTTTTTTCCACCCTCTTTTTTTTTCCACGTTGCACGGTATCGTGTGGCAGCTAGACTCATTTCGATCCTTTTATCGTGTCTTTTCTCCCGCGATTAACATAAACATGAGAGGCGGCATGAGAAAGACTCGCGAGATGTCTCGTTCGACGTGTATTCAACGGAATACTTCGACTATTTATTTCCTCATCGATCCCGTGTCTTCCCTGTCAAAACATTTCTTTCGTCCTAATAAATTTATACAAATGTATATATATGTGTGCATATGGATTTAATTTTTGTAGACGTCCGACTCAGAGGACCAGCCTCGTGGTAGTGGATTGTCAGGATTCTCGACATTATGTAAACTCCAGTGTCTTGTAAACAACCCCCGGATATAAGGGAAGCATATTTATAGAAATGTTATTTCAAGGACCGCCCTGTCTCCAAAATTCAATGGGTCATCGCATGGGATCCCTATACGAACACGCTCGTACATTGGATCCTTTTCGGAATTGCCCATCCGAATGTTCGAATACAATTTGAGGCCGGAAAAAATTCCCACATTATCGAACAGAATCCGATACGATTCTTGATGGATCTCATCGTATTCTGTACGTTGAATTTCCCGAAAAAATATATAGAAATATAAAATGAGCGGATCTTAAAAAAGTATAAATCTTATCTTAAGGTAGTACCCCGCGCAATCTTGATTTCTATAGATTTTGTTCAAATTTCAACCAGACATTGTTCATATCATTATGCATGTTTGAGTAAAATTTCAGAACAGTCGACTATTCAGATTGGGAGATAATGGGTTTTAAAATTGCGACTTTTAACACTGCAGGGTCTGCATTGAAATTTAGACAGAATAATTTTCCGTAAAAAATATTTGTTCCCTATAATAAAAAGACATATGGCAACACCGCATCGTTCCACGTATCCAATGTAATACTGCAACACAATTTTTTATTTGGAAGTAATTTTTAATCGACCAAAGTTTTTTATTAATTATGAATGAACCAACACTATTATTTGTTAATGAAGATAACGTAAACAATATAAAATATTAATATTTATAATGCAAATATTTTTTTATGACAAAATTCTTAACTTTAGGATCACGATAATTATTTTTTTCTCGAAATATTGAACAATACCGTTCTGCGGTGTTGCCATATGTCTTCTTATGATAGGGGACAAATATTTTTTACGAATAATTATTCCGTCTTCACTGAACGTTTTTAGCAAACCTGAATAGTAAAGGCAATCCGAACGTTTTTCACTCTTTCCCTAACTAGCTCGCTATCTAAACATAATTTTTATTCAAAATTTATAAACGCAATAGAATGGTACGACGATTTATGCGACCTGACTTTCAGTCAACGCAGACCTTGCAGTGTTAAAAGATGCAATTTTGAAACCCATTATTTCCCAATTTAAATAGTCGACTGTTCTGAAATTTAACTGAATCATATGAACAATATCTGGTAAAAATTTGAACAAAGTCTATATAAATGACGATGGTGCGCTAGTTCTACCTTAAGGGGGGGGGGGGGGGGTACCTTTAGGTGAAGAAAAAGTATGCTGATTCTCATATTTTGTTTTAAGGAAAAACTCCAACGTTCTTTTAAGGAAAAACTCCAACGTTTTCTCCAACATTTTTTAGACTTGGGGTATGCTTTTTACTACTTTTCGCTGGTACAGAGTATTTTTTGTATTAATCTTTAAAAATGCATTTTTAAATCGGCGTGACGTGTAGCTAAAAAACTAATCGAATGATTCTGACGAAATTCGGTATAAATCTTTCTAACCTTATTGTCTAAAACATAACAGCAAAGGTATTACAAAAAAATTATTGCAAAATGTAGCAATTTTTTCGGACAATTTAATTTTTTTGTTTCAAAGTAGACCATTGTATCGATTTTCAACATTTCTATTTTTTTTGGTTCATATTCTGCGTATGAGTGTTTTAAAGAAAAATCTCCGTTGGTTTTTTTTTTAATTAATCCCGCCGACGCTAGGTGTCACGCCGTCTGACAACATCCGCTGCAACCCGTTGAGAAGACCGTGCCATTGTAGAAAATAAGGTGGAGGTGCTCCAATGGCTGGCTAAATCCCCGGATCTCAACCCCATAGACCATTTATGGTCTGTTCTGAAGCAGAAGATCCGAGAACACGCAATAACGTCGAAGAACACCTCAAAAAAAGTGTCGCAAAAGGAGTGGAGGAATATAGACCCCGAAGTGTGCCTCCAGTTACTGTGCTCCATGCCCAAAAGGGTTGCGGCCGTAATTAAGGCTAAAGGGGGTCTAACGAAATATACGTTATTTTCTTGAAAAGTCATACTGGGAGAGGTGTAACTATTGAAAGATCACCGTTAATATTATTTTGGAATAAAAACAATTTCGAATAAGAATCCTGAAAAAATTATAATGTTTTCAAAATTCAATTGTGTACGTTTTCTCCTCTTGATATTTTCATTAAAACATCTTTGTTTCAAAGTACCGGCAATAAATTGACGAGACAAATCATTGACTACCAACCAAAAATTGCGATATAAAGAGAAAAGTCCATAGTATTAACAACAAACGCCCATGGTAAAAGAGGGGATAGTAAAATTCGTTATAGTTTATTGACACCGAAATCATAATATGGATAACACGACTATAAGCGAAACGGATACCTAAACATACGATTTGGGTGGCATGTTTACTATGTATTATCCCCGAAATCATTATTCACTATTGTAAAAGGCTTGACAATATGGATATGGTTAACTGAGTGCTATAACAAAATCGCCGTACAAATACTAATGTTGTATACTGTACGTTGAGCCTTGTTCAGGCAAACTTCCACTATTCGTTTCAAGTTTGTACAATTCATATGGTCAACATTAACGTTTTTCGAGTATAATTTGTTACAACACCTTATGAAAAGTGACTATTCGACAAAAATTATGGTAAAGTTTACTTATAGCGAAGACGTCAATCATTTGCAGTTCGAGCAACCGCAGCTTCGTAATTTCAAGAACTACGCATGTCTCACAAACTGTTACATGGTAAATTTGTTGCATTGCAAAGATAGGATATCAGTTCAACACTTCTTCTTGTAGTTCACCTTCTGTTCTTGTAGGCCACACATTACTATGCATTTGACAGGTCGTATCTTATGATATGGTACGAAACTATTGCGAAGCGCCAAAAATCCATTTGAACAGTGACTTATGTTATACAAAAAAGATGTATGCAAAATTTGACCTACACTGAAAAACAAAATTCGTTCGTCCATCCAAAATTCAGTTGGCGTAACAAAATGTATCTTCAAATACGTTCAACTTGATTTTTTATTGGCATAACAAAACAGTATATTTGGTGGTAAAATAGTATAGTGGTGTGAAATGTAGCTTATTTGGCATGTCTGAGCAACTGTTAAAACAACAAAATGCATTTTGCACATTCAACGATTTTTTTTTCTCAGTGTACATCGCAGGTAACAGCTATATGGAAGTACAGCCGGAATTACTTTTGTCTCTTATGCCATATCGGTGCTAAAGATGCCACCAATACTCGGTAGCGTAGTGGCAGCGTGCGTAGGATAGGCAGAAGGTAGCCAGTTAGGTTCTAGGTTCAATTCCGATTAGGCAAAATATTTTCTTCGAAATAAATCATTTCAGGAGGTCACTGAATGGCGAATTGTAATGAAAAATCATCGAGGCAGAACTCTCAGTTGTGTTTTTTTTATTTTGATTTGGATTTATGATATATTCTGTGGATTTAGTAGACGGTAATTGATACTTTGTACGAACACTTGAATAACACGCCAAATACGCATATAGCAGGTTGTATCTTATAATATGGTACAAGTCACTATAAACATCGTCGCAAATCAAAGGCAACATTTTTAATCAATGTATATATATTCCAGTTCGATTTTAGAATCTTGGGGAATTAAATTTTTGATAGTATTAGGGAATATCCATTTTATGAAAACCTACTATATGATATATCATTGAAGAATTCAGGTATGCTTGTAAGAGTGGTCGTTGCGGTTAACATATGTACAGAATGCGTGCAACTGCTAAAATTGCAGTCAATGAGCAGTATCAATAAGCAGTATGTACTTTTGGCAGTACCTATGGCTATAAAATATTGTCCCCTAAATATGGTCGAGTACATTGTACATTTTTTTCAGTGTAAGATATGCATAATTTTTTTTTCCTTCTCTCTGTATAAGTTTGGAATAAACCGATGACAATTCAGCACGACCAACAACAATTGGCCACGATATGAGCACCCAATACCTGTGATTTTACATCGCAATAAGGTAAGTGATATTTTAAGATCCCGTTGCATCAATGCATGCATTTTTTACACGCGAAATCGCTAAATCCTGGCGCACAATAATCTAGACAGTACTATTCAGAACACGCTTGAGAGCGGGGGACGTAATATTCGAAGTTTAAGGAGCAACGAGAAGGAAGTAGAGTGAGTCAATTAAATTGGTTATAAGAAAACGTTATAGCATGTACGGAACGATATACGTAGGTAGACAAGAAGATGAGAGAGAGAGAGAAAGAGAGAGAGAGAGAGAGAGAGAGAGAGAAGTAGAGAGGATCGGTGTTGCGCTTACTCGTTCACGAGTTCTAATTAGTGTCGTCAATCGGGGAAAAAATAGCGTGCCAGGGGGGGGGGGGGGAGGCAAGAATCCACAAGAAGAGAGGATGATTTATCGCTGAGAGTCTCGTAATTACTCTTCTTTGCGAAAGTACTTCGTTTGCAGTTTACCAACCGTCGCAAAGCAAACGTATATTTATTTTCGTACATATTACGTCGCGCACGTCCTATATGCGGCAGTGATATTTTCAACAAATCCTTGAAGTACACTCACAGTCGTGCCTAGAAATTAATTTAGTCTTAAGTGCGAAGTCGAGGAGGAAAAAGTGGCCACGAACAAAAAAAGCATTGTATTTACACATTAGTGCACACCATCGAGCGTCTGTAACGAGATGTAACTCGTGGTGGAGCGAACCTTTCAAACCTCGATGGTCCATTAACGCGGATCAATTATTTGCTAATTTTATCGGAACTATGCAGAAATCGCCCGCAACAGTTACGTGCTTTCAGAACATTGTCATTTTCACAATTACTTCGGTCACGCAATAAACTCTGTCGTAATTGCGGCAGAAGTTATCGGGTAATTACTGATAATGATCCTCGATTGAGAACTCGAGTTCATCTATGAGCCCGCATCTTCGAAACTCCACCAAAACCGACAACACCGATGCTCTGAACGGGCCGCAAATGGAGCGATACGATTTAAAAAACTAGCTAAAAAATCGTAAGCTTTGTTTCATTAAGGGAATATCCTTCTCTGAAAAACTTTGAATAATCGTTTTTTGCATATTGTTATAGTGTAAACTTTCAAGAATATTTTGAGACCAACCGGACCCTGAAATTTCGAAAATTGACGAAGTTACACCTATTTTAGTGGAACAGTCTGTTGAGTTAAGGCTGATTCGCGTACAACGGAAGCGGACATCAAAGCACAAGAACATTCAAATAAGGCCCGCAACCCATAGTCAGTTGGATATATTTGAAGAAAAAATTTGTTGTTTGCGTTTCAGATTACATTTCAGCCTGGTAGAGATCCCGCCGTTTCGAGCCTCGCCGCTGGAGGACTGCAACGCCAACTGCAGCACCACGAACACTTTGAAAGATTTTCTTCTGAAAAAATTACATTGTAACCACAAACAGGTGTACAACATGCTAGGAAAAAATTAATTGATTCCAACCAATGTGTTACTAGAAAAAAATGCATCATTCTGACCCTTCAAATTGGGCTTCCAGAGAGGGATACCCCGTTAGGTAGCCACAATGAAAATCGATGATAATACTACCCGTGCAGGAAATTGCCATAGAGATCCAATTGGATTCCCATACTCGACCCTATTTCCTGATAGGAATCCAATGGGTCATCGTATCGAATTTTGCTATTTTGAAATGCTATTTACGGTTTATGTTCACGTACCAATTGTTCTGCCGGACAATCAATACCCGTGCAAAAAATTTCGAAGGGACTCGGTTGGATTGTCATACTTGTCCTTACTTCTTGAAAGGAATCCGATGGAACATTACATTTTCATCGGGATTCCCCATCGGAATGTACGAATCCAACTTGAATCTTAAAGGATTTCCACATTATCAAACAGAATCCGATACCATCCTTGATGGATACCACCACATTGTGTACCTTGAATTTTCCGAACAATATATATAGATCTACAAAATAAGTGCATATTACAAAAGATATCAATATTATGTTAAAAATAGATAAATCGCTTAAAAAAGTATATCTTATAAATAGATTCGAATCACATCACTGAAAATCCACTGTAATTATCGTTTCTTACTCACTTTACTACACTTTGACATAATATCACCACACACGTACACGCTTGCGATGCGTGTAGGTTATGTTTCAACACGTCGAGTTTTTTCTCTTGACTTTTCACATATTTTCGAATCGAACGTGGTAGGAATCCTAAATTAGCGTTTATTGGGAAACACTGCAGAATCCCGTTGGCTCCCAATGAGGACTCTCTATGTGCGTCACCCCTAACAAATCCCTACAGCGATGTGAGGAAATCTTGAGACTCCCCAACAAATTTGTGCACGGAATCACGAAAGGATATTTTTTTAGGAGATCCACCAAATTCCGATTGGTAATTTCAAATAAAAATTCTCAAACGACGTCAATGGGGAAATAGCGCGAAATCCAGTTGGATTCTAATGTGGACTACCTACATGTAGCGTTCATGTCAAATCCCTATTGGGATATGGTACGATTGAGGACTCCCCAAATAATATCTGCACGGGTAGTTTTGATGGCTGTGAAACATGGGATATTGGCACTAACCCCCAAGAAGAGGGCAACGTTGGTGTGATACTTCAATTCCTGGATGAAATGCTTTGGCACTGCTGTGCGGCGAATTTTATTAAGCTCGCAACATTCGGCGAAACAGCTGAAAAATATTGGTAAAAGGAGACAAAAAAAATAAGGAAATGTGTAATATTTATCACGCCAATCTCTTATTTGGACTTCGCTGCAAAATTCACGATAAATCGTGCTGATCGGATATACAGTCGAGAATGCGAATACAATAGTGCAGCGAATATATACACACAAATAACTACGATATAGGAATATATATATAGAATCATGGATGCAGCGATATTAGCTCTCATTTAAAATCACAAAGGGGCAAATGAAAAGAGATGTTTGCCCCCGGCTCGCAGCTATAGATCCTTATATGTATATATGTGCGTGTAAATGTATATTCTATGTATATATGTATACGCATATACATATGGATGAAGACTGGTCGGAATTGAAGAACAAGTTTTGTGTTAGTTTCGTAACTCGAAATGAGCTCCGGAACAAAGTTTTTAGTAGCTTGATTAAAATACAAATTACGAATGTAAATCCCCCTTCCGGTGTCTTCCTGAAGAACACTCTTTCTCTCTCTCTCTCTCTTACTCCTTCTTTCTCCCCACCCTTTCTCTCCCTCTGTGGCAGAGAGACTTGCCTGGTGCATATGACTCAATCGGACAGAGGAAGACGAAAAAAAAAACGAAACTATGTAGACGGAAGAACAAAAGAGAATAAAACGAATCGATAATGACGCAACCGTATCTCCCGCCTCGTCTCTTTCTCTCCCTCTCACTCTCTTGCTCTCTCTAGGAATGTTTATTTAACTTCAGGCTTACTCGACGGGTCTGCAGACGCAAAAAAGGCAAGCATTGCGCCTGGCACGAATTTCGTGACGAGATAGCAGACTTGTTCCTTTGATTTTTTTAAGGATCATATACATTAAATATATCGCGGTAAAACGAAGACTGTTGGCAAATTTCGCCGCGTTGAATGATTTTCTCTGTACCAATACCCGCGATTTTCGCGCTTGATTCGTGACGATTATTCGCGGAGCCGTATCGGAGGCGGCGAGGAAAAGAGAACTCGCGGAACTGGCGATGACCAACGACAACCGAAGCCTCCTAGACCCAGATCAGCGCGAATCGAAAACCGTCGAAAGCGCGAGCGGCAGAGAGAGTGAGAAAGAGAAAGAGAGAGAGAGAGACGTCGACAAGCCCGCGAAATCGCCTGAAACCGGTTCGTGAAACGATAATCAATGATGCAATCATACACCACGAGAAATTGGCATCGGAAGGAACGGTACAAGTGAACCACCAGCATTTACAGGAGGTACTAATCTCAGTGTACACGAGATATTTTTGGTTAGCAAAAAAAAAAGAACAATTCATTCTTTTCGCTTATGGAATATTTTTATTCTGAAGAACATCATAAATTAGTTCTTTCAAACTTCTTACGAGGCATTAACATAATCCAGTCTACCAGTTATTTACCTGTTACAAAAATATATGTTGGAGTGTCATTTGATATCACTCAAACTAATTCCGATTGTAGATAATGGATGTTTATTGTATTGATTCAGCAGTGGAACTCGAGATTGCTATAAATTATTTACGAATGACATTTATTCCGGAGAGTCACAATGAACATCACTTTGGTGCCTGCTTGCGATTTAATTGAAACTCATGTATATGCAAGAGCATTAAGAACTATTAAGTATGTGTTTTTTTTGTTGTGAAAACGGTTTGAGGGGGGTTAAGTCACCCTTTAGATTGAAGCATATCAAGGGATGATTCTGCAGTTTCACCCGCAAGCAGTCTACCGATTATAGTGAAACGAGAACGAAAATTTTTCTAATGTAGAACGATCATAAAACTACTATGGGTACATTGAAAAATAACAAAAATTAGGCGATGAACTGTCTATTTATTTTCCTTTCTCTCACCCCGCATATAAAAGGTGTGCATCGAATTGAATGAAACGGGTAACGGAAGTGGGGATAAAATTAAGGACTACGTATTTTTGGATTTTTTTTGCCGGATAACAAGTTTAAGGGGGTAAACGACTCCTTACTTGAAGTTCCTTATCGCAGTTGTGTTCTTCTGTATTAAAAAGGTGTCTGCTGATTAAAAATATTTCTTCAAACTCCAAATTGATGTTTGAAGAATGGAAAAAGTTCTGTGGAAAAAGTGGCTCGACGAATCAAGCGGCATAATTTGGAGCAAATGATTACGAAGAGAATGCGCGCAAAGCGGAGTTTCAAATGGAAACGGAAAAGAAATGAGCGGCGAATGAGTAAAAAAACTTTTTTTCATGGTAAAGATGTGAAAAAAATGGATTTTAAATATTGTTTTGTAAGTCCATATCCATGGATGTTTACCCCTTCAATACGAATTCACCATTCATTTTCACCGAAACCGTTTATTTTCATTGAAAATCGTACAAAACGTACGGAATGCGGTTTACCTCCTAATGTTTGCTATCCGGTAAAAATTTGTAAACTTTAATTTCATCCCCCCCTTCACAGTGGAACCCGACTCATTCAATTTGATGCACCCCTCTTAAACGGAGGGGTGAGAGAAAAAATTAAGGGTGGTTGATCCCTTCATTTCTGTTTTTTTCAATGTACCTATAGTAGATTTCTGATCGTTCCACATTAGAATTTTCCCTCCTGTATCACTGAAATCGGTGAACTGCGTGGGGGTGGAACTGCAAAATCAGCCCTTGAAATTTTACCCTAGCGGGTGGTCACGCCCCTTAAACTGTTTTTCGGCAAAAGAAAAACGTATCCAATAGTTTTCAATGCTCTACTATGTAAATACATGAGTTTCAACAATATCGTAGGCGGTCTCCAAAGTGATGTTCGTTGTCAGATGAGGGTGGACCGTTTGCACCGTTGGAATGCAACGAAAGTTCATTTCTCTTCTATTGCTCGCATTTTTTTCGTCGATTTAGGTCACGAAAATCACCGTAATGGTTTTTCCTATCCTCATTAGAGATTCGCGACCTTAGTGGATTAAAAATTACTCATTATAATGAAATTGAAGAAAAGAAAACAAATAAGAACTTTTATGCCATTTCAACGTTGCAAACTTCAAAGCCATCTTGTTAGTTGTATTTATTTATTTCGCCTCTATTCTTTCAGACTTCCACGACCCCATCCCTTTCACTTTAACTCACACGTGTCACCTCACTGTTTCCATTTCCTCAATCCCCCCACACACTGTCGCCCACACCAACGATCCCTAATGCACGGCTGTGTCGCATTTGCACCATGGCACAGCGAAACTATGGAAAACCCGTGGCGAAGCAGCCACAGCATTTTGCCGAGTTTCGGCTGCGTTCGCCGTCGGAAACTCAGCAAAACTGGTCGACATAGGAGATCGAGTAGTCATTATAAAGGTGGGATGTACATTTAGACAGGAAGAAAATAAGCAATATTGAGGGATTTTTTAAACTAAGAAATAATTATTCTACAATTATCAAACTTTAGGTATACTTCAATAGTATATTTAAGTATACGAAACAATTTTTTAAAATTAATTCACCATCAAAATGGCGGAGCCGTGGCAGAGTATTACAGCAAGGTCGCCGCGGGAGTTGCGAATCCGCGTGCAGTCTAGCTTCCCGTAGACTTGGATTTGCAAAAAAGTTCAAACATTTTTTCAGTTAGAACATGTATAGTTTTTATGTGACGGTAATTAAAGTGAAGAAAATGCAAATCTGCGAAAATGGCCAGCATTTACAAAAAAAATCCACATTTCACGCAACATTTCTGTAAAATGTGGATTAAAAAAGTAGTATTTTTCCAATTTTTCGAAAACAAATTTTCGCCAAGTAGAAGGTACCAATATTATCAATATTTCTACCAAGTTTCAACTCAATCGGCTTAATAGTTTCTGAGTAATCCTGCACGCCAATTTCGATAATGCAGTTTTGAGAAAAACGCGTTTGAAGTTCACGCCCGCTCCGAAGCCGAGCGGTGAGACACAGCGTTGACGTGCTGTAAAGTTTAAAGTTTTTCGAATTTCGCTTTGATACTTTGGGAAAATATTCTACATATATAGTTCTATCGTTTAAAGAAATAAAAAAAGAAATCGATTTTTTCATCGTTGTAAATGTATATCCCGCCTTAAGATCGGACAGACCACCGTCGAATTGTCATATCATTATTCACTTTCTATCATACACGTAGCCTCCTACCAGCTATACCATGCAGCCTAAACAAACGAACTTTACGGGGCGAATATAATCAACAGAGAAAATTGTATATCGCGAAATATAATGCAAGGGTATCGCGCCGCGGTACGATGAGAATTTACGAGAGTGCACACTCGAACAGGTAACATTCTACCTGTTCTACAATCTATTATCATTTATATTCCCGAGGGTATATCGGGCAGTTATAATGTCGCACTTTGAAGATAAATCTGTTCACGAGAGCGATCCATCCAATGTCGGAAGGATGATTTTTGTGCTGGATCTTTCGCGTGATCTAAAGATCCGCGATCTTTTGCTATTGCAACTATTTATGTCTATATATAGTAGACACATTCATGGTACATGGAAAATGGCGTGGTAGGAAGAAATAGGAGTGTATGTACGACAGTGTCGAACCTCGTTCTCTAGCTGCGATGTATTTTATCTCTTTCTTCTGGCTGGCTCAAACTGTAAAATCGTAATGTGTACCCGGATGGGTAACCCTGGGTACAGATCGATGGATCGCCACGATCCACACCAATGTGTGTGTGTGTGTGTGTGTGTGTGTGTGTGTGTATATATATATATATATATATATATATATATATATATATATATACATATATATGTTTGTGTGGGTTGTACTGAAAGGAACAGGAGTAGCTTTCTTCGCCATCCAATTAAATCCTCCCGAGCTCTAGGAATAGTTTATCCGTACGATATCCTTTTTTAGCATTTGCATAAATAACGATTTTCTCTCCGAGCCTCCTGCCCCCTCCTAAACGCGACGAACGATCGTTGCTTTTTGTATGTCCGCCGCCACAACAACCCGACTAATGTTTCTATTCCTTGTTCTCACCTTCGCGTTCTATCACACACCGGCAACGAGTCGAACACGAATATACGAGAGGATCGGAATAAAACAACCGGCGAAGCACGTGTATACAACGTACGGGACTTTTCAGCGCAGTGTCCAAGATGAAGACTGAAAAATTTATACTGGATAAACGAGATTACAGCTAGCGACGACGTAGTCGAAGTTCTTACGCTGACAGAAAAATTCTATTGATATTAATTAACCGCGATTATTTAATTGTTTTTTTATAGATTTTTTGTGAAATCAAATTTTCCGTATTGCATTCCATTATTGGCATGATTTATTTAAAATATGGTTATTTATACAAATCAAACTCTATTTGATATTGTCCAATGTCTAAATGATTTATTTAATCCTAATAAATCTGTGATTCGGTTTCATCTGTTCAAAAAACAATTTAGTTGAATCGACTAAGTGTATCTATTTGATTCAAAAAAATATTAATTAAATAGAATTTTCGTAGAGTCAACCATTCTTCTATTTGATTGGTCTCTAATGGTCAGACTAATGGTCTGTCTTCATTGCAAAATACATATCAAAGGGAAGTGGGGGTGGAAAGGGCGGCGAGAGAGGAATTATATGTATGAGGTATTCCACGTGAATCCGGTGGACTTATTCCCTGACCTCCACCAATTCGATTTTTTAAAAATCTTACTCCATTCTCTAAAAGACACCCTGATGTTTTGTACATTTTTCGAAACAACCCTTAGTAAAAAAATAAAAATTTGTCCGAAAAAAACGAACCGATTTAAGAATGTGAAAAAATTCCCAAAAATGCGTGATTACATGTAAAAATGTTCAAGCTATCACCCGCAATGGGAGTATGATTTTTTCTGTGCTTCCTCAATGATTAACGTTTTAAAAAATCCGAAAAATTGAAGAACCGCTTATTTCGGGCGGATACTTAAATATTTTGATACCCACAATGAATTTTTTGGATTTTTTAACGTTGGTCGCTCAGAAAGCACAAAAAAATCATAATTCCACTGCGGGTGATAGCTTGAAATTTTTAACATATAATCAAGCATTTTTGGGAATTTTTTCCGATTTTTAAATCGGGGCGTTTTTCTCGCAGAATTTTTTTTTTTACTAAGGGTTGTTTCGAAAAATGTAAAAAAATTCAGGGTGTCTTTTAGAGTCAATGGAATCAGACAAAAATAAATAAATCGCATCGTCGAAGGTCAGGGAAAAAGTCCACCGGATTCACGTGGAATACCTCATATTTATATATTTCAAACATAACCTATATATATATATATATATATATATATATATATATATATATATATATAGGTTATGTTTGAAAATTCTATAGCATGTTATTCGATAAAACTCTCTAATTATCGCAATGATATTAACTAATCGATATAGTTTATGTGATACACCAAATAATTATAGGAAATTCATTTGGTCTCTTATGCTATATATGTGACCAAGCTGTTACAAGCACTCGGTAGCATAGGGGCAGCGTGCGTAGCTATGAGTAGGTAGGTTCTAGGTTCGACTCTATATAGGTGAAATATTTCTTTCGAAAAAAATAATTTAAGGTCAGGGAATAACGAATTGCGATACAAAATCGTTGTGGTAAAACTCTCAATTAGGTGTTTCATTGCATTTTGGATTTATGAAATATTTTATGCATATAGTACACTTAGATTTACAGCGTACATTGTAAGCAAATCAAGATTTATTTGAATCGAATCTTTATTTATTCAATTTGAATATATTTAATATTTGAAAACAATAGCTGAAACAAATTAAAAAAAATATCTTTGAAACAAATAAGATCGTAGTAGGCAGTGAGACAAGGAAAAAACCTATTTGATTTAAATTAAATATTTTTTGGCAGTGTACCAATGCGCAGTTTTTTCTCGCTTTAACACAATTTCCAGTCGGTTTTTATTTCGGATGGCGTTCGATTCCAGTTGGAAGTCCTCGTACGCGAGTAACTCCGAGTATGCGTATGAACTTGTTTTACGTCCGCAAACACTTCGGGAGCAATTCCATAAATCATCGACGATAAACCAGGAACTTGCCATATGGAGAAACATGTAATAACTGAAAGTTAAAAAGAAAAAAAACAAGCTCGTATCGCCTTTTCAATTATCGACTCCTCATTTTTCATTATTGGTTTTCAATTTTCCCGGGGAACACGTGACTCGTTGATTATCGTATCGGGGCTACGACTTTTGACGTTAAAAAGAAGAAAAAAAAAACAACCGACCAAAAAATTCGTTGGATGAAAAGGAGATGAAAAGTTTTATGAAATTTCAACAATGCAAACTTCAACGTAAAAAACGCATTACTTCGGTGCTGTGTACAGTCGGAGTAGTCTGGCTGAGTGTGCTGGTAACAGGATGAGCGGAAAACACGCAGTGCCAGCATTAAACCCTCTAATGTCATTGAGCCTCATTCTATTATGTTCGAAGTTTGGAAAGGGCACGCGGGTGGCCGAGAGGGAAAAGCCGGATCTCCCTCAATCTCCGAAGGAGTTTCTTAAGCCTATTAAACAAGATTTAATTAAACTTTCCTTCTCGCACTTAATTGGAATTATTCGGGATAGGAGGCAAGCACGTTTAATTGGCTATGCTCGTGCTGATGATGCCAAGGATGCCTCATCGCTATGGCCGAGAAGTGAGACGATATCCAACGATCCACGTATACATTACGCGGGCCG
Source organism: Ophion ellenae (assembly GCA_963210295.1). NCBI lineage: Eukaryota > Metazoa > Arthropoda > Insecta > Hymenoptera > Ichneumonidae > Ophion > Ophion ellenae. The sequence continues at coordinate 29,801,829 of OY723391.1, read as the reverse complement.
TATAAACGAAATCTCGATTATAAATTATCGATTGAATTGCCGTACTTGCGCGCGTCCAAAATCCTGTAACATCGAGGTCCGTGAGTCTTCACACATTTTGAATCGCGTGGCTTCTCGAACGATGCTTATGCAAATGACCTGATAGAGATCTCGAATCTCGGAGGAATTTTTTGGTAATGGACATCACGATAAAAAATTATTATTAACAAAATTGCGTCGTTTGCGTCTTCTATAAATGACTAGAAGTTGTTCGGTGTGCAGACATTTGTTGGGGAGCCCCCAGATCCTACCACATCTCTATAGGCATTTGGTAGAGACGCCGCACGTAGAAACTCCACATTGGAATCCAAGTGGATTCTGCGCTTTTTCCCAATTGACGTCATATGAGAATTTTAAATGAAAAATTCTTATTTAAAATTTTTATTTGAAAATTCTTATTTAAAATTTTTATTTTCAAAATTCTTACTTAAAACTTTTATTTAAAATTCTCAACCGGAATTTGTTGAATCTCCCAAAAATATATCCTTTCGTGATCCCATAAATGCATTTGTTCGGGTATCCTAAGATGCACGCACATCTCTATAGGGATTTGTTGAGGGGTCTTCTCACTTTAGACGCTAGAGAAAGGTTATTTTCATGATTTTTTTTGATAGGTTTATATTCTAGATATTGATATCAACATTGTTACACTTAATAAATACACTTTCGAAAAACATTTTTTTTTCAATTTTTGCTTCATTCAAGTCACTATTTATAGACGAAAATAGTAGTTAAAGAAATGTCCCAAAAAAAAGTAAGTCTGCGCTGTTGATGAAATCTCGGAGATGGATCATCCGAAACAAAAAAATCAAACGGTTTTAGATTCAGTATGTCAATGGCTATAGCGCAAGTGATACGATTTTTGATATATGCAAAAATAACAAAATGGCGGACATTTTTCGAAAAAACGAAAACAAAACGTTTTTTCAACGTTTTTGGCAAAAAAATAGTAAATATCAAAAATTTTGAAAATCCTTGATATGCGCTATAGCTATAGTTGTAAAGAATATGTGGTTAAAATTTCATCAGGATCGGTACAGTAGTTTCGCAGATTTTATTAACAAGCCGTCGAAAAACGTTGTTCCGAGAAAAACGCGTTTAAAGTTTGTTTGGGTTAGATAAATACATCAAGACAATTTTTTAATGTATTTCAAAAGTGTATTTATTAAGTGTAACAACTTTTGTATCAATAACTATAATGTGAACCTATCAAAAAAATTCATGAAAATAGCCTTTTCTTGGCGTCAAAAGTGAGAAGACCCCTTAAGGACACCGCACATAGGGAGTCCTCATTCGGATCCAATTTGATTCTGCACTGATCCCCGATGAACGCCATTTGAGAATTCTTACCACGATCGAATCGAAAATATGTGAAAAGTCACGAGAGAAAACCCGGCGTGATGAAACATAACCTGCTCGCTTCGTGAGCGTGTACGTGTATGGTGATATTATGTGAAAGTGCAGTAAAATACATACAAACGATAATTAAAGTGCACTTTTAATCATTGACTCAAATCGATTTTTAAAATAAACTCTTTTAAGCAATTCATACTTTTTGAGATAAGATTTATACTTTTTTAAGTTCTACTAATTTTGTATATCTGTATATTTTGTTGAGAAAATTCGACGTAAAGAATGCGATGGGATCCATCAAGAGCCTTATCGGATTCTGTTCGATAATGTGGCAATCCTTTAGGATTCGATATGGATTCGTTCATTGGATTCCATTGGTGAATTCCGATTAGAATCCAATGTACGAACGTGATGTTTTACTATAGGAATCCAATGCGTTGCCCCGTTGGATCCCTATTTTTTTAACTGTTTGTTTTCTTTATCTTCGTTCTCATCCAAAATCCTTTTTTTCCATTTCTGGGTTATAGATCTCCACCAATTATTCTAGAAAAAAACGGTTGATCGATTTTCGTCGGTTGCGATGATATTGAAGTATCCAACTTCGGAACGCAACGAAAGTTTCATAGACCGAATTTTTTTTGGCAAATTCTGGCTACAAAAATCACTCCAGGGTGTTTTTGGGATCCTCATAGGAAATCGACAGCCCAAATTTTCAGGCCACGATTTTGGGTGATTAAGAAAATGAAGAAATAACACAATAGAAAAGAATTATCGTGCAAACTTCAACATCGTCTTCTCAGAACGCCAGAAAACAATTGACTAATTGAGGGGAAAAAAACATTTAATTTGCATTGAGTTCCAGCGATGTGAGCTTCGCCATGATGGACATATAATATCTGTAATGGTCGACCCGACGCCATTTTCAGGACTACAAAGAGATCACGTACACGACCGCACGAGCCGAGAGAGTTATACGTTCGCCACCTCGCTCCGGATAAACGAAAAGTGCTTATGCATTCGCGTGCTGTGGCCTTTGGAAGCTATCACTCTCACGCGCGGGGGGAGGGTAAAAGGTTGGAATAGAAGAAGAAAGAGAGAAAGAAAGAAAAAAAATATTGTAATCGGTTCTATACGGTAGATCGAGAGCACACAGCCGCGCGGAATAGAAAGTGGTTACGTGTTCCTTAAATGGAGTACACCTCGTTGTCGTCGTCGTCGCCGTCGTCCTCCTCCTCATGTACAGTCCTTGCGGACTCGTATATTTATACCAAGGAAGGAGAGCCAGGGAGGAATATGGATTCTGACAAACCGCGTGGAGCGGAAAAATGATTATTTACACAACTGCGTTCCAACAGATGGCAGAAAAGTGGTGAAAAGAAGATTTAAGGCAAAAAATTCCATCCATCCACTTTCGATGGTGTCGAAGTAGTTTGCATCGTTGATAGGTAACGACAATTCTCTGCATTTCTGCACTTTCATTATTCAAGCTCTCTTTTTACATATTTAGGATGTAGATCTTAAATGAGGTTCCTATAAAAAATCATTGAGTGTTTTTCGAAACCTCGATCTACCAAAAAAAATATGTGACCGACGCGAAAAAAATTATTTTCATGACATCACAGCGATGCAAACTTCAACGTGGGTATAAACAAATGTTTGACCGTTTTTTTTATTGGCTTAAGGCTTTAGGCCACAGTAACGGGTATAAAATCATGTGCGAATTTAACAATTTTTTTTTCGCTTGAAAAGGTGATTCACTCATAAAATTAATTATACATCTATTAAGTATGAATATCAAACTGTTAGAATTTTTTTCTCGATGTTCAAAATGGCCGAATACTAATATTTTTTTGTTATCTTTTTTTAGGCGCTCCGCGGGTGACATTTAGCACCCACAATTTTTTACTTAGAGCAAAAAACAAAAATTCTCGTCAATCTACATCAGAATACCTAGAGAAGTACGTACGGAATTTAAAAAATATTGTTTTATTCAAAAGTTGTAGATATTTGAACTTAAGAAATGAATTTTCAGTGAAAAATTTCGTTCTAACTGCTCATAAACTGCTCATAAAATGAAAAGTTTTCGATTAATCAGAAATTCCGTACGTACTTCTCTGCGAAATGCAATTAGGAACATAACTTTTAAATTTGAAATAAATCGAGTGAAAATTGTTGAAGGTATTTGTCACGCCAATTGGGAAAAGCTGTTTCGAGAAGTTTCGAGTAGTCGGCCATTTTGTACAACGAAATATATATATATATATATTTTTTTTTCTAACAGCTTGATATTCATACTAAATAGATGTGTGATTAACTTTATGAGTGAATCAATTTTTCATACGAAACATAATTGTTAAATTCGCACATGATTTTATACCCGTTACTGTTACCCAAGGCCTTAAATGATGTTTAAACATCTCAAGAATAATACAAAGAAGGAATTATTGGCGAAAAACAAAAAAAATTTAGAGCCCATTTTCCGAAGCGCCCCCAAGCGTTCCGAAACGGACGAAACAGGCTGGACGGTGAAAGTAGCAATTTGGAGTCGTTCAATCCAGTCGTTGTGCAAAAAATATACAACGACCTAACGAGTGAAGACCTACCATCAAAGTGCCTCGATGGGTACACGCAGAATTCAAATGAGAGCTTCAATTTCGTCGTGTTATCATCAGATTGACTTGCAATTTTAAGTTTGGCTTCTCAGATAAATTCTCCAATGAAATAAACACGATTTCAACGGTGCATCAACAATTATAATCTTTGTTAAAAACAAATTTAGGCCATATATTGTGCGAAAAAAATATTTTGAATGATGTCAGTTTGCGAAAAAAAACCCATTTTTTGAAAATTCTAACGTTTGTTGAAAATTCGAATTATCAAAAAATGCTAACATTCTGTTAGTTAAACATTCGAACTATCAAAAAATTCTAACATTGTAGTGTTTGTTAATCATTGGAATTATCAAAAATTCCAAAATTGTGATGTTTGTTAAACAAATTGAGGCTGATCATCAGATTGACTTGCAATTTTAACTTTGGCTTCTCAGATAAATTCTCTGAAGAAGTATACACGATTGCAACGGTGCATTAACAATTCTAATATTTGTTAAAACCAAATTTAGGCCGTAGGTTTTGCGAAAAAAATATTTTAAATAATGTCAATTTGCAAACAAAAACTCATTTCAAAAAATTCTAACGTTTGTTGAAAATTCGAATTATCAAAAAATGCTAACATTCTAATGCTTGTTAAACATTCGAACTATCAAAAAATGCTAACATTGTAATGTTTGTTAAACATTGGAATTATGAAAAATTCCAACATTGTAATGTTTGCTAAACAAATTGAGGCTGATCATCAGATTGACTTGCAATTTTAACTTTGGCTTCTCAGACAAATTCTCTAAAGAAGTATACACGATTTCAACGGTGCATCAACAATTCTAATGTTTGTTAAAAACAAATTTAGGCCGTATGTTTTGCGAAAAAAATATCTTAAATAATGTCAATTTGCGAAAAAAAACTCATTAAAAAAAAATTCTAACGTTTGTTGAAAATTCGAGTTATCAAAAAATCCTAACATTCTGATGTTTGTTAAACATCGGAATTATCAAAAATTCTAACATTGTAATGTTTGTTAAACACATTGAGGCTGATTGTTTTGCGAAATAATTTTTTTTTAATAATAAAATAATACATTTTTTTTAATAACCCTCTAAACCTCATTTCGATTGCTTCTTTAGTATTATCAAAAAAAAATCCCAAAAGTCCCATTTTTCGGTGAGCCACATAGATAAAACGCCTCAAGGTGCAGGCGGTAAAAGATGGACAGAAGGACATGTAATCGATATAGAAAAAAGTTGCAACGATCATTGTGCACGGCAATCACCGCCAGAAAAAGAAATGACGTTATCACTTGATCATTATTGAATATAATAAAATGAAAATAGAAACAATATCATTATCATTGTTGCCATCGGTTTTTATAATAATAATCATAATAATAGTAATATTCATTATTATTGTTTGGAAGTCTGATCTTTTTTTTAATTAGACCGGTTCCGCTTTGAACCGGTATACACGAGTTATACTAGTTATTTATTAGGTTTTTAGGACACTTTCAATCTGCCTCAAATGCGTCATTTTTGTGACTGAAGCGTCAGAATCCGCACTAACAGAAGAAATATGAAACAGATACGAAGCACGATTTATCGCTGCGCAATTTTTTCTCCCCTTTTTTCGAAGCCCCCGCGTGTCCATTTTTCTTCACGGCTATATGCACCAACTTCACATTAATATTACGTGTGTTGTATATTACAAAACAAAACGAAAAAAACGTACAAATATATATACCTGCATATACATGTGTATATATATATACACACACACACACACATGTGTATATATATATACACACACACATACACATATACAGGGTGTCCCTCTTATCTCTGCCACCCGAAATAGCTCGGTAATTACCGACGTCACAAAAAAATGTTTCAGTCAAAAGTTGTACGGTGTAAGGGGGCCATCAAAAGCGACAATTTTTTTTTATTTCGGTGGAGGCGCTGATGCACAGCGAAGGTAACCTCCACTTTTTGGAGGTGGAAATGGAATAATACATTTTTTTCAACCATCTTGTGAAGCAGCTCAAGCCTCATAAAAACATTGTGGGGTCACAGTCGGTCAAGGTCATTCAAGGTCAGTATCAATGATACAAATCTAAATATCTCGGATCACTACCAAATATTTGATAGTGATCCGAGATATTTAGATTTTTATTTAATTTTAATAGGTGACCTTGAATGACCTCCAACGACTTTGACCCCCTTATGTTTTTAGGCAGCATAAGGTGCTCCACAAGATGGTTGAAAAAAATGTACCGTTTCATTTTAAAAAGTGGAGGTAACCTTCACTGTACGTGAGCGCCTCCAACAAAATAAAAAAAATTGGTCGCATTTGATGGCCCCTTTCACACCGTACAACTTTTGCCTGGAACAATTTTTTGTGACGTCAGTAATGACCGAGTTATTTCGGGTGGCAGAGATAAGAGGGGCACCCTGTATACTCACACACACACGCGTGCGCGAATATACATATGTGTATATGTATGTATATATACATATACACATATATACGCACGCACATCTCCGCACAAAAATACGTGAAATTACGAAGTCTTGCGAGGAACGTGCGGACACGCCGCTACAGTTAATACACGATTACAGGAATCCGTGCAAATTTCAAACTAAATTGCAAACTAAAATAACGTTAATTAACAGTAACCCGAGTACTGTGGGCAAATACCTCGTGGCTGTAAAATATACTACGTACACGAGACGTTCGCGTTTGTGTTTTAGCTCGGCCTACATAATCACTTCATTATATGTTAATATATTGTAACTGTTTGCGTGTTAATTTCGTATACGAGAGAGCCGCCGTCCCCGCCTGTCCGTCCCCGATCGTACACTGTGTGTTGAAATATGAATAATTACCGTTCGACTCTCGACCGATTGTTCATTAAATTTTAACGCTCCTCGAGTTCCAAATTCTTCATGAGCTAATTAACTGATTAATCTTTAATGGCATGTTTATCGATAAACTTGTTTGGCTTGTTGCGTAACGAAACGTCATTGCTCTATTTGATTTCACGAGCATGAGATCATTCGCTAGAACAGCTAAAAACAATTTTGATGAAATTTGTTTTGTAAACTTGTGAATTACGTTTTGGATTATACAATGCGATGGATGCCTTTCCCATCGGATCGACGTAATCAGGCACTCAAAAGCCGATGTGCCGGAGGCCTGAAGTGACGTTACTTTTTCATGATCACATGTCAGAATGGACGCACCGGATTTTGTGCGTTCGACGCTCGACCATGAGCCTGGCTTTTCCTTTTTTTATGCTTGATTCACTTTGAATGTTAAATGTCATATAAGGACAGAAGCCATCACGTAGCGCGGCCCGGGTCAGTTGTTGCCATTACTCTTCGTTTCAACTCTAGAACTACAAACCCATTTTTTGTACCTTTAAATTTTTTGTACCTAAAAAAAAGTATAGGCAGGTAGGTTCGTGAGCGCACAAGGTCAGGTCTATCAGTCAGTTACTCTCGAACTGGCGTGCGAGACAAATCGGAGCAGGACGAATACGACCCCCGTTCACGAATAACGTAAGTAAAATTGGCGGTTTTCGATTTTTTTTTGTTTTTTGTTCATATTTTGATGTTTTGAACTGTAAACAATCAATGTAACGTAAATATTTCAGTTTGAAAAAAAATTATGGCGGTCAGAAGGGCCGAGGATATTTATTACTTATGGTCTAATAACATAAATAAAACATAAATATGGTCTAATAACATAACTCAATGTTACTTATAGTCTAATAACATAAATAAAATAAGAAAAAAAATATCTTGGACATTGAGTATTTTTCCCTCGTTTTAACCTCCCAAAAATATGCCTATGTTCCCGGTGCAAAATAGGGTATCTGGTTTATTCCTACGATACTGTAGCATTTTTTCCTTAAAGAACAACATTTTTCATTTGAATAACCGTTCATTAAACTTTTTTGCCATAATTTTTACGCTCGCTGCATTTTTTCAACAAAAAAAAACGTTTTTCGCGGACATTGCTTCACATTTGTTGAAAAAAAAATTATTAAAAATTAAAAAAAAAATGTTCTCTATTTTCGCTTTAATATATTTATTTATAAATATTTACCCCACGCGTTTCTTGTTCATAAAATCGTTCTGAAAGCAGTAATGAGACTCGTAAGTACATGAATCTCTTCGTTTTTTTTATGCGGAAGAGAATAGTGAAAAGCAAATGCAATTTCATTAAAGTTCAGTCAATGAAAAATCGACTTAAATACCTGATAGTGCTAAAAAACGGCCAAAACGTCATTTTGCAAACAAACATTCATATCTGTTGTTCTAAACAACCGATTTTCAATTTTCAAACGCGGTTGTAAAGAGGGCACATCAGACAGCTAGAAAAAAAATATCATCACGTTTTTTTGCCCAAAAAGTCTATTTATTTGGGACTCTGAAAATGCAACAAATTGGGGAGCTGATATATGGAAAAAATCAATGAAAAAAAATCCAAGTATATTTGTTTGGTTTCTGCTATGCGAAATATGAAGGAAAAAAAGAGAAATTTGATACTTGCAAATTAACATAAAATAAATAGAAAAGGCTATCGCTACTCCTCGACGGCCGACCCTGCCGTAGGTCTTTATAGTAGCTATAGGTCCAGATCTGAGGCAAGAGTGATCGTCCTTTTGGGGTCTGGAGTTATCCGGCCTGTTCATTCCGACACCTTCCCTCCCCTAATATGGCGATTGATCAAAGTATCGGATATGCGCGTTCAATTTTCTCGATGTAACGTTCCGTTTGTGGTAGAGGAGTCTACTGGCGTGTTGGCTTCGACGAGAATCAAACATACGGTAACTTTCCTACCACCACCGATTGTTCATTCAAATGTAACGCTCCTTGACTTCCAAAGTCTTCATGAGCTAATTAGCCTTAATTAGCCTTAATGAAATTAATCAACATTCATCTTTAATGTTATGTTTATCGATAAACTTATTCGGCTCGTTCCGAAACGAAACGTAATCGCTCAATTTGATTCTACGAACATGATATCACTCGGTAGAATATCTGAAAACAAGTTTTTATTTAAAAAAATTTGTTTCGTAACTTTTTGAGTCACGTTTTGGATTGCACAATGCAATGGACACCTTTCCGATCGTATTGACGTAAACAGGCACTCAAAAGCCGATGTACCGGAGACCGGATGTGACGTAGTTGCTGTTTCGTCATTACATTTCCGGGTGAACGCACAAAATCGGACGAATTTGGTGATTCCATTGTTAACGAGTTAATTGGCTATTTTTGAAGCCTCAATTAACTAACAGAGCACCCAATTCCGCTGTGTGCATATATAGGTATGCATGAGCAGAAGCGCACGCAGTCACGAACGTTTGTGGTTAGCTGGACATGTATGCAACGGAGAGGGAGATAGAGAGGAAAGGAGAGAGAGCGAGAGAGACTCGCGAGAGAGCGCGAGGTAAAAACGGAAAAAATGTTTCTCCGTCGTACACTAGATCGAATAGCCGACGGTCACAGGTCTACGACTCGACTACACCTGTTTGTATCATTTATTTGCATTCTTTCGAGCATCGTTCCCTTCTCACTAGCCGCTGAGCTGCACGAGTTCCGTATCGAGAATCGACAAGTGGCTGGAAGGTTTTTTTTTATTATAGTTTCCATTCAGTGGTTTATTTGTTGTTCTTTCGCTCTGGACCTCACACGTTTCCGTTTCTCATCGTTCATAACTCTACCTGATCCATTTATCTACTCGAAGATTCGTTATCACCAAATGAGGGCTTAGCTATTCACGACAAGTAACGAACACGATCGGCATGCTGGTAATGATTTCACATGCCTTCAATTATAACTTTGATGGAATAATACAATTTTGCATAATTAATCCTTGCCGCGAGCGAGCAATGGAAGGAAAGCTTCGAGAACATGTATAGCTTCTGTATACGTTTTGTGATTCATGATCAAGCGTTAATTGCAACGTTTCAACGCGGAAACGCAGCCGCCTTGATCGATGAATAATTTGGAAAGTTGAGAACGTGTGTTCGTTATTCTCGGTGAGTGTGTCTCGTGACTAAACTTATCCGGCAAACGCCGAGTGTTGATTCATCATTGGTCGAAGGACTGCAATGGGATTCGTTCCGTTGAATAATCATTTGTATGAAACATTTTAATTTTCAATGTACCTAATTTATAATGAGTCAGAGATGTGCGCGGCCGTGTGGATGACAAGTTGATCGTGTGGATTCGGCTTCGGTCCGCATTCGGTCCGGCTTCGGACCGAAGCCGAATCCACACGATCAACTTGTACCTAATTTATCACGAACGAACTTTTGCCCGTTTGAAACAGAAGTCTTGTTAAAATTCCAAAAATTGGTGGACCCGAGCAAAAATTATCGTAGGGATCCAATTGGATTCCCAAACTTGTGCCCACCTCCTGATAGGAATTTGATGGGTCATCCGAATGGAACCCTATATTAAAACGTCACCCTCGTACATTGGGGTTTCATCGGGATTCCCCACTGGAATCCAATGTACGAATCCAATTCGAATCCTAAAGGATTCCCACATTATCGAAAATAATCCGATACGATTTTTTATGGGTCCCATCCAAATCGTATTTATAAATCGTATCGTATATATAAATCGTATTAAAAAAAACGTATAAATAGGTTTAAAAACGTATACAGTAGAGCGTCGATTATTCGAATGAATTGGGAGCGGGCGCCTTTCGGATAATCGAAAATTCGGATAACCGATAAGCAATATTCCGTGGGCGAAAAAAATGTTGATTCTTTCAATATAATCAATCATACATATTAGGTGTGCAAATGAAGAATACAATTTTTTCATCTACATTCAAGGTTTGTTTTAAAAGAAAGTAAATTAAAATGTTCAATCGAAGTATTCGCCATTGCTTTCTATAACTTTAAGCCATATTTCCCGCAGTTGATGAATTCCATCTTAAAAAAATGTTACGTCTTTGGACACGATAAAGTTGTCAAGCCATTTTCGGATCTCATCTACTGATTGGAAATGCATATCGGACAAGGCGTGATGCATCGACCGGATCAAGTGGTAATCGGATGGAGCAATGTCTGGTGAATATGCCGGGTGCTGCAAGACGTCCCAGCCAAAACTCATTATGGTGTCTTTTGTATTAGAAGCAATGTATGACCTGGCATTGTCATGCAACAATTTCACCGGACATTCTTCTTTGCCAGTATGCGGGCGTTTTCGTTCCAATTCTTGACTCAAGCAGATTCATTGACGTTGGTAGCAGTCCGCAGTAGCTGTTTCACCATCCATGATTCAAAATCATCGTTGTCGCACTTTCGAGGCCCTCCAGGGCGTTGTTTGTCATTGAGACGGAAATTACCGCTTTTAAATCGCTTAAGGTGAGAAATCCCTTGAGAATTTTCAAAAAATCGATTTTTTTTACATATTTCGAAAGTATGATACCCAAGAATATACTGACCGAAGGAAAACTCGAAATATTGAATATTTGCAAAGTTATCGCCTATAGTCTAGAGCGCGGGGACAGCATGCGGTCAGGTGGCGAGTAAACTTTAAATGCGATTATCGCGAAACTACTTTTTCAAAAACTGCTCGTGGTGTAGCTCAAAAAGTTATCGACCGATTTGGATGAAATTTTAGGAGGCTACTTTCAGTAATATTATCGGAAGGATATACCTAAAATTTAAAAGGTAGCGCGTAAATAAATAATTTTTTTGGGGTCAAATATGTCGAAAAAATAGTCGAAAACTCGAACTTTGGAGTAAAAAGGCTCCCAAATTTTCAATTTCGCACTTTTTCATCGTTTTTTAGGTACATCCTCACCCTTAATATGACAGCAAACGAATGACACTTATTAAATCTTTTTCAGATCAACAGAAAAAGACTGACAACTGCAGCACTTTTCGATGTCGCGGAAAACAGGCGTCCGAAAACCCTTAATAACGCCGCCATTTTGTTGGTCATCCCAACATTTTTTTTTAACTCGACAGTTATATTAAACTCATGTCCAAATTTGAAAATGATCAGATTATTTTATCCCCTCTAAAAAAATTCCCGAATATACCTATTTTTCACGCTCCTAAAGGGATTTCTCGCCTCGAACCAAAATGCGCACACATCTTACGAAAGAATACCTTCGCCGAGAAAAGAAGAAATCAATTCGCACGCTCTTGCAGCATTTTTTCCTTGTTGGAATTTGTAAAGAATCCAGTGTCGGATATGCACCTTATCTGTTGCCATTTACGACTGTACTGAACCGAACAGTTTTGAAGGTTATGGTAGGCTTTCCGGCATACCAACTGTCATTTTTAATAACTATATGTCAACACTATATAACCACAAAAGAGCGGGATTATCAATTTATTTTTAAAAAAATCTTAACTGCTTAAAATAATTTCGATTGTTCGTTTTTACGCCTAATATTTAAAAATGCAATGAACATTAATATGTTAATAATACAAGTACATTTTTGGTCAATTGCAAATAACCATTGTTTCATTTAATGATATAGAACGAAGTTAAATATGTATTTAACAATGATCAACATTCGTACATCTTTGAGTTCTTATCTATTTATTATCGAAGAAGTCGATGATTTTCTTCTGCTTCACAACGGACGAACGTTTCTTTGCTGCCAAATCTCGACTGCTAGCGAAAAGCAAAGTGCGCGCGCAGACCAAGAAAGTCGAGGGGACGTACAACAATGGTCGTGTTCGTTGGGTCTCATCATTTTGATTGCGCATGCGCATAGTGATGCGTATTTGATGATGCGCACGTTTCGTTGCGCAGTTGCGCGTTGCGCATCATTATGCACATGCGCACTTGTTCGTATTAAAATGATGAGACCCAACGAACACGACCAATGTATACATCGTGCAACAATATATAGGGCGTAATCGTTCGAATAACTGAGCATTCGGGTGAACAAAATTATTATTTAGATAATTGCTATTTTAGATGATCCAAATCGGCATTCTGATAACTGACGTTTCGGATAAACCAAATAGCCATTCGGATAATTGACGCTGTACTGTATCTTAAAAATCAATTCAAATCGCATCACTGCAAATTCACTGTAATTATCGTTTGTTATTTATTTTACTGCACTTTGACATAATATCACTACACACGTGCACGCTCACGAAGCGTGCAGACTATGCCTCAACGCGCCGACTTATTTCTCTCGACTTTTCAAATAGTTTCGATTTGAACGTGGTAAGAATTCCCAAACAGCGTCCCTAACAAATCCCTATATAGATGTGGGTGCATCTTGAGACTACCCACCAAATTTCCGCACGGGATGACGAAAGGATATTTTTATTGACAGATCCAACCAATTTCGGTTGAGAATTTCAAAAAAGAACACGGTCGTACGAAAATTTTCATGTTAATCAAAATGTACATTTTATTATTTTTCATTTTAGATCATCTTAGTTTTTTTAAAAATAATAATAACTCAATTATTGTTCGACATTTTTCAATTGAAAAGACTCATACGTGGCAAGACTATGTATTAATAGTGCGTAGAATGCCGACCTCGTCATCCGAATACTCGCATCGGAAAAAAATTGAAAATCGACCCCTTTTTGAGCCCCAAGCTTACACTGAAAAAAAAATTCGTTCATCCAACCAAAAACCAAAGGTTTAACGAAATGTATCTTTAAATCCGTTCAACTTGATTTTTGATTGGCATAACAAACGTTTTGTTAATCTAACTGATAATTTTAGTGGTTTGAACTGTAGTTTATTTAGCATGTCTGAGCAACTGTTAAAACAACAACATTTCGAGACAACAAAATGCATTTTGCACATTCAACGATTTCTTTTTGTCAGTGTATGCGAACCTGTTAAAAGGGAAATTGCATTTTCCCAAGTGTAGGAAAATTCTGGAAGCGTTCATTTTGTTATACCAAAAGTTCAGGGAAAAAAGCTCCAGCCAACTTCGTTCAAAGAGAGGAACAGAAAGACAGCATTACCAAAATTGATGGATGTCGTCTCAACATGCTATTCTAACGCTTGCGGCTCGATTCAAGCCTGAAAAACGAATGTACAAACAGAAACTACAATTTTATACAACATTCGCAAGACGAGATTTACGTGGACAATATTTGTCTCCGGTTGCTCGTAATGAAGCAAACGTAATTAGCACGGATGAAAATTATATAAGCTCGTATAAACTATTCCTAATTCATCCGGGAATCCACGGGCGAAAGTTTCAACGCGGGGGCTTTTGCATTAGTGTTGTAATGCCGAGTGTGTACACAAATTGATCGTTCGACGACTAGAGTTTGCACAGATATTGCGAGAGGAAACTTGTCGCGAATACTGCAATCAGTGCGACGTTTCGTACGTCGCTAAGTTGCCCCGAAACTCTGCCCACGATGGCGCACGTGGAAGAGAGATAAAGAGAAACAGAGAGAGATTGAAATTGAGAGAGGGAAGAGAGTTTATAAACCATCCTGTGAATGGAGGCTTTAAAGTTATTCATCCAGTGGCCACAAAGGAAGACGACGCCAACTTTGGTGCAAAGTAGAAGTAACGGAAGTCAGAAGCAATTGATGAAGACAACTTTTACGTGGCAATATAATCGAATTCTTCTTTTGAGATGTTTCATTTTTTTATAATCTATCATTGCATAAAGCAATCTCATGGAAAAAAAATGTACAAAAGTTTCGCGACTAAAAGAGCTTGTCAATAACGTACACAAAAAAGAAAGAGGGGCAGAGAGGGAAAGTGAGAGGGAGAGAGAGAGAGAGGGAGGAAGAGAGAGAGAGAGAGGATGGAAGAGAGAGAAAGTCGATTCATCGCTGAATAGAAAAATCGGAGAAAAAGAGAGGAAAATCGCGATACACGAGACCTCCCTTCAGGCGAACAATGAGTACAATGTCCGAAGGGTCGTTAGTTGCTCTCTCTTTCTCGTTCAACCCCGAGGATCGATAGTTAATTGGCTCGCAAACGGACTCATTTCACTAACGAGCCGATTCTCTCTAGGGTATAAACCAGTTTTTTATCAGCTCTTTCCTTTCTTCTTTCTTTCTCTAATTCTTATATTCCCTTTCTCTCTTTGTCCGTTCACTCTCACTCTCTTTCCCTCCCCTTCGATCGAAAACCATGGAGCACCAAAAAGAGCGCAGAATAAATAAACTGCGAGTCACCCGTTATAAAAAATGCACTCAATGCACAAGGACTACTTCACTCACGTCTGTACTTCAATTCGAATGGGCGGTTCGAAAGGCAGCAAACGCCATGAGTGCGTTTCTACAAAAAAAATAACTAAAATTCACGCCAATCATTCTTCATTCCTTCATCAATGATCATTCGAAAAATGATGTGGAAGTTTGCGTCGTTGGAATGAAAGGAAAATTAACTTTTCCTTAATTGATCACATTTTTATCAAACTTAAAGTACGAAAATCACTTAAATCATTATTGCTATCTTTAAGAGAAATCTACAACCTCAATCAATGAGAAAAAGTTTGGATTACAATAAAAATGAACAAAAAAAAAGACGTTTCCGTTGTATTTCAACGTTATTTCGGAAAAGAAAACTGATATTGTTCTTCGGCTCTTGCACTAAATCGAAATTTCTGCCACTCGTCCGTGCCATCGCTGAAAATACGTACCTGCAACGATTTTGCAATTGAGCGCACGATAAATATGATGAACGTAATGACCTAAAAAATGTATGGACATTCGAAACCATATTGTTACCATAAAATTGACTGAACCGATGATAACATTATTACAGTGTAATTAAGGGGAAAAAAAACAAAATAGAATTTCCCATGCGGAACTTGTGGCAATGTGACCACAAACAATGGGAAAACGATTCCGAAGTGTTCGGAGTAGGAATTATTTTCACTCTTCGCTCTTTGATTGCCCTGCGGAGTCTTAAACCTAGTTGAGATTTAAAAAATATCGATTTTTGGCGTTCGACGGCTTCTCCAAATATAACATTACAAAAGACTCTCCGAAAATGTCAAGTTGATCCGTTCAAAATTGAGTAAGTTATGGGCGTTTATAGGTAGGTCCACGAACCAGCGAACTTTAAACACGTTTTTCTCAAAATGACTTTTTCAAGATCAATGACTACGATATCTCAAAGATTATTCCACGGATGAACTTCAAATTTTACAAGTTTTTCATACACGTCAAAAAGCAGTGCTTGAACGAGGGATTTTTTTTTTCAACGAATAGGTTTTTTTTATCAACGAAAATAAAACGTTTTTTTTTTCACCAAAAATCGATACTTTCACTTTGGAGGGCGGCCATTTTTTTGGCAAAAATCGATATTTCATTGAATCCTCCGTCCAAGCACTAGATAATTTTATGCGAAAACTAAATGCGTTTGATTTTTTTTTATTTCCGACGGTTTGTTTCCGAGCAGCAGTCATCACCGCGACGGACGTTTTTCAAACAGCGGTCTGCGCGAACCATTGAATCTACTACATTTATAAATATTTTTCGATACGAAATTGTAAAAGATACTTAAGGGGTTAGGCCACAGTAACGGGTACAAAATCATGTGCGAATTTAACCATTTTGTTTCGTATGAAAAAGTGATTCACTCATAAAATTAATTACACATCTATTTAGTATGAATACCAAGCTGTTAGAAAATATATATATTTTTTGTTCGATGTACAAAATGGCCGACTACTAATATTTTCTTTTGTTATCTTTTTTGTAGGCGCTCCGCGGCGTGACATTTAGCATCCACAATTTATTTCCTAGAACAAAAACCAAAAATTCTCGTCAATCTACATTAGAATACCTAGACAAGTACGTACGGAATTTAAAAATATTGTTTTACTCAAAAGTTGTAGGTATTTGAACTTAAGAAATGGATTTGCAGTGACAAATTTCGTTATAACTGCTCATAAACTGCTCATAAAATGGAAAGTTTTCGATTAATCAGAAATTCCGTACGTACTTTTCGGCGAAATGCAATTAGGAACATGACTTTTAAATTTGAAGTAAATCGAGTGAAAATGGTTGAAGTTATGTGTGACGCCAATTGGAAAAAAGCTGTTTCGAGAAAAAACGCGTTTAAGGGGCGATATACACCTAGGAGCCGGCAAAAAGGGCATTTTGGTGAATTTTTTCAAGGAAAACGATTTGAAATTTCGGATTAGGGTTTTAATGATCTAAAAGTATATACATTCAAAAATATGTTTAATTTTCTTTATTTAAAAATATCAAAAATATACAAGGATATTGTATGATCCTTGGAGCGTCGTAAAAAAATCTGCGTATGCGGTACCCACTGGCGTTTCTTCAAAAATCATCTGAAAAGAAAACCAAAAAGATTATTAAATTAGATACTATAATCTAGTACTTGTCATAGCCGATTTTGAAAATATCGATTTATGACAAAATGGCGGACGTTTGAACATGAATAGTGATTTTTGGGCAGAAAATTAGTTATTATTTTGCCTATAAAACAAAAACTAAGTAACGGAAATAAAAAATCCTATGACAAGTACTAGATAATGGTGTACAGAATAACCACAAAAAACCTCAAGGCAATCAATTTATTGGTTTTCGAGAAATTTTGGGTACCGATTGGTAAAATGTGGTTTTGAGAAAAACGCGTTTGAAAATTTGGGAATGAATAAATCATGAAATTTGTCAACTTACATGGAATCATTGATACCAGGCCCATAGTGTAGGTCTTCTACGGTCGACGGAATGTTCATAGCTACTAAATCCTCGACCTCGACCATCTAGGTGTATATCTCCCCTTAAAGTTTTAGGTACTCTATGGCAGTGCCAGAGGTGGGCTTACCTTATGCGCTCAAAGTTGGTAAAAAAAATCTGGCTATAAATCGAATAGTAACTTATTCTTATGATCATAAAGCACCGTTTCTGCGGAAAAAAGCGATTTTTGAAAAATTCTACTGTGGCCTTCAAAATCATACTCTTCATGGAAAACTTTTTTTTTCGCCCTGCAGACGCTTCTCCCAAAAATATTCACAAAATTGATGTCGTACTTTCCTTGCTGTTCAAAGGCCTCGTTGAGAACCTCTACAAGCGGTGGTTCCATCTTTCGTATAAACCCGACAGGACACTTTATTTCGTACGCACAGGTAAATATATACATACACAAGCATTTGCATGTATACGTACGCATCCATACATATGCATAGACACAGGGGCGCACATATATGTGTATGCATACGAGAGTATGTACGCAAAAAGCAGTACATACTAGGAGAGAATAAGCCAAGGGGTTCAATTTGTATATGATAAATATGCAGGGGCTGTTTTATGAAACGCGATATTCTTTTCTTTCGTTGAAACTCTTGCTATATTTATACACGTAGACAAATATATTATGTGTGTGTATACAAATATATATTGGAGATAGCGAGAACACGTACACACACCTATGTATGTGTGTATATACAGATGTATATATATAGAGATTTTTACTCTTTTCTTGCTTTCTCACTCACTCTATTCATTGCGCGATCGCGATGCTGATGCTACATCACGTGCCCCTAGTGCCCCCGAGGGAATTGCAATATTTTCAACATCTAATAAGCGCATGCATATAGTGATTCTGAAATTGGAAATGCCGGGAAACGCAGCACCAGTTCGGGGTATAACCCACAACAATGTGGATGCACGTACACACGAATACTCAGACATATGGTTGTATTTACATGCATATACATGTATATAGCAGTATCTGTCATTTCTGGAGAGTGATATGCCTAAGTGCACAATATCCTCGTTGTCTATATTATATCCACGGTAGAAAGGGCGAAAGGGAAACGGAGAGAGAGAGTTCTCTACAAATTAAATTCCTCGTTCAATTAAGACCAAAATTGGAATTCTTACGTACTTATCAGTCGTGCTGTGGGGGAAAAACACTTTGGCTCATGGATTACAAAGCCGGAACGGCCATCGCAGTAAATATAAAAGAACCGACCAACATTGTAACCTACTTTTCAGGCTTACAGTTAGTCATATTTGATCGTTCATATGAAATCTTTGCCATGGGAATTATTATATTAAGTGGAGTAAAAAGAAATCCATTATTTTTGCATGAAATTGAAGGCAAAATAATGGATTTCTTTTTACTACACCTAATGCACTTTTCACTAAACCTAGGAGCACACTCATATTTTTCGCTACTTCGCCGAGTCAAAAGTTTCGAGCTGCGTTCAATCCGCAAAATGAAGGCTTCCTTTCCCGAGCAGAGATCGGCGATAGCGGATTATCGGGCACCTAAAGGAGGCTGCAATGTTTGGAAATCGCTATATACATTGGATCTGTCCCCCCAGGGAAATTTATGTATGTAAAAAATATATATATATATATATATATATATATATATATATATATATATATATATCGGTCGCATATATAGTGACGAAAAATAGAATAATACGTATATATTCAGTATATATGCACCAAATATATGACGCATATGTGACCCATATATTTTCGATATACTTTTCTGACCAAAACATATATGCTACGTATAAACACTATATATGATGCATATATGAGGCATATACGACGCATATACTTTCGATATATTTTCAATCTATTTTTTTGTCAGGAAAATATATCAAAAATGTATGCGTCATATATGACTCATATATATGTCACTTATGTGTCATATATGACGCATACATTGTTGATACATATTCCTGACAAGAAATATATGCTGTGTATAAACTCTATTACAGTTAAACTTCATAAAACATAAAACTTAAACTTAAAAAAACTTAACTTACAGTTAAAGTACACGATTATGTGATATATATATATATATATATATATATATATATATATATATATATATATATATATATATATATATATATATATATATATATATATATATATATGTGGTATATATGCAGGGTAAATGCTACATATATCATTGATATATGATACATTGATATACAGTAATACCACGCATATACATCTCATACATAAAAACGTTACGAAAATTAGAATTTGGCACATATATGCAACATATATTTTCAATATATGGCATACATTTCACATATATTACAATTATTAATAAAATAAATTTGCAGTATATTTTTGCGTATATAAATTTCCATGGGGGTGAGACCTGGTGAACTTACAAATTTTGTAGTTTCCTTGAAATTCCGTTTATGCAGATGATTTTCTTTTCTCAATGAAAAAGCAGACTGTTAGGAAAGCGCCTGTGAAGAGAAATTCTATGTTCGGCCCATGTTTTGTCTAAGAAAGCTGTTTGAGCATATGAAAAAGTTTTGGGAAAGAGGAGAGGGTCGCATTTTTTTCTTCAAAACTCATAACTCAGGATCCAGTCGACAGACTTTAATTTTCTCTGCGGATTGTGAATGGGTAGGGGGGAAATTTTGAGAAAAAAAAATATGTTGATATAAGGTTTCATTGTTATCAACAAAACCTCCAGGGGTCGATTTTCGGAGTGTCATTTTTCGTTACAATCGATGTATGGTCTATTCTGACGAATTATTATTGCAAAAATCCAATATTTTCGAAAGGTCTCGTTAATAAATTGCATAAAAGAATTTATAAAACAAGATTTTTTTGGGTAAAAACAGAAAAAACGTATATTCATAAGTTTTTGGGATGATTCTGGCCGTCAAAATCGGAGTCGGGGGCAACAGCATCCCAGTTGTGATCCTCGGCATCTTCTTTGTCTTCCTCTGTCTCCTGGTAGGTTATATTTTTAAAAGCATCATCTTCCATGTTGGTTTCATCGTCGAAAACCTCCTTTTCGCGAGAAATTCGCAGCTGCTTTTGTATTTCTTCCACAGTTCGCGGTTGACTGCGAGTAAGTATGGCGATTGCGAATAATAAAGTCAACAAATGCAAGTTCTCGTTACTTATCCATACAACGATTTATTTACTTATTTATTGATTCTGCGACTGTATATGCACCTGACAGCGACTATAAGTATTCTATAATACATTTGTCGCAAAATCGTACTTATGAATACATAAGTACGATGAAAGAACGATAGACGATAATAAAGGCTTGTATATTCATTAAATATGACTTATTTAAAATCAAATTAGTGAAGAGAGTAAGGATGTACTTGTCTTGTAATTTCGACCGATTCGTACATACATTTCGACCTTCACAATACAGAAGTTAAACGTCTGTGGCCGTGTAAGACGGCTGTGGACGCAACGGAAGTTAGGTTAGAATAGCGAAGTGGGGGTAGGGAGTGATAGGAAAGGGTTCAATCGGGAAGAGTAATACGTAGAGTAATACGAATAAAAACCCGCAAAGCTTTGCGTTGGAACTCAGGAAAATAAATAATATTAGGTGCAGATGAGTAGGCTTAAGGCGTTAGGCCACAGTAACAGGTATAAAGTCATGTGCGAATTTAACAATTTTTTTTCGTATGAAAAAGTGATTCACTCATAAAATTAATTACACATCTATTTAGTATGAATATCAAGCTGACAGATTTTTTTTTCGATGTAGAAAATGGCCGACTACTAATATTTTCGTTTGTTATCTTTTTTTTAGGCGCTCCGCGGCGTGACATTTAGCATCCACAATTTTTTATCTAGAACAAAAAACAAAAATTCTCGTCAATCTACATTAGAATACCTAGAGAAGTACGTAAGGAATTTAAAAAATATTGTGTTTTTCAAAGGTTGTAGGCATTTGAACTTAAGAAATGAATTTTCAGTGAAAAATTTCGTTATGACTGCTCATAAACTGCTCATAAAATGAATAGTTTTCGATTAATCAGAAATTCCGTGCGTACTTCTCTGCGAAATGCAATTAGGAACATAACTTTTAAATTTGAAGTAAATCGAGTGAAAATTGTTAAAGTTATTTGTCACGCCAATTGGAAGAAAGCTGTTTCGATAAGTTTCGAGTAGTCGGCCATTTTGTACATCGAAAAAAAAATTCTAACAGCTCGATATTCATACTAAATAGATGTGTAATTAATTTTATGAGTGAATCACTTTGTTATACGAAATTTTTTTGTTAAATTCGCATATGATTTTATACCCGTTACTGTGGCCTAACGCCTTAAAATCATACTATTAATAAGAATATTATTCAGGCAAAATAAAAATGTTAAGAGCACCTATTGATTAAAACTAATCAAAGACCCAGAGACAGCGAGATAGACATTGATTGATTGATGGTTTATTATATGCCATGGTATAAACCTTTAGGCAACAGAATACACATAAAAAAACTAGAATAAAAAGATACAAATCAACAATAACAAAGCATAGAGAAGGCTATATAAAGAAAAAAAGAAAAATGGCATAAAAACAATACAATCAAAAACAAAAATAATAACATCGCAAAACATATGCAGAAGAGCAATATAAATAGAGAATAAAAATTAAGCAGTAAAGTCCAGAATGAAAAGTCAGAACCTTCGATTTTTCCGTGCTTTGAAGCATCAGCCCTCGAGAGCACCATGCCCAAAAATCGCTGCAAAAGGGCTAAAGAACGGTATGTTCACATACAAGGTTTTATAAAGATTATCTTACGATCTATAACCAGCAATCGAGTAAAAAAAACCCTAAAACTATGCATATAAAAAGAATAAGGTTTGCTCACTCATATTATGGCCCTCATCAGTCACACGTGTCTGCACTAGAGAGAAAGTGCGCGAGGGGAATAAAAGGAGAAGGAATACGTTTACAATTAAATTGTACAATGAAGAAAACAAGTAACAATAGTAGTAGAAAACAAGTTTTCTTCATTATTCAATTTAATTGTATTTAATTTCGAATGTGGATGTTTCCATGCACTATATATAGTGCATGAAAACGTCCACACTCGAAATTCTCAAGCTCCAGCAAAAGAATCGCATACACAGAAACTACAGCCTACAAAATACACAGAAACGGAATCGCAAAGCGAAACAATGACTAATTGTTGCCACGGCTCGTTTCTACATTGCACCCCGTTCTCTCACTCTTTCTCTATTTTTTCTCGTCAATCTTTCCCTACGTCTCTCGCTGCCGCGAGTGATCGCGAACTCTTCTATATTCTTCTTTATGTTTCCCCTCCTCGAGCGCCATCTCGTGCGCGAATCTTCCTCATTATTTCATTCTCGTCGAGCCTTCACAGTGGTCTCCCGGAGCACTCGAGTAAACATTTGTTGCTCGCCACCAAACCCCGGAAGCATCTCCCCGACCACTTTCCACAATTTTCATGCACGCCTCGAGGAAGCGTCGAGCGCTGAAGTGCACTTTTCACAACTACAGTGCAATCTCGATTTCAGCGGGGTCGTGCCGAGACCAGTGCTCCTACAAAGTAAATAATTTGGCTGGGGAAATGTCCATTTTCTATACTACGAGGCTGAGATATTTGAGGTAGCGCGCCCGCAGCTGATGGAACCTTCGGGAGCTCGTACAATTGGAAGGTATGAAAAATCGTGGCGAATACTGTGGAAGTTTCAGTGATGGAACATCGTTTGTGATCGTCAAAATTGTTAGGGATCGTGAAATAAAACGCCGTGAATATTGAGGTATTGGAAATATATCTCATGTAAGTTTAAGGGAGTATTGTTGTCTAGAACACAGTTTTGGAGGTCATTTTTAGAATGGAATAACTAAAAAAATTAATAGACATGTTCAATGATCTTGCAATACGAACAAATTGAAAATAAAATTATTATCATGTACGTTTGTTCACAACGGTGTGCGGAAAACGCCTGCAATTGGCGACCAGTGGTGCGGATCTTGCACGATTCTAAAAAAAAACCAAACATATACTCAATCTATATGAGTGTTGTGATGTTTGGTACCAGATTCAGCAAGAAAAACTACTAAATGGCGACATGCTAAACTTTAATTATCCATTTTTACTATTTTGCTGACCATTCTACGAGTTTTATTTTTTTTTAAACCATTATTTCGACTCTGATCTATATGAGTGTTGTGATGTTTGGTACCAGATTCAGCAAAAAAAATTACTAAATGGCGACATGCTAAACTTCAATGATCCGTTTTTACTATTTTTCTGACCATTCTACGAGTTATATGACAAAAAACACTACTTCGACTCTAATCTATATGAGTGTTGTGATGCTTGGTACCAGATTCAGCAAAAAAATACTATATGGCGACATGCTAACCTTTAATTATCCATTTTTACTATTTTTCTGTCCGTTCTATGAGCTATATGACAAAAGCATTATTTCGACTTTAATCTATATGTTGTGATGTTTGGTACCAGATTCAGCAAAAAAAAATTACTATTTGGCGACATGGTAAACTTTAATTATCTCTTTTTACTATTTGTTTGACCATTCTACGAGTTATATGAAGAAGAAAAAAATGACTTCGCCTCAATTCTGGTACTAACGTTGAAAAACAATCTACTTAAGGTGTATGCCAAATTCGAGCTCAATCGGCCAATTTGTTATGGAGATATCATGGTTGCCACTTTGAAAAGCATAGTTTCGAGAAAAACGCATTCAAAGTTGCTGCGCTCGAACGCGCTCCCCGAGCGTATTGCTAATAATTTCTGTAAGTCGGCTAATTTTATGTGTATCGTTAAACGGTTTTCACAGGTGTATTCAGAAAGGTCTGTAGAAAAATGAAATAAAACTTAAGAAAATAGGTTTTTTTAAATTTCTAAACATTAATACCGCTTTAAGGGGTCTTCACATGGGTAAATATGTGGCACTTTTTAGTGAATTTTTCCCGACGTTACACCAGCGACCTTCTCATACATTTTCAGGGAAGATGAGCGCCCAGAGAATGAACCCTTAACAGTCATCGGGGGTTGAATCAACCCCAGCCGTTTATCGACCGTACAGAATTTTTTTTCTACATTAAAAAAAAATATATTATAAATTACACGATTTGAAAATAATCGGCATGGTCTTACACACAAGGGTTGAAAATGCATTGTAGTGCTATTTTTTCAATTTTCCAATTATTTATCACTCTCCAAAGTGAGTGGGGTTGATTACACCCCCAACGTCACAATCTGGAGGTGTGACTGACAAGGGTTAAGTTAATTTATTTGGGCCACTTATATGGGAAGAAATTATTTTACAATTTCAGATAAATTAATGAACAAAAATAGGTAGACATCAATAATATGAGATTAATATAAGACTATTCATACAGCAGTCATTTCAAAGACCGTCGTGTCCCTAAAATCAACGATTCGAATGGAACATTTTTAACAACCGACCTAAAACAACGTCGAAGTTTCCTTAGCCAACATAACATACATATAACGGGTTCAAAATATATTTTCCATATGTACATATATATGGAGCAGAAGACGGTTTGTTCGTTTGGGAAGTATATACCAACGAAAAAAAAAGGGGGGACCTTACCCTCCGCAGCGTAAGGTGTACTTTATCCCCTTTCCTCTCGTTGTATCCCTTTCCTCCTAAATCCTCTCACTCCTGCGCTGGCCCTCTCTCTTTCTCCCTCTATATCTGTTTCTCCGTATCTGCCCCTCTCCCTTTCTCTCTCTTCCAGCCCACCTTGATTTACGAGCATAATTTATAATATTTTTCGCTACTATTGTATGGTAATACGAACGGCAAAAAATATGTTAATGGTTGCCATAAAGGAGATATACAGTGTACACTATACTTCATTCCGTTCCATATACCCCGTGGCCGCATAAACCACGTAATACGTGTACAATTTCACCATCTTTATTCAGCACTGTGCTGCGTATACGCATACACACGTACACGTGTAATATTCCAATTTTCGTTGCAACGCACCCTAATATACGTCACTCTGGCTTTTCGTTTGGGCGTATCGAATATCATATCGCGAATTGATTTAATTTATCATGCAAAAAGACGTATAATCAAGGGAAAGAAGGACAGAGGGAGCGTGCAAGAGAGAGAGAGAGAGAGAGAGAGATGAGTGAATGAATTAATATTAGTTTGCCATATAGTGTGTGCGTGCGGAGCGATTGATTGGTAGATTAGAAGATTTTTCGAAAAGGGGAGCTTCGATGGTTCGTACGGGGATCAGAAGAAAAATAGCCGGGGCAAGGGCGGAACGGGATTAAAAATGTTTCAGCAGTATAGTCGTGCTCAAAAACGTACTCCACTGCAGAAAAAATTGTATTTTTACACGCGTTACACAAGCGAACTAATTCATTATACGTTATCTTGATTAACGAGTGTGAAGAGGAACAAAGCAAAGAACAAAAAAAACGGAAATCCGTTCGGAGTGCAGTCCAGTCCCATCCACTGAATAAATGTCCTTCAGCTACGTGGAATGAAAAACCCCACGAATGGTCCAACTCTTATCATTTGGTCCATTTGTGCAGGAGTTTCGTGCCCCCCCCCCCCCCCCCCCCCCCCCAAGAAACCAATCAAATTCTACGGGAAACGATGGTAAGTCAACTTTGCCTGTGTCCACTGGACATTCATCGAAAAGAGGCACAATCAACGTCACACATTTGCCAATCAAACTCTATGGCAATTGAGAAAAGAGATTGAAGTTTTCTTTTTGGACAAGAGTGTACATGCTTGAGCAGCTCTTCTGTTTTCACGAGGGAATTGCCCCTCGTGGTCTCACGGGAGGAGAGAAAGGTCTCGGCAAAAAATAAAAAAATACCCAGGGTGTCCCATGGCCCAGAGCCGATAACGAGATTCGCAAGGGTTGAAATGTACGACGAAGGGTCGAATTCATATTGTCGAGGGTGGAGGAGCTCAACGAGCTATATAGCCGAACAGACTTGTTTCAGTCGTCGCTCCCGCTGCCTCTCTCTTGCTCTTGTATCGAGGATGTCGAGCGACAGATGCCATTCGTATACACACTGCCCGGGCCCCGTAACCGAATGTAGGTTTTACACAAACGTCCGTACACACGCGAACACGGGGCAACAAGCATTATAACAAATTCCCCAAGGCGTTGCGTCACATGCATGAGCCTCTAACGTTCAATTAGCAATTAATATCGCGAAACAACACGGCGCAGTGTTCATCAAATCCCTCTTGTTTGTATTGCGCGGCAAAATTGCAAAGATCACTGCCTACCAAAACGCGACGGTTAAAATTTGTTATTTCGAAAAAAATGCGTGAACGGATTGATCAATGTTTGTGCATAGGATTAGAATTTTCCCCTGCTACATATTTTGTTTACGACTAATGTTCCTTCGTACGCCCTTGCGGGCTGTTACGATCCCGTCCCTTTCATTTATACCGCACACCTGTCAGTTCGCTACTACCTCAAAGACCCCCCCCCCCCCCCCCCCAGAGCTAAATCCACAGTCACTCCCTTCTAATGGTCTACCGTATCGCATCTGTACGAGGGCACAGGGAAACTGAGGCCTGTGTCGATTCAACCGGCTGTAGGGGAGACCTAAGAGGGTTGAAACAATTTTCAGATTTCACCTCATATCTCGCAATCGAAACGAGAGACTCGGGTAAAACTAAAGTTGTTTTGTATCTTTTTTAATCGACTAATCGGTTTTTGACTAGAAATTACTCCAGGAATTATGTAATCTGTGAAAAGCGATTTAAGTACAAGAAGTCCTTTTGTTTCAACTCTCCTCATATTGAGGTCATTTGAAACAGCTATCGAGGTGAGTTAAAACGCTTGAGAATTGGTACAAAATTTGGATATAAATTATGTCAAAACACATTATGGTTAAAAGAAAACTTTATTAAAAATTGTATAAACTTAACCTCGACATTAATCTAAGTCTCACTTTTTTATTCAGTCTGACAATTTTTCGTAAGTTCTAACTGTAACGAATATAAACTCACGAGTCTCACGAAATTGAATAGTAAAATATGGCAAACCAAAAAGTAAATTGAAGGAGAAACTTTATGGCAAGAAAGGAAATCGATCTCTATTCTGACAAACAATTGTAACATACATATGAAAGTTCTCCACCAGTGCAGACTTCGCGTGACCATACTTTGCACTCCAGGTAGTGCACTCACGTTTCATTTGGCCTGCTGTTTGAATACGATTCCATACAACACACGCAAAAATACTCTTCCTCGTCTTCACTTTCAACGTTCTCTTTGTGCTTCATCTTTCGTCCCGTAGAGTAACCTCTTCAGCGGCAAGCTCATATATTTCTCGGCTCGCCATGCCTCAATCCGTTTTCCTAATATATTTATTCGGCATCTGAAATGAAACAAATGCAAGCCATGCAACCCACACCACAAAATATAAACATATGAAAACAATACTGCAACCGAGATGAGTTGAAACACTTCCTTTCAACCCTCCTAGGTATCGAAAATGCGATGCCACTTGATTCGGAACTCACTACTGAAAAGAGTATTGCAAAACAACAAATTCAATATGACAAATCGAATGCTAAGTTAGTAAGCTTCCAAACAATTCATATCACATACCATCAAATATATAAACAAGGTAACTGAAGTTTACGAAAAATACGACCAATACTTATTTGTGCGAATGTTTTGGCGCGGGTGTCGATGTGACGCAATAGAACTCGTAAGAGCACCGGAGTGAGCTGACAAGCGGCGCGCGTCGTAGCAATGGAAGAATGACTTTGTTGCCAGCTCGATAACAATCACATCTACCGAGACATTGACATTGTTTCAACTTACCTCTGTGTCAACCTTCCTAGGTCTGCCCTATCGGTACTGAGTTTCGAAAGTTTCACCATTGGAACCCGAGGAAAAGTGCCGCTGTTAGTCAAGCCAACGCCCGGCTATGCGATCACCCATCCGGGTATCGGCCCGTGCCAAGGCTGCTTGACATGGGAGATCGCCACAGCCGCAGCACGTCGACCCTGACGCAAGGCCAAGGGTTAAATGACACCGCATGTCCTACTGAATCCTTTTGCCCCACGCTCGACACTTCAATCATTCTTTTTGCTATTCGTGCGCTTCATGTTCGCAAATTTTTTTCTTACCCTTGCGATTCTTGAGAGAAAAGAACTTTCGACTGCATCTCGATGAAAAATCCAGGCTTCGGCTCGCAGAAACTCTGCTTTCTGAACTCTGCTGAGAGCCCCTGCCCATTAAAGGCCGAGCGACGCGACGAAACTTCGGCGATAAATTACGGCTGGCGAATGCGCGAGGAGAAAAGAAGAACGATAGAGAGAGAAAGAGAGGTAGTTGTGGGGACAGAAGGGTAGAAAGAGAGGGGTGAGGGATGAGAATCGAAGAGACCAAAAAATGAAGGGGCCGAGAGAAAGGAAAAGAAAGAGAAACATGGAAGAAGAACAAGAGGATGAAGAAAAAGAGAGACCGAGAGAAAGAAGGGAAAAAAACGTAAGAGGAAGAGAAGGGTCCGGAGATCTATCTCTCGATTGATATACCGCCGAAGAACATTCAAAGTTTGCGGTCTCCTTCGATTCTCTTGCTCTCAATGCCTCTGTATACTTGTTCACTTGAAAAAAAAGAAGAAAAGAAAACGGAACAAAAAAATTCTTCAATTCGACATACTTCGTTGAACATTATATTGAATTTCCCAGTTTCATCGAGTCGATTATTATCATCATTATACATACATATGCTCCCTTTCAATAAGCGAGTTGCGGAGAATACACGATTCCTGATTAATGCCCCGCCCCCGCCCCTCTTTTGAATGCAGCATCGAATTAAAATGATATCATCCGTAAATGGAAATGTCTCTGGTTTCCTTTCCACCCGAGGTAATTTTCGTTCGACGAAATTGGATAACACGATCCATGTATTTGCATGATGATGAAAATACCCGGGTAAATATACAAATTTAGGTACTATAAATACGCAAAGATAACTCAAACTGGGATGGGCTTTATTCAGAATCGATAACTTCTGTGTTCGTTCGAATCGAATTTGTTTGGACCGAATTGAGGCAATAGTATCATAGCAGCCGATGCGATGAGTGTTACTTCGATGTGAAGTGCAGACAAATTGAAGTGTAATCAATTTAGTCGTCCTTCTCTTTCGCTTTTATACACACGCACAGTTGAATTATTTATTCGAATCATCCAGCAATTTGGTTTAGCTACGAAAAGATCGACCGTAAAGTGCGCCAAGGGTTTGTGTGAGTTTCATCAAAATGTCCGAAGAGAATCGATAATATTTGACTCAATCTGATTGGACTAAATACAAACGTTTGGCTCATCTTTGATCCCATTAAATCCAGCGAATCGGACGGAGAGCTCAGGATATAATAGAATTCAAGAGACCTCTCGTAACCCACTCTCGTAATCGTTTATCCCGTGTTACTCTCGTGTAAACTCGAGTATTATTATGCTCCAAACATACTGAAGTGCCTCGAGCTCCCTGCTCTGTCTCTCTCGCTCCTCAAGCCCCTCGCGCCACGAATGCCGTTGTATGCATGTTGTGCATTGTTCGTGAACACGCGTCCCGTGTTAACCCACCGCGGTGCAAATCGTTGCGTAAACCGCAAAAGTACACACTCTCGATCACGCAAGTTTATCGTGCGCCACGTGCTGTATTCACAATCGCATCAGTCCATGCGCCTGTTCTCTGTTTATCTCTTCTCTCTTTTTTCACAGTCCCGAATCCCGAGACGAACTTTTTAGTCGATTCTCATTTTCGGCAGTTTAGATGAGAAACACGCGAATATTCGTTGTGATTTGTTGATAATACCCGTGCAGACATTGTCGTAGAGATTTAACTGGATTCCCCGACTTGTTTCCGCTTCTTGATAAGGATGCAATGACCCATTGGATCACTACACTAAAACGTCACGCTCATTGGCTGAATTTTAATCGGGATTACCCATTGGAATCCGATTTGATTCCGATATAATCCTTGATGGATCCTATTGCATTCTGTACGTTGAATTTTCTAAACGAAATATATAGCTTTACAAAATAAGTGGACCTTAAAAAAGTATAAACCGCTGGAAAAAGTATATTTTAGAAGCCTGTGCAAACCACATCACGAAAAATCCACTATAGTTATCGTTTGTTATTTATTTTACTGCACTTCGACATAATACCACCACACACGTACACGCTCACGAAGTGTGCAGGTTATGTTTCAACACGTCGAATTTTTTCTCGTGACTTTTCGCATACCTTCTATTCGAATGTGGTAAGAATTCTCAAACGGCCTTCATGGGGGAACAGTGCAGAATCCAATTGGTTTCCAATATGGACGACCTATGTGCGGTATGCCTAACAGATCCCTATAGAGTTGTGGGTGTATGTTGGGACTACCCAACAAATTTTTGAACCGGATCACGAAAGGATATTTTTTTGCGACTTTCGACTGTTTTTGGTTGAGAATTTTTAATTGAAAAATTCTCCAACGGCGTCAATCGGGAGTAGCGCGGGAACCCACTTGGATTCCAACATAGACTTCCGACTTTCGACGTCCCTAGCAAATCCCTATACGGTTGTGGTAAGATGTGGGGAGTCCCCAACAAATGTCTGCGCGGGTGATAGCTCTGAAAAGATACTATGAAAATGTAGCAATGTTAATAATTAGTAATACTACAGTAATGTAGTAATTAGTAGTAAAAGATACTATGAAAATGTAGTAATTAGTGAGCAGAAGGAAAAGATGGATAAAGGCTATCTTTTCTTCGGAAGGACGAATAGTTACTTCCACTCATTTTCGATGTTGCTTCGTATGCCCTTCCGGATTTTTACGATCCCATTTCTTTCACTTATGCCCCACCTTCACCATTTCCAGTTCTTTAGAGACCCCGCAGAGGGTTGCCCACAGTCACTCCTTTCCTACTGCACTATTGTACCGCATTTGCACAAGGGCACGGGAAAACTCCGTAAAAATACTTTGCCGATACAGGTGACGGTATTTTCACTGAGCTTCAGTTATGAAACTCAGTAAAACTGCTTTCCGATCGGCTGGTGGCAGGCAGGCTTGTGCGGAGCTAAGCAGTCACGTATCCAAGTCCAGGCCAGCTGTGATGGACATAGAAGATCGCCACAGCGGCCTCCACTACTGTCCGTTACTCGCATGCTATCTCTGGCCATTGAAAAAAGACGAGATCAACATTCCACACGAATAGAAGCGCCTCTCGTTTCATGCATTTTACCCCGAATCTCTGAAGAACTCCAACAGCGACAAGTTTCCGTATTCATTCGCGTGCCAACCTTTCTCTCAGTCCGTGTACTACGTTCCACTTCCTACCGAGATCCTCACATTCCACCCCTTCAATCTCCTCGAATATCTGCCTCGTGGGGGGTGTGTGCTTGTGCGGCTGGGTTGGAAAAGAGCTTAGCCATAACTTCAACAATTCCAATAGTCGTTAATCTGTCGGGAACTTTGGGAAAACTTGCAGCTTTCGGTCGTTATTGCACGTGGGTTCGCGTGGGCGGCTAGCTTGTGAGGCTGACTCGCGTTTGCCAGTTAAGGGTTGGATATGGCGGGTGGAGAGAACGGAAGACGGGAGACAGAGGGGGATGCAAGCAAAAACGGGCATTTTCGCGGGTGGGGAAGAGTCGCGCAGGGTTTGCAGAGGAGGAAGAGAATAAAGTAAGGGGAGTGGTGGAAGGTTGGTGGAGCGGGCTAAGTTAAATAAACTTGTTTAGTTCAGTTGTGAAAGTTGTGCGCACTCGGGCGGCCATTGTGTTCAAATGCAGCAGCATCAGCAACAACACCAGCACAATATCCCTTTTTTTCATGGCTAAGTTTGTACTTGTGAAGCACGCCTCATAGGCATACGTACACTTTGAACACTGTGACGGTGAGTCAAACAAAAGTTTACAATACGAAAGAACGAATTCAGGCCGTTCTCCTACCATCAACCCTACCCATTATCCTTCATTCCCTTGTTTTGCAGTTCACTCGACGTTCCAGTTAGTTGTCCCAACTCTGCCGTAGAGCGTATGCCGCATATGTATCGTTTTTCGATGTCTAACCGATCATTTCGGGCTCTTTGAAGTAGGACCCTTTGAGCAAAAGAGCATGCAAATTTGGAAGCACTTGATGTCGATTTCTGTTGCAAAGTCCAAGGTAATGCAAAACTCATCGTTTTAGTGGCTACCCTTGATGCACCGATATCAAAACTTACGGCTGTTTGACTTGGAGGACCGAAGAGTATGATTGCCATTGAAGTATTATTCACGGTGGCACTTTGGTTTCATGATACGCTCTGTGGCAGCTGCATCGTTCCGATTCTTTGGCCCGGATCTCGTTGCGTTCATTTTCCGATATTGTTACCTGTTTGTTCGCCTGTCGAGGGGGCGAAGAAAGAATGGCAATCAAAACGAAGCTACGATTCCATTTTTATAGACATATAGAGGCTCGGATTGTGGTGAGATTGTTTTCTGGGATTACCACAGGATCAAGGTCTGCACCATTCTCATAACAGTGTAGGTATAATATAGTGGAAGTAGAGGATTGCTTTTTACAGTGTTGACAACCCCTGTGTTTCAGTCCACGTCTCATAAAACTAATGCATCAAGTCAACTTTTCGCCAAAACATGCTAGGAATATCACCCTTTGAGGTGAATTGAGCCTGAATTTTATTTTTCCGTCCATATTTTCTGGTGAAGCAGCTAATCCGACCACCACTGGTTCCCCCGAGACTCGACCCACATTATTAAACCACAACGTAATATCGTACCGCCATTGTGTACGATACCAAGCAATTACACCGAAGAACGAGAGCAAAAGAAAGCGTGTGTTTTATCAACCGCGAGCACGTGCCATGATCGCCGGTTTCGTGGCTGTGTGGTCGGGCCTCCAGACATACCATCCTCTTTTCTTTCCTTTTCCTCTCCATCCCTCAGGAATTACGAAACCATAGCCGAAACCATACCCTGCTCACCAGCGTATGGGAACGGAAAAGTCCACTGCTTAATTTGGTTTCGAGCCTAACCTTTGTCTTGAAGGACACAAAGAAAGAAAAGTTGGGTGAACTAACATTCGGCATGAGGTTGTTGGGATCACTCATCGAAGAGGCTATTATTGATCTAAGTACAGGCAGAGAGTCTGCAGCGCATAAGGGGAGAAGAACAATGCAGTAGTGCAAGAAAAAAGTAAAGAGAGTGAGTAGGCTAAAAGATCGTGAACGTAAGATCGCAGTACAATAGAGAGAAAGTGAATTTTGTTGCTCTGGTGTTTTTGTATGAGGAGCATTATGTAGAAACTTAAAATACCATAGAATAGTAACATACCCTCAAAATTCGATCCGTTGAGTCGTCCTTCGTCGCTATTTTACGTCTATATGAAGGCTGATCCTGCCCTTCCTTTAATTCCTCACACCATCTATCTTTCTTCCTCTGCATCCCTCCTCTCAATACAGTTCTCTCCCACCTCACCCTTGCTGGATGGCGGAATTTCCTTCTCAAAAGATTTATGTATATATTTTCTATGCAATAATAGAGAACTCTCTACTTTCTGCCAACCAGCTCGAGCGTTGCTACGTCCAATCTACGTCTTTGCCACTCCGTACACCGAGTTTCTATCTTCCTTTTCCCATTCCCTTTCCTTGCATTTTGCGTGTATCTTCGTTGCTTCGACTCTATCGCGAGCACCAATTACCTCGCGAAATTCAATTTAACGTATGAAAGGCGAATAAATGAATCCTTGATAGGGGGTTTCATAGGAACTCTGGGAAGTAATAAACAAGCACGATGAATCGCGTATACCGATGATAAGTTCCGCACGGTTTAAGATCGTCAGTAGGAATACATCGGTGAATGCCTGAATCAAGATCATTATATTGCATTTTTTTTCTTACTACATGAAATGTTAGAAAAACTAATTTTGCAAGAAATAACAACTATCCCTCAATTGCTTTGATTGCGAAAATAGAAATATCTATCGTTGAACAACCTGTGTGATTGATGTGATTTCCGAGGAAACGATAGTAGTCGATGCGTGGTTGTTGTGCGGGTGCGACGACCAGTGTCAAGCAGTGTTGGCCAATACTTTGTTGGGTGACCGCTTAGCCGCACACCTGCATGCGCGCCAACTACCGAACGGGAAGCAGTCTTACTGGGTTTTCGATGGTAATATAGCTGAAACTCACAAGGAACATCACTTTGCCATCCGCCTTCCATTTTGTTTATCCTTTCGTATATGTATGGTAGAGCATTAAAAGCAATGAGATAGGGATTTTTTTAGATTTGCCGTAAAACGGTTTAAGCGGTGAAATCGCCCCTCACAGTGAAGCATGTCAACGGCTGATTTTGCGGTTTCACCCGCAAGCAGTCCATCGATTATAGCGAAACCGAAACGAAAATTCTTCTAACGCAAAACCATCAGAAACCCACTATGGGTACATTGGAAGAAAAAAAAATCAAGGGATAAACCACCCTTTTATTTTTATTTCTCTCACCCCACATTTAGCGGTGATTACGTTAAATAACACGAGCAACACTTTGAAGGGGGGATAAAATTAAAGTTTACGTATTTTTGCATTTTTTTGGTTGGCAATCTTATGGCAGTAAACCACATTCTATACATTTTCGACGATTTTCCATTGATATTAAGGGTTCTAATGGAAATTAACGGTGAATTCCTATTTAGGGAACAAAAATACATCGATAGGGACTTAAAAAAAATTTTAACAATTGTTTTTTGCATTTCGGCCAGAACCAAGTGTCTCCAGTCAATTGCAGCTAATATTTATTCCGTTTCGATGTTAAACTCCGCTTCGTCAACATTCTCTTCGTAATCGTTTTTTCATTAAGACGCCGATGGATTGGGCGAGCTACGATTATTTTCGATTTTTGGCAGCATTTCAAAGTCGTACCATCTATTTTCTCGAATTTTTCCATTCTTTTTGTAGTTTGACTCGTCATGCAATTTTCCATGTAATTACCCTTTCGCGTCTTCTTTGATCATTTTTCAAATGCATTTTCCGGGAAGACTGATCGCGATATACAGATTAAGTCCTGTTGCACATTCAGAACTACCTTATGAGGGGCATTTTTCGTTGCATATACACAAAGAGGAACGAAACAAGTCCTATACGATTTTGTCATTGCCATCGTTGACAGAATACTCGTATTATACAGTAGTTCGCATACCGGCTTTCAAACGGTGACGTCACAGAGCGCTCGGGTAACATCGGATGTTCTCGGCGCATTTTTGCCGACCCGAACAGAACAACAAATTCAAACTGCTATATCGTTCTTAATTGTTAAAAAAAAAGAAAAATACTTTGCTTTAAAAGCCGCACATGATGTTTACAATGAAAAAAAATCATTTCATAACCTAATTGCTCAGCAAGTATTGTCATATTCCTGATAAAACCTCCACAGTCGAATTCCCCAACTAACTTAACTAGACTATATTATCTAGCCTATGAAATTAGCATACGCTACTGACTGACTTGTTTTCTCCTAAAACGGGGGGTAAAAGTGAATAAAATCATACGAAACAATATCGCAATTATATCATCCGAAAGCAACATTTTTTTTATTTTCCGGAAGAGATATTTACTAAACTCGTTTGTGAAGGATTTTTGAAATCTTACCAGCTTTATACCTGTACCGAAATGTATGAGAACTTCCCATAGTGATCACAAGCGACTGAGTACCTGAAGTCCAATTTCGAAAAGCTTACTTGGAAAATAACTAATTAATTGATCATTTCGTCGAACGGAGCAATTATATCGGACTTTGAATCCTAATTACTTTCTAGTGGCCTTGTTAGATCTCCCGATCCAACATTCTCTCACTTTTCTCTTCCTCTCTGTCTCTCCGCTCTACTCTCAATTTAATTACAAACGCATAATGCGAGCGTATCACCATTGTGTGCTTACGGTCGAGATTCGCTATACACGGTACCTCCTTGCTCCTCCAATCTGGACTCCGGAGGGAGCATTTGCTATTTCGTCCATTCATTTATTCGCTTGTGTGCGTTCATGTGCTCGCTAAACTCTATGATTTATTGTAGCGGGCGCGATTATGCAACTGTAGCGTGCATTCAAACAATATACATACACATACATATTTATTTGTATGAGTGTGTCGAAATTCCCAACGGAGGGCATACCGATGCGGGGGGGGGGGGGGGGGGGGGTGAGATTGCCAGGGAATAAAGAGCGAATATGAATTCAAGGCTCGCGAACAAAAAGCACTTCAACTCTCCTACATACGTAGCAAAATTCATTGGAATTCCCATTCAATGTATTTCCACCGTTGGCTATATTGAATTTTATTTCTATGCACCTGCCAAAGCTTTTCACATTTGCATACGTACACAGACGCACACTCTTCTCCATCGTGATAAGCTTGATTTTTTAATTCCAAGCGTGTTTTTTTTCTACATTCTTTACCCTCGCTCAATTCACACGTGAAAATATTTTTAGACATTCGCGCTATGAATGCCGTTTTATGTATACATTATTCACTGTTTTTCGGTATCTCTATTTCCACTAATTGGCGAAAGTGACAAAGTGACTCGCTTTATTCAATCGTTTTTGCCTCGGGACTTAACTTCGCTGCGCTTGAGTAATTTTTTCCTTCGCCATTCGTTGCAGCAGCCCGCTGCGCCTTAAAATTCGCCAAGACAGTGACATTTGAAGTCTTTTTTTTCATTCGCGACATTTAGATAGAGAAAAAAGGGTACATTGAACAGTCTTGTTTCCGCAAAAAGTAGGCATTTCATTGCGCAATGAGCAGTGAGCAACGTCGTTGAGAAAGATTGAGCAACATTGTCCGCTGGATGATCATTTTGCGCTTTACCGTGCCCGAAGTATACACTGAGAAAAAAAAATCATTGATCCAATATCATTGGTGTTATTGAATGAAATTTCGTTGATTCAATTGTAAAATTGTTGGCAGTAAATAATCGGATTTATTAGTCCGAATAAAACGCTCTTGACATCAATAACATGATAAAATTGAAAGTTTTTATTCATTCGAAAGATATAGTGTTAGCCGAGAATAATATATTATTGAAACTATCTAAAAAATGATCGCGAACAAATTGTATAGTTTTGCATGAAATTTTTGCAACGAACGAAAAAAGCGTTTCAATTCATAACATGAATATTGTTGATTCGAGTACACAAGAAAAATTGAACTTCGCTTCTTTGATTCAAATAAAATTTCTAATAAGTAAATATGTTATTTTATTGTTTTTACCATATCCGATATTGATTTTCAAGTACATTATTCGTTCAAATATTAATATTTTAATTTTATTGAAAAATATTACGCAAATGTCTGAATTGGTTGAAAATTATGCGAAAGTAAAATTTGTTTTTTGCACATTTGGTTGAAAAAAGTTTAACCAAATCATGGCCGAGCGCCACCGAAATAATAGGTGTGAGGAAACCCGTAGTTCTCGGAGTAATCGCTAGAAGCCGCACGCGCGCTCGTTTCTCGTAAGCGTAGCGCGAACCGAAAATCTACGTAAACGCTGGAGAAACTCTAAAGAGTATCTCTTCTTGGCCTGTGGCTAAGATCAAAGTGTCGTATCTGTTCCAATCAGTTGAATATCTGATATTCTCTCCATGGATATTCCATTGGATATCTGATATTCTCTCCACTATTATTGTCGATGATCATTCCAATGTTCACTTTTTATTTAAGATTTAAAACAAATTGAAAAACTTACGTCCCATGGCATATTCGTTTCGATGTAGTAAAGAAATAATTAATTCTATTGATTATATTTATGTACGAAATAAAAAATGTTTGTAGCAACCGCGTAATTATTTCATCCAATACATCTACGGATTGCATATAGAATCATTTCAATAGAATATAATTTTATTTGAAGGATAATGTAGATATTCAGAGAACAGAAAAGCGTTTTCAAATAAAATAATATGGTACTTAAATCACATTTTCCAATATTTTATAGTATTGTAACGATCTCATATATCGGTGGCACTCCACAGCAGCACATTTATTTGGATGAACCAATATATTTTTTTGATTCAATTGGTTTTTTTTTCTCAGTGTACGCACACAACCAGTATATAGAGTCCCTAATTGCACACGAACTGAGGCCTATCGACGTTATCAATCACTTTTGTCGTGCGTACGAAAAGCAAAAAGGAGACTTGCCACGAATAATCGCTTACGGGCGAGAGTCGACAGTTTATGGCCTCCCTTAGAGCTGAATTCGCTTTTACGCGCGACACACGTGTCCCAGGCAAAATATGCATGCGTGTGTGGTCGGGTTCGAGAGAGCCTTCCCGGGTTCGATCCCTGTTCTACGTGTTGCTCCGACGTACGTAATGGGACATCGGTATCTAATCATTATCCATCGTTAAGACTGCGTTTCCGAGGGACGTTTATTATTTCGACGGCGATGCAATTACGAACG
This sequence comes from Ophion ellenae, assembly GCA_963210295.1. Classification (NCBI taxonomy): domain Eukaryota; kingdom Metazoa; phylum Arthropoda; class Insecta; order Hymenoptera; family Ichneumonidae; genus Ophion; species Ophion ellenae. The sequence goes on along the minus strand of OY723391.1, from coordinate 29,762,656 downwards.
GACGAAAACGGCGGCGTTGCGACGGGCAACTCGGACTTGAGAGACACGAGTGTAGCGAGTGGGAAAGTTTATGGGAGTTTGTACTGTAACGCGCCGCGCCCCACCACTTGGTAATTATATGTACGAAAATGAACCGCCAATATCTAGTAGCGAAATAGTCCGATGAATACTTACATCGCATACGGTCCATCATGAATCTTCTGTCTTGACTATTTCGTTATATTGACCGGATGGGGCAACAACTATTTGCAATAGAAATATTTTGTAACCTATCAAACTTAGGAGAAAACTTTTCCTACAAAAGTTGCATAGTGCAAAAGGGGTCATCATGCTGGCTACGAGGTTCATCCAGGTGGAGGCGCTTGGAAGATTTCAAGATCACGACCATTTTTTAGCATGGAAAATGTTAGCATTGACATTACTTTTAAGGCAGGATTCTACTTTGGAACTTTGAAACAGGCTGGATTGGAAGAAAATAATCTTCTGGAACAGACGGAAAGTGTTTTGTATGGTGCAGGCATCGCTGATTCAGCGTAAGTTAATTTTTTGTGATTTTTCATTTAAGGGGTTACCCCCACTTGCGATTTTGAAAAAATCGATGTTTTTTTATTGCATTTTTTGAAGTATAAGTATCTGAGAATATGTCCTGAAAATTTCAAGTCATTTTATTATTTTTGCATGTACATTAACAATTTTAGTTGAGTCGGTTGCTAGTGTTATATTAAACCAAAAACTTTTTAAAAAATCTGTTTTAAATGGTCTAATAATCGAGGCATTGTATTTGAATGATGTTTTGGTGTATAAAGAGTGCATAAAAATCATGAATAAAAAGAAATGTATTTTCAGAGTGTGTTTATTAAGCCTAACAAACCCTACATCAATATCTTTATTAATAATCTCATAAAAAAATCACAAACATAGTTTTTTTCCGAGTGCCCAAAGTAGAATCCTGCCTTAAGGCTGTATATGTTTGTTGAGGTAGGCTGGGTATAGGGGTCTGACAAGGAAAAGTTGCGAGGTCGATCCCTCCGATTTCGATTAAAATTGGCATGTTTGTAGAATGGGTCAAAATAGGCGACACGTATTTTTTTAAATATCTGCGGAACCCGATTTTTAAGGGGTAAAACGCACTCTCGAAAATAGGGGTATTTTTCGTCGATAACGTTATCGTTCTCATCTCCAATGTATAGTACACGAAAAAATAAACATTGTTGCAATTTGAAATTTTATCATATCCCGTACGGTTAAAACGTTATCAACAAAAAAAGAAAAACACCCCAATTTTCGAGGATGCGTTTCAACCAGTAAAAATCGGGTTCCGCAGGTATAAAAAAATGCGTGTCGCCTATTTTTACCCATTCTACAAGCATGCCAAATTTCATGGAAATCGGAGATCGACCTCGCAACCTTTCCTTGTGATTTAGTTGGATGTCACACGAAACTAACGCTACCCCCACTCCACTGCTACTGTGTTGTCGTAGAGTGGGGGAAGCTGCGCCATGCCAAATGCGTGTGATCGGTTGAAAAATCACCCATTACATGTAGTGCCATCCGAAAAGTCTGATTACATTTTCAATGCCATGAAACAGTTGCACTTTGTGTGATATCTGTAGATTCAGAAAATGGAAACATCATTTTTTTCAGAATGTTATCCAGGAACTAAAAATAAGTGCACATCCCAAGTTTCAAGATGCTCGATCAAGATTTGGCATAAGAAATCGATGAAAAAGGAATTTCGATGCTTCTAGCCTAAAATCGTTTTAAAAAACGATGCAAATAGTTACTGCTATAAGATGTGCTCGATGTGATGGCCACCACTTTCAATGCATGCTTGCAATTTGATTTGCATTGTTTGCGACCCAAACAAACTTCTTACTGCTTTTCACAACACGTTCGTAAGATTCTTAGTTGCGAACAATGTGAACAAAGTCGCACGACTTACCTGGATTTTGCTTAATATTAAATCATTGTAACCTCAGATCGTTTGTTCGTTTATACAGACGTGATTAACAAGACAATAGAATCAATGGAAATCAGATCGAGCGGGTAGGGAATGGCAGGAAAGAGTTCAATTGGAAAGGGTAATATGAAAGAAAAAAAAACCCACAAGGGAATTATACGTTGGAACTGAGGAAATAATATATATATATATATATATATATATATATATATATATATATATATATATATATATATCTGGAGGCACGTGATTTGAAGGTACTCGTATTCGAGGACCATTCTCATAGCTCCCGATTGTCCGTATACTTAGCATTACGGAAACCGCAATGTCTTTAAAATCACCTTTGGATTAGTGCAAACGTATTTATGTGAAAATAAATTCAACTACCACTTAGTACCCAAAAAGAAAGAAACGTCTGAAAAAATTATTATTCGTCTTCGAAATAAATAGTTGAGCCAATAGTTAATATTGTTGTCTATAGATATACAAGTTTTAAGGGAGTCTAGCAGTCCAGTGCCCGGAAAAAGGTAAATATCGACAATTTTTCATGGATACCCAGTTAATAAAATGAAAATTCCGTTTAGTAGCGTTTGTTCTACATATCTTCAAATATCTTTACAATTTGTTTCACACTTTTTTGTAACATCAAGGCGGTGCTGAAGCTGGATTGAGCGGGACACATTTGTCTGCTAGTGTCCAGTGGCCGGCAACATTACGTTACCGATTCTTCACCAATTGACTCGAATTTTTTCTTTGGAACCTTATAACAAGATATTACATCGAAGTACCTAGGAGAATTTCGATATGTTGAAAACTTTTGCCGAAAAATATTATTTCCGGCCTTTTTTTCACCGAAAACAATGTTTTCTTCAAGCATGCGCGATTCCATAAAAAATCGATATTTTTCGATTCCCCTACGTACTTCGGAGGCAAATCTTAAGGAGTATTCAAATTATTTTGAATTTTCGTTTGAGGTAAAAAAATGAAGAACTGTTGTAAAATACTGTCAGACAAAGGTGGCTGGCTTCATCCACCTTCGGCGCCGCGATTATGTTACAAAATCTTGTATATTTTTTTTTCGGATACTTAAAGATCTGTCGAATAAGGCGAAAATATAACGAAATTTTCATTTTATCAAATTTGTATCCATAAAAAATTGTCGACATTCACCTTTCTTCCGAACTCTAGAATGGTAGTCGTCCTTAAAATATAATTTTGCCATATGTATATATCCGGCAATAAACCTTCTGCACAGATTTCCATCCTCATTACTATTATTAAATGTCGTCAAATATGCATTCATAGACCGTGGATGTTATAAACGGATATAGATGTGTGTGTGTGTGTGTGTGTGTGTGTGTGTGTGTGTGTGTGTGTGTGTGTGTGTGTGTGTGTGTGTGTGTGTGTGTGTGTGTGTGTGTGTGTGTGTGTGTGTGTGTGTGTGTGTGTGTGTGTGTGTGTGTGTGTGTGTGTACACTTATACATATATATGTGCACGCGCGCACACACACACACACACACAGAAATAGACAGAGAGGGGAAGGGAGTTTGCCACAACTTATCGACTACGCGATTATTCAGAGTCCGAGAGAAAGCGAACAAAGGGATAATTATGGGCCGGCAAATAGTCGATCACTCGGCTGATTCGTATGCGTGTTATCAGACACGTAGCGAGAACAAGGGGTAATAACGGTCAATTGGTAATACTCGCCGCAACAATATGACAGGGTCTGGACGGAATACACGACGAGGCACCTTATCCCAAACGATCAGTTTTTCGGGACTAAAATGATGGGGTTGTTTTTTCAACTGTCTAGCTTCGCTGGAATCGTTTTGGAGCAATTTCAACTTCGAAACTGCCTTTCTTTCGACGTTTCCGTTTCAAAGTTGTGTCGAAAACACAGAAACCTTCGTAAAACGAAAAGCTTGGTGAAGGAGTTTTTCGTTGCAAGTGAATATGACAAACGTTTTTTTCCCTCTTACGTAAGTGATTCACTTACGTAAGATTAACTTACGTTACGTAAAATAATAATAATAATAATAGTGATTTAAAAAAGCCATAAATAATAGTAATAATGAAAATAGTAAAAAAATCGTAAATAAAAAGGTAATTGAAAAAAGTGAATAAAATGGCAATTAACATAATAATAGTAATTGTAGAACGTATTATTGTTCTCTTTCCAACACTTTTAATTTGAATTTCGCTCATTTTGACTGACAGCAAAATTGCCGGGAGAGGAAAATTTAGACGAAACTCCTTTTCCCATACAATAAATATTCAATGATCACCTTATTTCCAAAGCCGGGCCAAGAAACTCTTGAAACAAAATTAGACGTTGATATTGTAATTTTCGTTATAGAGCCACGTCATTTGATCGTTTCTGTCAATTCATAATTCATTTGACTCGATCGCGGATATATATGTATATAGACGGATAACGATATATTGTGCATGAATGTACTGGATTGAGATTACAATTAGATTTTCCCCAGCTTGAAGTTTATTAATACAGACGACGGAGAGAGAAATGATAATTCGACGTGATCCCTACTCTCTTCCTTTAGCTGTCGTTTCTCGAGATGCTTCTAAATTGTAATAAGATAATCTAATTTCAACGGAAGATCGCCTCGAGTCGTTGCCGAATATAATTGATGTCTCCTGACTGGACGTGATGCAGAGATTTAGGTGAAGCTCGGGGGGCGGGGGGGGGGCGGAGAAATCAGAAACGGTTTCTCGTTATCGGTCCATCGTTCCTATTATTTCGGTCTCCCATTTACATACACGAAGACGAGAAGTTTTCGCGGGCACACCAGAAGGAGCGAGACATTTCTATATGTGTGTACATAGAAAGTGGAGAAATGTAAAGCATCGTCGGATTATCGAATGTTTCCTCAGTGATGTATATTTATGGATCGAAATTCGTCAAGTTAATCAAATTTAATTATCGACAGCTGCGAAAATATTCGTTGAGGAAAATAAACGAGCAATGCAACGGTTGGAGGAACAATGTTGGAGAGAATATCTTGAATGTTGCTAAGTGATGCAATAGGTAGACGATTTGAGCGAGAAATACGGATCGAGAGCTGGAATGAAATGATTATGTATAAATATACAGGGAGGAAACGTAATCGTATTAGTAAAACGAAAATTCGATAAAACGTTAAAAATTTAATTCGACGTACGAAATGCGGCTATCGTTGATCAAAACCTGAACTGTATGGAATGTCATTATGTTGAACTTTGCATCGTTGGAATGCAACGATTTTTGGTTGTTCATTCTTCATTTCTTTATTTTTATCATTATCCAAAGCCTTTTTTTCTTGCGAATTAGAGTCGTAAGGTCGTTCTCTAGAAAAAATACGTAAAAACGATTGTGTTATTGATTTTTCATTTTTGGCTCCTTCTATTTTAGAAGATATGGCTAGTACATAAACTAAGGTTTTTGTCAAACGCCCGAATGTAAGAGGAATTAATTAATATTAAAACAATTTTCGAATCACCGATGAATCTTGGGAAAAAGTACTGAAAAAATCCTGAACAAATGCAAGCCGTTGTCACTTAAGGGGCTACACCAGTGTGAACGCTGAAAATTTGGGTGATTTTCGGGGATTTCTTGGAAAAAAAAAGTACTCAATCAAATGTTTCGGAAAATTAAGAATATATTTGGCTATATTTGACCTGTATAACATATTTTTTTTCATAGAAAAATATTGAGATCCAAGCGACTTATGCGCTGCCTTCGGAGGCGCCAAAAAAAAAGTTCCTCCACTGCAGACATGATGCCGGCTGATTGAGTAGCTGAAACCGACAAAGGAAAAAAATGTCGTTAAACTGGAAGGTATTTCCTGTACAACGTCGTAGGATTTTCGAAAAATATCAAATGCTGACAACATGGCGTAGTTACGAAAAAGTCTGTTTTCTTGCCTATTAAATGGTCGTTTTTTTCAATGCCAAATCATCAATTTTCATCTAATCAAAAATATCCTACGTCATTGTAGAGTAAATATATTCACGAGTACTCAGTTAAAATTTCAAGTCAATCCGATAATTGCTCTTTGAGTTACAATGTCGTCAAATTTGTAAAATCTCATTTCGAGAAAAACGCGTTTAAAGATTAAACTATCGATTTTTGCAAGATAAAATGATATTGATATAAATGATAATGATATTCTTGAAAGTATAAACTGTCGAACAAGGCAACAAAAAATTGATTTTTTTAAAAGTGTCACACTGGTATAGCCCCTTAATCCTGCCCAGAAATAATCCACAATCCAATTTTTATTTTTCATATCTAATTTATCATCATGCGACATACATCAGTAGATTTTCTGTTCGTAAAAAAAAACCTTTGCGAAAGCGAGCTATACAAATAACGATGAAAATTACCGGAGGAGACTAAATCAATTGAGAATGTCAATAAAATATTGCCAGTTGTGGAAAATAATTGATGCAGGAAGTATTCGAGGAATGAACAAGGTGAAAGTTCCAATGGCCGACAAGAACACGTCGTCCTCTCATCCGAGTTGGACGAGACGTCAAGCGTCGAGCAACCGAGGCAGCCATTCGCGATTTTCCATTATAAAATGCGAGCGAACAAGAGCCCCAGTACACATGCACTGCGCAGTTTTAAAAAACGCTTTGAATATTGCGCAGGTAAGGTTGAAAATAACGTTTCCGTTATCAAGCATGGAGAGCAACGACGCGGGGCAGGGAGGGGGGAGAAGATAAGCCGATATGCGACTCGGAGTTTAAGCAAGAAATGTCTATTCAGATTTCAAGGTGAGCCTGTAATAATTTATATGACATAGCAGTATGCATCATTGGCACCCAACGAAAATTAATTCTTTTTAATTGATCATTTTTTTTTACCGATTCAGGTTGAGAAAATGGCTCAAACTATGATATGATCATAATAATATTAAAGAAAAAAAAATCGTTGCATGCCAACAATGCTAACTTCGTCATTAAGGGGTTAGGCTACTGTGAAAATTTCATAATTCATTCGTCACTGGGGGCAACTTAAATTGAAGAGAAAGGTCGAACATGTGGTGCAGCAATCGCAGATTGACGGTAAACTCATGATGGCAATGATAGATCTGCTAGTGAAACTTCAAACGCGTTTTTCTCGAGACTACGTTTTTCAAAACGGTGTACACGATTTCTCGACATCTAATCAACGGATTGACTTGAAATTTGGTACATCTGTTCAGTGTAATGGTAGTTTAGTCTTGACCGAAGTTTTTCTTCTTAACATTAAAAAAAAATTACTTATTAACCATAATGATCCCATTTTTCCTCAAATAATAGAAAAAAAATCATTTTTTTTTAATTTTCGATGATTAACACGCGATAATACAAAAAAGCTCGGTCAAGTCTTAGCCAATATGATCAATTTCAAGAAAAAAACTGGTTTTTTTGTTTCAGATCAACCTGGTGGCCGAAATCAAGTACACCGTTGAGCCCCTACCGTTCAAAGGTCCTTCACGAGATTGTTTGTAACTTCTTTAATTATTAATATTTTTTATAAAATTTGGTACGGAACTTTGACATACAAATGAATGTCGAAAAGATTTTTCAATCATCTTACATATTCCTTGAAAATTAATTTTTTTATAACCCTGATTTTGATTCATCACATTCACCTCTTCTTAATTTATAAAATGTTGATCCTTGTCGAAGCTCTAAACGTCGCAAAAACATAATACATTTCAATCCCACAATTTTTCTGCAATTGCAATTTCTGTACAGCCTGCCCTGTTTTTTAAATTGCATTTTTTGGAAAATGCAATTTAAAAAACAGGGCAGGCTGTGCTTCGCGGACGTGAAGGAAAAAAAAGTGTAGTAACTTTCCCAGAGGACGATAATTCTCCGTCGACCCAGTCGAAAATGAACTTTCGTTATACATGAACACGACACGATGGGCATGGGGCCGTCCATATATTACGTCATCGATTTTTGCTGATTTTTGCCCCCCCCCCCCCCCCCCCGAAATTATCCTATTCTTCCTATGGTCATAATGTAATTATCGTTACCGTCATCCAATGCCTAGACCCCCCCCCCCCTATTTTAAAATGACGTAATTTATGGACGGCCCCCATTCAATATTTCTCATTCGCGCTCGCCTACCCTGATTCTGTTCGATACAATCGCAATAAAGTGCAGCGCGACGACGAAAATGGCGCTACGATTGACGAATAAATTATTATGATTTTTCATCGTTTCGAATAACCTATAAAATCGTAATATTAATTGCGCGCACGAGGCGAAAAGAAAAAAAAACATTCTCGACGAGTTATTTTAATAACGTAGCGACCTCACGTCAGTTGCATGTTCGCGATCGTAATCTCAACAACATACTCCGCTAAACACTACAATCTCGAGCTTATAGCGGCATATATATGCGTTATTACGCTTATGCGGCACGTTGTGGAACTTTATTCGTGTTCTATAGGAGCAAATTAGTATCATGATCTCTAATCATATACATCATTATTCATTTTGTATATCATTAGAGATTAGAGTTCAACCGGTTTTGTTTTTTTGTCTCATTGATTATCGCAATATAGAGAGTCGCATATGCGATACGCTCCGAATTATTAATACGTCGGTCCCTGATCATTTAGCCATTTGTATCATTATCCTGAGATGGAAGGAACAGCGGAGAAGCACGAAATTAGTACATAGGCTGTATCATTTGAGAATACGAAGCGACGAATCGGGCGAAAGAGGAAACAATATCCCTAATACGGAAAGAATTGATGCATTTTTTTGTGAATAAAAATAAAAATTATGAGATCTTGCGGTCAACACTTGGATGGATGACCGCTCGGAGGTTTTCCGAAGTTTTCCTGTGCTCCCGTAAACACGCGATGCATTAGGAAAAAAGTGGGTGCGGGCAACATTCTGGGTGATGTTTAAGAAATTGAAAACAATGAAGTAACAAGTGTGGGGTAAGAGTTAAAGGGATGTGAGTTTAAAGTTTTCATAGTTGAGATACAATGAAAATTATTACTTCTGAATTCCTAGAATTTCCCTTGGCAGATTTTGCCTACAAAAATCCCTTAACCATTTTTTACGGTACTTAGACATCTCCAATAGAAATCGGCAAAAAAAAAAAATTTTGTGTGTATAATAGTCCAAATAAGGAAACTAGAATATGAAGAAAAACTTTCTTTGCACTCCATCGATGCAAACTTCTATGCCGTACAGGAATGGGATCGTAAAAGCCGGTAAGGGCATAAGAAAAAACATCGTACAAAAAGAAATGGCGAAGATCAATGTGGTTGTCAAAAATGAGAAACAAACCTTTGTAATTCTCCAGATTCGTACGGAACATTGAATCTCTGGCGTTTTAAGATTGCGGCCCAACAACGTGATGTTACATCAAGAAAATTTTCCCATTAACGCGTTGTGCCTAGCTGTAATAGTGGAAAACAGCTCTTTTTTGGTGTTTCTTTTTAGAGAAGGGTGATAATATTGGAGTACAAATAAGACTCTGCCGTTTGACAAAAAACGGCCCCACCAGGAGGTTATGGTTGAAATTGCCAGATGTAAAACGTCATATCGTAAGGTTGGACATCTGGCAAGACTATAGTATTGAAATATTAGCGATTTTGTATCAGCATCACATAATTTTTGACGAGCGAAAATGTCGAATTTTGGCGCATTCATTGCTTGTAAAAGCATATGGTCAGGCTGTTTTAAGTGAGAGAAGTTACCATGAGTGGTTTCAAAAGTTTACGAACGGTGAGTTTGACGTCGAAGACATAGAACGTAGCGGACGGCCGAACGAAGTGTACGGAGACGCGGAATTGGAAGCATTATTGGAGGGAGATTCGTGTCAAACGCAAGAAGAACTTGCACTTACATTACAAGTGACTCAACAAGGAATTTCACATCGTTCAAAATCGTTGGGAATGATTAAAAAGCAAGAAAATTCGGTTCCATATGAACTGAAGCCGAGAAACGTTGAACGCCGATTTTGCATATGTGAAATGCTGCTTGCCAGGCATAAGCGAAAGGGTTTTTCGCATCGTATAGTCACTGGTGATGAAAAATAGATCCATCCCGATAACCCAAAGGAGAGGAAACCATGGGGACCACCTGGCCATGCTTCAACATCGACTGTCAAGCCGAATATTCGTGGAAAAAAATCTCATGTTGTGTATTTGGTGGGATCAGCTTGGTGTCGTGTGTTATGAGTTGCTCAAACCGAACGGAACCATTATGGGGCTCTCTACCGAACACAATTGATGAGGTTGAGCCGAGCACTCAAGGAAAAACGCGCCCACTACTACTCCAGACACGACAAAATTATTCTCCTGCATGATAATGCTCGTCCACATGTTGCAGCGCCGGTCAAAACCTACTTGGAAACACTCAATTGGGAAGTTTTAACCCACCCGCCGTATTCACCAGACATTGCTCCCTCTGACTATCATTTATTTCGATCGATGACGCACGGCCTGTCTGAGCAGCACTTCACATCTTATGAAGATGCCAAAAATTGGGTCGATTTGTGGATAGCCTCAAAAGATCAGGCGTTTTTCCGATGCCGTATCCATATGCTGCCAGAAAGATGGAAAAAAGTAGTGGCGAGCGATGGGCAGTACATTGAATAAAACATAAAGTTTGTTCTTTCACAATTGATGCCCAATTTTTTATTTAAAAAAAAACGGCGAAGACTTATTTGTCGTCCCAATAAATTTCTTCAAAAATTCGGTATTTGAAAAAGCATGAACTGAAGAACGCTGTATTTTTAAAAAATATTCAATTATAATTGATTTACAGCCGATGTCCGGGAAGTACCTCTCGAAACCGTCTTTTGCGGTAAGCAATGCCCTTCGTAACCAGGTTATCTAATATAAAAAAATCAAATAGATTTATTTAGTAGGGGAAACCCGGGCATAGCGAACAGCCTAGGCAAAGCGAATACCCCCACGTGCAAACGCTCCGTGTGGTGGGGGGCATTCGCTTTGCCTGCGCTGTTCGCTATGCCCGGGTCTCCTCTACTAAATAAATCTATTTGATTTTTTTATATCTCTTTGATTTCGGGTTTGCCCTATATTAGTTTGTCCTATGATTGCTCGAAGGAATTTTCAAAATACCAAATTAAAAAAAAAAGGCGCGTCTTCGAAGTGAGTCTTAATCTTTGCGAAAAAATTGGCATTTTTCGTTCATCAGATCGAAAGTATAGACCGGAAAGAAAATCCTTCGATCAAATACTATACTTTTACATTTAGGAAAAGCTCTAAAAATTGCACAAAGATCGATTCAGTAATTTTTGACATATTTAGCTCATCGACGTTGAAAACGTACTTTCGAGAAAAAGGCGTTTAAAGTTTCGATTGACGCAACGAGCGCTCCGACGAACGTGAACATAACAGCCTATAAGTCTGTTTAATTTGTTCCGATCGCCTTAAAATTTTCAGAAAACGTTTATAAGATGATATACTATCAAAATAGTGTATCATCACTATGATATTTGAGATATACTGAATTCAATGAATACTGAATGGTTTTAAAAACTGTGATTTTTCGACTTTTACGACTAGGCACAACGCCTTAAGGCCTTGGGCCACAGTTACAGGTATAAAATCATGTACAAATGTAACAATTATTTTTCGTATCAAACAGTGGTTCAATCATAAAATTAATTACACATCTATTTAGTATGAATATCAAGCTGTTAGAAAAAATATATATATTTTTTTCGATGTACAAAATGACCGACTACTCGAAACTTCTCGAAACAGTTTTTTTCCAATCGGCGTGATAAATAACTTCAACAATTTTCACTCGATTTACTTCAAATTTTTTAAGTTATGTTCATAATTGCATTTCGCAGAGAAGTACATACGGAATTTCTGATTAATCGAAAACTTTTCATTTTATGAGCAGTTAGAACTAAATTTTTCACGAAAAATTCATTTCTTAAGTTCAAATACCTACAACTTTTTTATAAAACAATATTTTTTTAATTCCGTACGTACTTCTGTAGGTATTCTAATGTAGATTGACGAGAATTTTTGTTTTTTGTTCTAGGTGAAAAATTGTGGATGCTAAATGGCACGCCGCGGAGCGCCTAAAAAAGATAACAAAAGAAAATATTAGTAGTCGGCCATTTTGTACATCGAAAAAAAAAATATTTTTTCTAACAGCTTGATATTCATACTAAATAGATGTGTAATTAATTTGATGAGTGAATCACTGTTCCACATCAATCACATACCAAAAAAATTGTTAAATTCGCACATGATTTTATACCCGCTACTGTGGCCTAAGGCCTTAACGTAGAGCACGAAAAAATGTCCTAATTATTCTCAATGATATCAAAAAGGCACTCTTCAGAGAGGTAGCTTGAACTATACGCAAAAAAATATGGTAATGATGTTGATCGGTGGCTCACGATCGTAGACTCGTATGGACGAAGTATCCGAGGGATCTGAGAAAGAACAGCCGGCAAGAAGCAACAGTTTCACGTTTCTTTGTGATCGGAGAGGGTTGAGCCGTTTCACTATACCCCCCCCCCCCCTCCCCTCACCCCACCCTCTCTGCCTCTCGTACTATTGTACTTGCGTATACCAAGTTGCAGCGATGTTGGTCCAGTGCATCTGTGTTGGTCCAGATGCGACCTTGGTAGTCAGGAATCCGGTCGGACAACATGGATCGAAACTAGTCACTGGCTCAACCGGGGTAAAAGGCCTTTCATTTCGACGAGGCTCTATGCTCGTCGCGTCTCTCGTGCAGGACCTTTGCATCGTCCCTCCAGCCCCTATAAACCTGACACACGCGGAAGACGCCGAATTTCTAGTGACGATAGACAAATTATTCGACAAGACCAAAAACGATTCGAAACTATTAAAATTATTTTGTCGAGCTAATAACTACAAAGTATTATCGAAAAAATCATTAAAAAAAGTTTTAAATCGTTTTTTCGTTTGACAAAAAGGACAAGTTTATTTTTCACCACAAAGGCACATTAATTTGATTTGAGGACTTTTACGTCAGAATTTATTATTTTGTGAATGGAGAATTTTGAAACGAAGTTAGATACAAAATGTTTACTGTATTTATCGTTCGTGAAAGAAGATTTTTTGGGGTTCTTTTTCCTCAAATAAATTCAATATGCTTTATTCTCATCGCTGTGAGACTGATATGGTGAAAGTTTGAACAACCGATTGCACCATCGAAACGGTCATAAATAATTCATCGTACTTGCCCCTGCGTCAATAATAATTGAAGCAAGGATGTGTCCAAGGATGCAGAGAAGAGACAAAGTTGTGAAAAAAAAACAACGAGAGAGAGCGAAGCTATTTATGAGTGATTAATAGTAGAATGGAGACGCGTTGGATTGCAGTGGTTCACATAAGCCCCTCCCCCCGCATTTCCTCTCTGTCGCATATCTTTCTCATTTTCTTCGGTGTACAAGCAGCAAGCCAGGTGGGGTTCTTAAATTCTTCGGATACCCAGACAAGAATAATGAAAAGAAGAGAATGAGAGAGATTTGAAAAGACAGCGAGGGAGAAAGAGGCTGGCCGTACGAATAATAGCTCTCGGAGATCCAGTGACTCTCCATTTGCGAAATTCAATGCTTCGAATGCTAAGCATCTTTCGCCATTTTTAAATTGCATTTCACCTTATTCAGCCTTTCCACACTACCGTTACTCAAAGTTGCCAGAAAAATCGAAGACCGTTTTGTGATGACGCGTTCCGAATTCTTCTGATAAAAACTGAGGTACGATAATATTCAATTGAAAACGAATTCTTGGCAAATACTTTTTTTTTAAATTTGATCCGCATTGTATTTATTTTTTATTTTATTTCCCGTGTCCCGAGGGGTTGAGAGGTAGTGATAGGAGAGGGTTGAATTGGGAAGGGTAATACGTAAAAATCGGCAAGGGTTTTTTTAATACATAAATTCTAAAAAATACTTAAGGCCACACCAGCGGGTATGAAATCAAGTGCGAATTTAACAATTGTTTTTTCGCATGAAAAAGTGATTTACTCATAAAATTAATTACACATCTATTTAGTATGAATATCGAACTGTTAGAAAATATATTTTTTTTATGTACAAAATTACCGACTACTAATATTTTCTTTTGTTATCTTTTTTTATTTTTTGTCAATCTACTTTAGAATACCTAGAGAAGTACGTATGGAATTTAAAAAATATTGTTTTATTCAAAAGTTGTAGATATTTGAAGTTAAGAAATGAATTTTCAGTGAAAAATTTCGTTATAACTGCTCATAAACTGCTCATAAAATGAAAAGTTTTCGATTAATCAGAAATTCCGTACGTACTTCTCTGCGAAATGCAATTAGGAACATAACTTTTAAATTTGAAGTAAATCGAGTGAAAATTGTTGAAGTTATTTGTCACGCCAATTGGAAAAAAGCTGTTTCGCGAAGTTTCGAGTAGTCGGCCATTTTGTACATCGAAAAAAAAAATATATTTTTTCTAACAGCTTGATATTCATACTCAATAGATGTGTAATTAAATTGATGAGTGAATCACTTTTTCATAGGAAAAAAAATGGTTAAATTTGCACATGATTTTATACCCGTTACTGTGGCCTAAGGCCTTAAAACCATACTCTTGGATGTACAAACATTGAAATCCTACATACGGTTTTGAAGAAAAAGATGATGAAAATTCTAGCTACGTGTAACCTGTTAAATATATATTATTCGCTGAGATCCAAGAAACTCTCTTTCCCCTTTCCTCCCCAATTGAACCCTTTCCAATCACTACCAACCCGCACTTTGCGAACGTAACCGAATTTCCGTTGCGCCCACGGCTGCCTCAAGCTACACTATACCGCAATTGCCAAAGGTACAAAATATTGATTTTCAAAAAAATGGCCGCAGTCCAAAGTGAAAGTATCGATTATCCGTGAGAGAAACGCTTTATTTTCGTGAATAAAAAACTATGCATCCAAAAAAATTCTTAGTTCAAACCCCGCTTTTTGACATGTAAAAGAAGGTTGTAAAATTTAAAGTTGATCGGTGCAATGATTTTCGAGATATCGTGGAGGCCGATTTTGAAAACTTTATTTGGAGAAAAGCGCGTTCAAAGCCGCGAAAAGCCCTCGATTTTGACATTTCCAAAGAATCCATTTCAAATGTTGTATTTTGAAAATCCGTCGGAAATGAGTAAAAACGTCACTACTACGAAATGATATCTACATAAAAACTTGTACAACATTAACTTGTACACGTAAAGACGATGAATTGACAATCGAATAACTCATCGACGTAAAGCATTCATCGAATTGAAGAAAAAAAAGTCAATTTCTATGAATTATTTATTGTACATCGATAAATTGCTTTTGCATTCAATGAAAAATGATAATGTCCTTCGCAAAGAATTGACATAATTTATACTCGTGGACACGTGGAACGCCATGTTGAGCATTCTTTTGTTGGGATATTACATTGCGGCTACCTAAGTGGTGGTTACGAGAATCCTTTCTTACGTGCGCGTCTCGCGCTTAATTATATGTGGTAAAAAAAATTAGCAGGTGCGCCATTCCAGTCCTGATACATGTATATTATGTATTGTAATTTACAATGTATTTATCTACACGCACGCAAACGCAATATACACATATATAGTACGAAAGTAAGAATTTTTCAGAGACAAAAACTTCACGTGTGTGAGCTCGCGCGCGATAATAAATAACGGTAGGTAAACGTGCAAGCGCGAAGCAAACGAGAATGCAACGGGAGATCGGACCGAAGGTTCCTCCTGGCACATATAAATTTGAGTTCCTGTTAACAGTCTCTTCTCATTATTTCGCTGAATCTGACTGTTCCCTGACAATTTATTTCCAATTTGTGACAAGTAGTGACATTTTTTTAAATAAAGAAAAATATTTTTTGTTACAGGGAAATTCATTAAAAATCAATAAATTTCATATCGCTATTACAATCGCTTGAGCAAGATTGTGCCTTTCTTTGGCAAGGTAAATTATGTTCCAGGACTTTATATTTCGCAATCACAGTGTATGATCCGCATGCTTTATCCTGATTCCTATACCGCTCTTTCACATTTACGGAGAGAAATGTATGGTGTTTTCAACGATATTTTAACTGTATATTATATTTCCCCGAGGGGACAATAATATTTTATAGCCATAGTTACTGCCAAGTGTACAACACTGCTTATTGATATTTTAGCAGTTGCATAAATTATGCACAAATGTTAACCGCAACCACCAATCTTACAAGCATACGTTGCTTGTTCAATGCTTTATAATATAGTAGGTTTTCATCAAATAAATATTCCCTGACACTATAAAAAAATCACTCCCCCAAGATCCTAATGGTGAACAGGGTAGTATATATATATATATATATATATATATATATATATATATATATATATATATATATATATATATATATATATATATATATATATATATTAGGTGCGCAACTAAGTTTCCGCTGTTTTTCACGAGATGGCTCCACTAGTAAGTGCTGGCCGATTGTGACATAACCAAAACGTCATGAACCAAGCTTAGACGTATGGTGAACAGACCGCTTTGACACATTAGTGATTTTGTTTTTGCGTCGTATACTTTTGGTTGTGTGAAAATGCCTGATTCTGTGCCAACTAATCGTCATTTGCGAGAAGTGTTGCTTTTCTTCTTTCATTCGAAGAAAACGGCGGCTGAAGCGCATCGCGAACTCCAAAAAGTTTACGGAGATGCTGCTCTAAGTGAAACAACGTGCCGCGATTGGTTCCGTCGCTTCAAAGACGGTGATTTCGATGTTGACGACCGTTCACGTGAAGGAAGGCCAAAAACCTTCGAAGACGCTGAATTGGAGGCTTTGCTCGATGAGGATCCGTGCCAAACGCAAAAAGAGCTTGCTCCAGCATTAGGAGTTACCCGCCAAGTCATTTCCAAGCGATTGCATGCATT
Source organism: Ophion ellenae (assembly GCA_963210295.1). Lineage (NCBI taxonomy): Eukaryota > Metazoa > Arthropoda > Insecta > Hymenoptera > Ichneumonidae > Ophion > Ophion ellenae. The sequence goes on along the minus strand of OY723391.1, from coordinate 29,745,762 downwards.
GGAAATGATTCAAAAACAAAGAACTTGGGTTTCTTATGATTTGAAGCCGAGAGACGTTGAGCGTCGTTTTTTCGCCTGTGAACAACTGCTCCAGCGGCAAAAAAGGAAGGGTTTTCTTTATCGCATCATTACGAGTGATGAAACATGGATTCATTACAGCAACCCAAAGAGAACAAAATCATGGGGACTGCCCGGTCATGCTTCTACGTCGTCGGTTCGGCCAAATATTCACGCTGCGAAGGTTTTGCTGTGTATTTGGTGGGACCAGGGCGGTGTTATTTATTATGAGCTGTTGAAACCGAACGAAACCATCACTGGGGAACGGTATCGAACTCAATTGATGCGATTGAGCCGAGCACTGCGCGAAAAGCGGCCACAATACGAGCAGAGGTACGAAAAAGTGATTTTACAGCATGACAATGCTCGGCCTCACGTTGCCAAACCCGTTAAAACCTATTTAGAAACGCTCAAATGGGAAGTCCTACCCCACCCGCCATATTCCCCAGACATTGCGCCGTCCGATTATAACTTGTTCCGTTCGATGGCATTTTCTGGCTAATCAGCAGTTCCGCTCATATGAAGACATCTCAAAATGGCTTGATTCGTGGATAGCCTCAAAAGACGAATACTTCTACCGTGACGGTATTCGAGCTCTGCCAGAAAGATGGGAAAAAGTTGTCGCCAGCGATGGGCAATATTTTGAATGATTCATTTGTAACCATTTTTTCACAATAAAGTGGCATTTTCATATAAAAAAACCGATAACTTAGTTGCGCACCTAAAACAAAATATTGCTTGTGATTTGCGACGATGTTTATAGTGATTGCTACCATATTACAAGATACGACCTGCTGTATGGGTATGTGGTGCGTTGTTCGTTTATTTTTCATACAGTGCACGCGTGTTGGTTGAACGCACCAATGCCCGTGTACTAAACGCATAGAATATTTCATAAATTCAAAATCAAATAAAATACTCAACTAATGTAGGAGGTCTAGTTGAGTCATTTGAAAAATTATAATCCGTCATTCCGTGACCTCCTGTAATGAAGTATTTCGACGAAAATATGTCGCCTATACATGGAATCGAACCTACAACCTAACTGCCTTATCTTCTGCCTATACCACGCACGCTGCCACTCCGCTATCGAGTGTTTGCGGCATCTTGATCGCAGATAAGGCATAACATACAAAAGTAGTTCCAGCTGTACTTCCGAGTAGCTGTTACCTCCGATTTAGGTGAAATTTTGCGCAGATCTTTTTTCGATAATATAAGTCACTGCTTAAATGGATTTTTGGCACATCGCAATAGTTTTTCACCATATAATAGTGATTTGTACCATATTATATGATACGACCTGCTATATACACAGTAATGCGTGTTCTACAAGAGCAGAATGTGAACTACAAGAAGAGCTGAACTGATATGCAATAATATTGCAATGCAACAAACATACTATGTAATAGGTTATGAGGGACGCGCAGTTCTTAAGGTAATCCTATCACCAGGCTTCAATCCATAGGATTTTCATTTTTTTTTGAGCTTCACTAAATATATATTAATAATCGTCTGTTTAAAATTTCAGGGTCGGTTATCGACCTAATTACAGAGAAAAAAAATATTAAAATTGCGTATTTTTGTGAAGGAATTCCGAGACGACATACAAAAACCCAATTTAGGATCGCTACAAAAGTGTATATAATAGTGGGAATCCGTCGGATTCTTAAAAATAATCAGGTTCACATACTTAACGGGAGATATACACCTAGATGGTCGAGGTCGAGGAATCAGAAGCTATGAACATTCCGTCGACCGTAGAAGACCTACACTATGGGCCTGGTATCGATGATTCCATGTAAGTTGACAAATTTCATGAATTATTCATTCCCAAATTTTCAAACGCGTTTTTCTTAAAACCACGTTTTTCAAATCGGTACCCAAAATTTATCGAAAACCAATGAACCGATTGCCTTGAGGTTTTTTGTGGTTATTCTATACACCATTATCTAGTACTTGTCATAGGATTTTTTTTTCCGTTACCTAGTTTTTGTTTTATAGGCAAAATAATAACTAATTTTTGGCCCAAAAATCACTATTTATGTTCAAACGTCCGCTATTTTGTCATAAATCGATATTTTCAAAATCGGCTATGATAAGTACTAGATTATAGTATCTAATTTAATAATCTTTTTGGTTTTTTTTTCAGATGATTTTTTAAGAAACGCCAGTGGGTACCGTATACGCAGATTTTTTTACGACGCTCTAAGGATCATACAATAACCTTGTATATTTTTGATATTTTTAAATAAAGAAAATTAAATATATTTTTGAATGTATATACTTTTAAATCATTAAAACCCCAATCGGAAATTTCAAGGAGTTTTCCTTGAAAAAATTCAGAATTACCTTTTTTCCGGCTCCTAGGTGTATATCTCCCCTTAACACTTGTATTAATCCAAAGCTCTTAGAAAAAAAATTACGCTTATTGACCTAATTTTTATGTAATATCAAGTTTAATTTGAACGTCCGGTATTGGATTTATTACCACTTGCTACGATAAAGAGACGTGACAGCAAGGCAACAGCTGACTGTAGACCTAACCTCATCTCACTCATTCGAATTTCCACGCATATTTCATTTTTAACCGACATATTTCGCCGGCACAAATTTTCCACGCTTTTTACCAGCCGTGGCCCGAATACAATGCTTTATATTTCCTGCACCTCACATTGTTTTGACAGATCGACGTTGAAAAGCATGGAGGTTGAACTCGCCTGGTTGAGTAAAAAGAGACAGAGATAGAACCAATATTGCCAAATATCAAACCTAAAAATACTGCGCGATTCGTTGGAATAACTATTTTTTCATTTTTCTAATTAAATGTGAACATTCATTAAACAGTTTACACATGGAAAATTTTAGTTATTACAAATTATTTTTCTTGCATACGTTAAAAATATAAATTGTGCAAGTCTCAAGTATGATCAGTGGTGTGACTAGTGTGAAGCGATAGGATTACCTTAAAACTACGAAGCCGTGGTTGCTCCAACTGCAAATGACTTACGTCTTCGCTATAAGTAAACACTACCGTTACTTTTTTCGAATAGTCACTTTTCATAAGGTCTTCTAACAAATGATACTCGACAAACGTTAATCTCAACCATATGAATTGTACAAACTCGAATAGAATAGTAGAAGTTGGACCTGTACAGCATGCAACATTAGTATTGTATTCTTTAATCCTCATTATACAGCACTTTGCGTTATTTACAGTCCACTTACATGTTCATTAAGTCGCTCTTATCTGCTATACCGTTTATCTAAACGCAACATTAGTATTTGTGCGGTGATTTAGTGACAGCACTGACTTAACCTATATCTATATAACTTATAATTTATAACTTATATCTATAGAACTATATAACTTATATCTCGTCAAGCCTTTTACAATAGTTAATAATTATTTCGAGGGTAATGGATAGACAAACATGCGGCCTAAATCGCATGTTTAGATATACTTGTCACTTATTGTGTTTACCATATTATGATTGGGGTGTCAATAAAGTACAGCGAATTTTACTATTTCCTGTTTTACCATGGGCGTTTTCTTGTGAATATTTGTTTGCGAAGTAACCCTGTAATTATCATTGCAGCGATTGGATAAAAATGCGGATGAATATATCACGTGGATAACTTTTTTTTTCAATTTAACTCGTATTCCAATTAAGGCCCTAGACCACAGTAACGGGTATAAAATCATGTGCGAATTTAACAATTTTTTCGTATGAAAAAGTGGTTAACTCATCAAATTAATTACACATCTATTTAGTATGAATATCAAGCTGTTAGAAAATATGTATATTTTTTTTCGATGTACAAAATGGCCGACTACTCGAAACTTCTCGAAACAGCTTTTTTCCAATTGGCGTGACAAATAACTTCAACAATTTTCACTCGATTTACTTCAAATTTAAAAGTTATGTTCCTAATTGCATTTCGCAGAGAAGTACGTACGGAATTTCTGATTAATCGAAAACTTTTCATTTTATGAGCAGTTTATGAGCCGTCATAACGAAATTTTTCACTGAAAATTCACTTCTTAAGTTCAAATACCTACAACTTTTGAATAAATCAATATTTTTCAAATTCCGTACGTACTTCTCTAGGCATTCTAATGTAGATTGACGAGAATTTTTGTTTTTTGTTCTAGATAAAAAAATTGCGGATGCTAAATGTCACGCCGCGCAGCGCCTAAAAAAATATTGGTAGTCGGCCATTTTGTACATAAAAAAATTCTAACAGCTGGATATTCATACTAAATCGACGTGTAATTAATTTTATGAGTGAATCACTTTTTCATACAAAAAAAAAATTGTTAAATTCGCACATCATTTTATACCCGTCACTGTGACCTAAGGCCTCAATAAATTCTCGTTCGACAAATAAAATAATATCTACAATATTGATTTTTGTCGAACCGGAGTCGCCCAGCGATGTCTTCTGCATACTTTAGAATACCCGAGGATCACTTTTAGGAGCGACGCGTACACTTTTATTCCGTGTGTCATTCATTCACGCGACGGAAAAACTCACCTCAACACGGGGCAATAGACTCGGCTCCTGCATTGGGAATACACGCGTGCGCGTGTATTTGTACGTGCGTGTGCACATACGTGCGGCGAGTTCGGGAGGGGGAAGGAGTGAGGCAGGGCTCAGTGAACACCTGCCGCTCGCAACACACCTGAGCATAAGGGCATTCAACCCGTATTAGTAGAGAGTCGTGTGTGCAGTGTAGGTGGGTTCACGCGCGCGGGGGCGTCAATGCTCGGCTGATCGCTACAACCGCATGCAGCGTCAAAATATCACATCTCGGATCTCGCACCATATTTTTTCTCCCTCTCTCGTTTTCTGCTCGCATTTCGTATCTCTAATTTGCTCTCATTCTTCTCCACTCTGAAAACTTTTTGTCCCTACCCTTGAGTGAATAATTTGAGGAGTCTGAAATATTTATCTTGCCATCAATTATTATCATTTTCAATGATCCGTCAACTTTCCTCGTTTACGTATCGAATTAGTACGAACAAAAGACGGGCCATCCTTACAACTTTACCTCACCATGAATAAAAGTATTGAATTTAAAACAAAAAATTGAAATAATTCAAAACACTGTAGAAATATGTGAAAAGAGGAAAAATTATATTGAAAAAAAGGAAAATATCTCTTGAGAAAAGACGAAAAGGGATCGAAAACGATACGAATCTATTAAAATTATTTCGTCGAGTCAATAACTAAGAAGTTCTATTGGCAATGTGATTTTTCGAAAACAAAAGAACCACTTTTTTCTTTATTTAAAAAGGACACTTCTTTTTTGCTAAAATAAGGTCAGTATTTTGAGCCGAGGACTTTTACTTGGAAATTCATTATTTCGTGCAGGGAGAATTTTAAAACAGAGTTTAATACGAGTTGCAAACTCTAATTATCGTACATTATTAAAATTTCCAATTATACCGCATAAACTTTCCCCATTTACGTATCGAATTCGTACGAAACAAAAATTATACGACTTTCGTACAATTATGTCTCGCCATGAATAAAAGCTCACTATAATAAACAGAAATTTGACAAAATTCAAGGTACTTTAAATATCTAGACAAAAGCGGAAAAGTTAGATAGAAAAAAAAATGTAAAATGTCTCTTGTGAAAACAAAAAGTAAAATATCACTTGAGAAAAAACGAAAAACGATAATAAAAAAAAGATTCGTATCTATTACAATGATTTCGTCGAGTTGATAGCTACGAAGGATTATTGACGATGTGATATTTTCAAATACAAAAACCACGTTTTTTTTTTAAATTTAAAAACGAACACTTTTTTTCACCGAAAACGGCCATTATTTTGAGTTGCGCACTTCAACTCCAAAATTCATTGTTTCTTGAAGGAGGAAACACAGTTCGATACGAATTGTACTCTAATTATCGTTCATGACTAAAATTTATAATTATACTACATCAACTTTCCCCATTAACGTTATTGAATTAGTACGAAAAACAAATTGCACGACATAACTACAACTTTGCCTTGCCACGAATAAAAGTATTCAATGATAAACTGGAACTTTAAAAAAATTCTAAATACCTTAAAAAACTGTAAATAACGAAAAAATGATATCGAAAAAAAATCTGTTATAAAATACAAATTAGGCAATTTGAAAAAACGAGAACGTATAATTCTCAATTAAGATATTTATTCCTTCTTTTCACTGCACAATCGACCGTTGTCACATTTCTATATGTGTATTCTATTTAAGCAGGTAGTAGACATTTTTTTCTCATTGTCCCGAGTAATCGCAGCTGCGAATGATATTCCTGTTATATTCTCTTCCTCGTTGTTGGTGCAGACTCGACGAAGGGCAGACATCTTTATGGGCAAAAAGACGGTGATGCGAGGAGAACGAAAAGCTCTCGTGAGAGACCGGTAATAAATGCCTGCACGTATATACCAAATCCCGGACAGTATTATGTCACGACGAAGAGAATTATGCTAAGAGGATTACGTATGACATCCACGAATACAAACGTGCAAAAACAAGGAAAAAAAAACCTCTCGGGCTTACCTAGATGCGAGATGTGAACGACACACACTTTAAGGTGGTTTTACGCGTTGTGGAAAGGTGATTCTGACGACATTGGACTTTACGGACCGCCCTCATGGTAGCGAATTGCCCCCATGCTCGGCCTTATGTGGAGCACAAAATCTTAAAACATCACTTTCGGGTAATGCTAAGTGTATTTGTATAAAGTTCACTGCAAGAGCCGTCCTGTCCGCACAATCAACCTTTCGTTGAAAATAAATTAACCCCTTGGTTGGCAGAGAGAATTCGACAAAAAGTGACCGAATGGCAGGAAAACATTTTTATCCTGAAAACTCGTACTCTGGGGTTTTTGAGGGTGCTGATTACGAATCTGAACTCAAAATTCAGGAATTCACAATGACGAACAAATATGAGTAAAATGTTCAATATCGGTGGGCCATTCTAGCGCCGCCATTTTGTATTTTCAAATTCAAAGTTCAGATTCGTAATAAGCGACCTCAAAAATCCCGGAGTACTAATTTTCATCTAAATCGAGTAAAGTTTTTTATTTTTGTCCGCAGTTTGGCGCAGTCATTTCGAATTTCCAAATTTTTACTTCAAATTCGCATTCGGCGAGCCCGAAAACCCCCGAATGAGGCTACGATTTCAAATCAGAGCAAGTTAAATAGGGAAACAAAGGTTGACGCACTATTGCGTCAATGCCACACAGGGCACGGAGTTATTTGACGCACTACCTATTGCGTCAATGACAACGAAGGGGTTAGTTGGGAAAGTAGGGGGCGAAGACCGTGCTCGAAAGATCCTCTTGTGCTGCTGTTCAACATTATACGGGGTCGAAATATCCTTTTCCTTATAAAGGATGTCTCAAAACGGCCTGACATTTTTAATTGCGCGCAATTTTTTTGTGGCGGACATAGGTTCTAGTCTTTGACAACTGGCATTGGGAAGTATTGAGGGTTAGTCATGGAGAATTACTCGATCGAGCAACGCATAGAAATTGTGAAAATTCACTACAAAAATGGTGAAAATTTTGCAGAGACGGTTCGAAAAGTCCGCACGTCGTGTTATCTCCCCAGGTAGGGAATCAAAAGGCTGACGATGGAAACAAACTTGTGCGAGCCTTGTTTCACCGAGCCTGAGTGAGACAGACCTGGGCCAGGTTTCATTGCATCGTTTGGAGCAGCCTGGAACCAAGACTGGCTGCTTAGCCTAAACTCAGGATTATTTCAAGCTTTATTCAGCCTGTGAATTTTAAGGCTAAAAAATCAAGGCTGGATGCAGGCTTGTTTCAGGTTGTGATAAAATAAAATAAATTTTAAATAATATTTTTTCTGTACTTTTTTGAAGAAAAAAAATTAGCAATAAATTTGTCGGGTGCGAAGGCACGAGAAACGAAAGCGAAGGAGGCAGCTCAGAACATTTAAACATATTCTCTTATCAATATTTATGAGGTACACAAAAATTTTTTTTTCTCGTCACATACACATTGCGTATATACTCACTCTCTGGGGTTTGCGTACACTCTGTGTATTACGTGTCCCATAAACAATAAATAAAATAAAGTATTGTGTTTAAAATATTTTTTATATATATTTTATAACAAATAATATAATGAATAATAAATATATATAATAAATAAAATGAATTCTTTACAAATTTATTAAATTTACCCCAATGTAGAATATAGAAAACTAAAAACAGGGCTCATATAGCCTCGAGAAGAGTTTGGGATAAGCCTGGTCATAAATGCTCGTGAAGACTTCATTGAGGCTCGTTTTGAACCTTGTTGTTTCATCGTTTCAGGCTTAGTGCAGGGTTTTCTACCAGCCTTTGGTCAAGCCTGTGTGCAAGAGCCTGAAACCGCGTTATCATTCAGAGGTTCAGCGAGGCCTGAAATCAGGCTGGTGCTCAGCCTGAATTAAAAAATGTGAGCCTTATTTCAGGGCTTGGCGAGCCCTTTTTTCATCGTCAATTCCTACCTGGGTCGCGCCGCGGCGATGTGAATTGACAACTAAGATCGTGCGATTTCACGCCATCCAGTGCAGTAATGTGACCGGGCATTCCCTACTTTGTGTCCAGCCCTGAGCAGACTTGCCTTGTCTGATTCACCTGACCGGGCCCTCCCATGTAACACACTAGGGAGATCGCAAAATCGTTTTTTACGGCTTACCCTCTATATTCCGAAATTACAATCTTCTGGCCAGGATACATTGCGAGAAAGTACATCTCCACGTAATGTCTACCCGACTAGACCATTGACATGATCTTAAAAGTGGAGTCTGTCTTTAAGGAATAAAGAAAAGCTACTTAGCTTTTCATCTCATCAAAGATATTTATAATTGATTGGGATGAAACCAATGCATCTGCTGTAATTCTATTCATCATTGAAAGCATTCAATTCATCAATGATATTCGACGAGGATAACAATGCTTATCATAAATACGGGGATTACGATAACTAATGATTTGAGCATAAGGAATAACCAAATTATTTTATGAGGCAAAAAAAGCAAAGCAGGTAATTCGTGGTTTTTGAACGCCTTCTCGCCATGTTGGGAAATATCAATGTTTTGGCCGGGAAGACATTACCTGAATGTATTTCTCCAACAATTCGCCAGGTGGCTACAAGCGAAGAGCTTCGCGTAAACCAGGTACCATTGTACGAGGATAAAAGTTCGTCCTGTGGACTGTACCACGTACAGAAGTGCTATGCTTACAGTGTACACTTACGCTTATGATTTTGCGATACTTGTGAAATAACCCTTTGCACTCTAGGCCTTTTTCGCTCGAACACGGAAAAAAAGAAACAGCGAAAATCACATTATAAACCGCATAAAAAACAGGGTGCCATATTTCGTTTTACAGTCAAACAGAGTAATGTAAATCCTGTCCTACAAAAATGCCGAATTTTCCTGTACACACTGAGATTATTAGAGTTTCACAGGCTTATTTACAGTTCGGTATTGTGAATACCTTAGTGTTTTCAGTAAAAATATTCAACTGTAAAATTTACATGAGATCACTGATTGTTATACTGTACGCAAACTGCACGGGTTACAGTGTCCACTGTATTGAGTACAGAGTGATTCATTAAATTGTACAGGGTGGCACGGTAGTTTTACTCCTCTGTCGACAGTTCGTGACGTAATCTGTGTACTCTGAGATTTTTACAGTTACACTGATTTATTTACAGTTTGGTATTGTGAATAAATCAGTGATTTCAGTAAATATATTCAACAGTAAAATTTTAATAAGGTCACTGATTTTTATACTGTACGTAAAGTGCAAGGGTTACAGTGTACACAGTATTGAGTACAGAGTGATTCATTAAATTTCACAGTGTGGCACGGTAGTTTCACTCTTCTTTCGACAGTTCGTGACGTTATCTGTGCACTCTGAGATTTTTACAGTTACACTGGTTTATTTGCAGTTTGATATTGTGAATACATCAGCGATTTCAGTAAAAATATTCAACTGTAGAATTTAAATGCGATCACTGATTTTTATACTGTACGCAAATGAGGCACGAGGTGAGACACGAGGCCAGGACACAAAGGATTGCCAGTTAGTAGTGCGTGGTTGATGGGACGCGGACATCGACATTTGTGCAATAGAATTCAAGAAATTATAAAGAGATTTTTTTTTTAAAGGTACGTTCTTGTCTAATTAGGACTTGTCTCGCGCGTGGGATGAGGCACGTGGCCAGGACACAAAGGATTGCCATTTAGTAGTGCGTGGTCGATAGGATGCGAACGTCGAAACTTGTGCGACATAATTCAAGAAATTATAAATATTTTTTTTTATATATTTTATTTACAAAAAGGTACGTTCTTGTGTACGTGACTGACTTTTTAATATTTTCTACACATTTTTTTCAAACTTCTTTCATGGATAAACTATTTTTTGTGTGTCTACATGAACTCTGTCGATATAACTGGCGCTTTCATCGTACATAATACAGATTAACCAACTGTCAAAGTACAAGTTTTGTTAAATTTATAGTACAGTGTTGAACTGTCGAAATTTACTTTTGACTACACTGTATTTTGGACTGTGTGTTCCAGTAAAAGATACAGTAGAGCTGTCGAGTCCAAAGAGGACAGTATAGGAACTGTAATAATTTACTTTGAGCACGCTGTATTTCGAGCACTGTGTTTCAGTAAATATCGCTGTGCAATCGCTCGAGTCCAATGCGAACTGTGTAGCCCCTGTATTTTGTACTATTTCTTTTTTTCCGTGAATAGTGATCTGTGTACGTTTTCCGGTCTCTTTGCCTATCAGGAAATGCGAGCAAGCGTCTGTATGCAATCATATACTATTTTAGCAAGTAGATAACCAACAAACAATATCTTCTCGAAATATTAAATTGAATACACTCTCGATTTTACCTCCTCAAGGATTCAAAACACGCTGAAACGTCATTTTTTATTTTCTTGTCTGTTCCGGGTTATTTCCCGATCTATTCCCTACAACTTTCCTCGTCATTTACCGCTTGTTCTCCGGCCCGTTCGTGATCAGTCCCCCAGAAAGGGAACGGCGGATCGAGACTTAGCCTTAGGCCCGTTACATTGCGACCCTATTCGAGGGTGGAAGGCACGACCAGATCCTGATATTGTCTAGGGAAGGCGGATCAGGAGCAGTACTGTTCCCTGACTCAAATTTCTACACGGGAGGGACGAAGCGGCCATTTATCGAATATTGTGTTCCACACACAACCTCCATGTTTGTACCTCATATTTAAGTAAATATATTCGTATTTCTCAAATCAATAATAAGTTTTATTAATAAATTAAAACGTCAGGTCTTTTTGAAACACTCTATATATATGTGTGGGTAAGTGGGTATATTTGTATAATGAAGTTGTTTGTGCGCACACATGAATTCAGGCCAAAACTCTCACCCCCAAATATCAAACAACGATAATCATCCTCCACCAACCCATTTCAAATTGTTCTTCAAACTGAGAATAATATCAAAGATTTGTTTTGAATCGAGAACCTAACAAAAATATGTTTCGACAAAAACAAAGATGGCAAGAAAAACTCCATATTGTACCGGAATAAGGGGAGAAAGGAATTTCTCTCGATGAAAGAATAATATCTTGGCTCAGAATCATGGATCGCAAAATAAATGGATGAACGTTTATGGTTTGGATTTGTCCAGGTTATATGCAGGTGTATTGTCTGAGTATTTTCTTTTTGGTAAGTGGCTCCTTAAGGGGCTGCAAGCGTCCCCAATGCGAGTATCTGGCTTTGACAGCGTATGCTAAAATCAAATGCATCGGAGGTTTGCCATCTAAACAATTAACGAACAAAAAAAGACGAGATCGGATGCAGCAAAGTGACACATGCAGCAACAAGTAGGAGGCGCCGGTTTGTTGCGACGCCACATATGCACACATGTCAACAATCACTACTTTTACCCCTCTCTCTTTCTCACTCGTTGCGCACTCCTCTCACGCACTCTCGCGAAATGCCTGCATGCGCCATATGCACAAAGTGCATTACGTCCAGCGCGTAACATGCATCGCTGTATGCATACACGTGTTGCACGTGCTGCAAACAAAGTCCGCAGGGAACTCGCACTTGTCATTGCGCCGTTACCGGAGCACACGTTTTTGCAGTTCCATTGGTGTTCTTCAAAGAATTAAAAAAAAACAATAACGCGAATTATCTATCCGATGTCTGTATATGGGTGTGTGTGTGTGTGTGCAAATATATGGAAGTGTCCAAATAGCATATGTATAAATATACTAACTAAATATAAGTGAGACTGGCGGATGGGTGGTCGCGGTTCGGTTCCAGCGGTACTTCGAGTTAAGCAGCGTTGCACATAGGCCGATACTCGGAGCGGTGACCGCTTAGCCATGCACCGGCTGGTGCATCAACCAGTCCGCGAAAGACCGATACGTTTGAGACCTTGCTGTAGGTGCTTGAGTGAAACGTCTTCACATCAGAGAAAAATATGGGGCCGTCTATACTGGTTCGGGTTTTCCACAGTTTCCCCGGACCCTCGGAAAATGCGGTATAGTGTAGCTTAAGACGGCTGTGGACGCAACGGAACTTTAGGTTTCATTAGCAAAGCGCGGATAGGGAGTGACAGGGACGGGTTCAATGAGAAGGGTTATACTCAAAAACCCGCAAAGGTATACGTTGGAACTAAAGAAGTCCAATAATTTACTAACTTAATGTTATATATATATATATATATATATATAATAAAAATATACAAGTTCATTCTAAAATGTCTTATTCGAATCTGTATTTATCCATTTTTTTTCCTTAAGGGGTCAGGTCGCTCTAGAGGCCGAAAAAATAGGCTTTTTGGGGATTTTTTCCCCAGAAAAACTCCAAAATAAATCAAGATTACAAAAAAGGGTGTTTATCATACATATCAGTGACTGTATAGAATAATTTTTTTGAAGCGATTGATTTCAAAATGGCGGCTGTGCAGCGTTTATCTCAAAACTGCAATTTTAAGTTGGCCGGAAACATAACTCAGACTATTTTCAACCGATTCACTTGAAATGTTGAATATATCTTGAAAAATATATTGTCTATGGAAATACGAATGATTTTTTTAAATATTGCATAATTCATTTGCTATTAACAATTATCTGACGATTGTTTAGGCATCTATAGCACTTTTCAAAAATTTGTCTAAAAAATTATTGTATACAGTCACTGATATGTATGATAAACACCCTTTTTTGTAATCTCGATTTATTTTGTAGTTTTTCTGGAAAAAAAATCCCCAAAAAGCCCATTTTTTCGGCATCTAGAGTGGCGTAAGGCCTTAACTGAAATTAGATTTATCCTGTAAATTTAAATATTGTGAAAATAAAAGAAGATCGATTTTTTAAACAATCAAAAAAAAAAATCAAGACCGTGCGAAAAGAAATCCGATTATTTTCCCTTCACCGAAATTGTATTTATCCTATAGATTTAAACATTCCAAAAATGAACAAGGAAAGGAAATTCCAAAGGAATAAGACAAAACCATCGACGCTCAACTGCGCAGGTAAGGATAATAAAAATGACGTTGAACTTTGCATTGTTGGAACACAACGAAAAGTAATTATTTTTCATTTCTCAAATTCTTTTCGGCCTACTTAGGCTGTCAAAATCGCCCAAACGATTGTACGTATTCTTATTAGAAATTTACTACCTAAATTTGCAAAAAAAAGGCTTCGGATAATGATAAAGATAAAGAAATAAAAAATAAAAAAATATCGCGACATTCCAACGATGCAAACTTCTACGTCATTATTAAAAGCAATAATTGTACACCACGAACGTTCGTTGTAACTATACCATGGAACTTTCTCTCGCAATCAGTGTAACCTCTAATATCAACTAATGCTTGTTCTCCACTTTTCTATTGTGTACTCTTTTTTGCGGGCCCCGTAAAGGTCTACCAAAGGGAGCAAAATGGTTGAAATGCAGTGCCCATTTTATCGGAGAGATTACGATCTTTCAATACCACGTTAAACGTTAAAGGAGGATTTAAAGCGTTCTTTTTCTACTCGAAAATGTCTGTCTACGTCCCTAGAAGAAAGTGGGTCCTTTGCTCCTCGACAAAAATAACATTTCCCGTCCATACGTATGCTTGTAACGTACATCCGTCTCTCTCTTGTCGACTCTCACGTATAAAAAGCAATCTGCATATGTATTATCAGCACAGGTGCTTCGACATCTGGCGCTCGTACGTATACATATCTATATATATATATATATACACATATTTACTCGATCTACGTATAAACGAGGTATTATTGTAGATAATATGTTGAAAATTATATAAATACAAACACGCATGAATTTAAAAGTGCCACAGTCGTCATGAGCTCCGAAATATATACGTATTTTTCGACTACATCGCACCTGTATGTAAAATCAATTAAAATGTTGTCCCTCAAATTAAAAAATGTGATCCGTGGAAATAGCGGCGTTTGGAGCCGAACATTTTGTACGAACCTTCTTGCTATACAAAACCTGTCAACAAAATAATTGTTTTCAATTCGCACAGTTTATTTGGCTGACTTAAGTTACGAAAATCACGCAAACATATTTTAGAATGTTTATTCAACGATTTACAACCTAAATTTGCCAAATATGATTTTTGGTAATAATGAAAATAAGGAATTGAAAGGATTTTTGTTGCATTCCAACGATGAAAACTTCAACCCCATACTAACTTTGCGTATTTGGAAAATGGAGTCAAATACATAACCATGTACATAAAGGGTGTCTCAAAATGCCGTGACTTTTTAATTTATTAATAAAACGTATTATTTATTTAACAAGTACGGATATTTTTACTTTAATATAAGGTACAAACCTGGAGGTAATGGAATATTATATGGAATATTATGGAATATAATAAAATGTTATGGAAAATTTCGTCAAAAGAGTGAATGTTTGCGAACAAGGACGAGAAGGCCATTCATCGGATATAGTGTTCCACACACACGGAAAAAAAGAAATAGTACAAAATACAGGGGCTACACAGTTCGCATTGGACTCGAGCGATTGCAGAGCGATATTTAGTGAAACACAGCGCTCAAAATACAGTGTGCTCAAAGTAAATTATTACAGTTCCTATACTGTCCTCTTTGGACCCGAACCGCTCTACTGTATATTTTACTGGAACACACAGTCCAAAATACAGTGTAGTCGAAAGTAAATTTTGACAGTTCAACACTGCAATGTAAATTTAACAAAACTTGTAATTTGACAGTTCGTTAATCTGTATTATGTACAATGAATGCGCCAGTTATATCCACAGAGTTTATGTAGACACACAAAAAAAAAGTTTATCCATAAAAGAAGTTTGAAAAAAATGTGTAGAAAATATAAAAAAATCAGTCACATACGCAAGAACGTATCTTTTTGTAAATAATTCTCTCTTTTTTATAATTTCTTGAATTATGTCGCACAAATTTCAACGTTCGCATCCTATCGACCACGCACTACTAACTGGCAATCCTTTGTTTCCTGGCCACGTGCCTCATCCCATGCGCGAGACAAGTCCTAATTGGAAAAGAACGTACCTTTAAAAAAAAATCTCTCTTTCTTTATAATTTCTTGAATTCTGTCGCACAAATTTCGATGTCCGCGTCCCATCAACCACGCACTACTAACTGGCAATCCTTTGTGTCCTGGCCTCGTGCCTCACCTCGTGCCTCATTTGCGTACAGTATAAAAATCAGTGATCGCATTTAAATTTTACAGTTGAATATTTTTACTGAAATCACTGATGTATTCACAATATCAAACTGCAAATAAACCAGTGTAACTGTAAAAATCTCAGAGTGCACAGATAACGTCACGAACTGTCGAAAGAAGAGTGAAACTACCGTGCCACACTGTGAAATTCAATGAATTACTCTGTACTCAACACAGTGTACACTGTAACCCTTGCAGTTTGCGTACAGCATAAAAATCAGTGATCTCATGTAAATTTTACAGTTGAATATTTTTACTGAAAACACTGATGTATTCACCATACCGAACTGTAAATACGCCAGTGTAACTGTAAAAATCTCAGTGTGTACAGGAAAATTCGTCATTTTTGTAGAACAGGATTTACATTACTCTGTTTTACTGTAAAATGAAATATGGCACCCTGTTTTTTATGCGGTTTATACTGTGATTTTCGCTGGTTCTTTTTTTCCGTGCATAACCTCCTTGTTTGTACCTTATATTAAAATAAAAATATTCGTACTTTTCAAATAAATAATACGTTTCATTCATAAATTTAAATATCAGATAATTTTGAGACACCCTGTATATTTATATATTACGCACTCTATGAAGTAAAAAACCGTACTAGGACGTGGGGGTCAAGATTTGTTTAAAGATACGAAGATTCCGTGTACATGCGGACGAATTACGATAGACGAGACCGCGTCTAACATAGCAACGAGACCAACGATTTGCATAAGCATACATCAGAGCTCCCGAGATCTGGACAACATGGTTGCCCCTTAAGGGGGCCCCTTGAGTTGTATAATGAGTCATAATTACGATGAGGATGGACGTTTATGTCTCTCTCTCTCTCTCTCTCTCTCTCTCTCTCTCTCTCATTCTCTCCGTCTTTCCTCCCCCATCTCGCCACGAGTCTGCGGCTGCATCGTTGCAGGACAACTATTGTCATGAATAATGCATTGTGCACCGGATATTAGCAGAATTATCACGGCCGTTATCGTCCAGTCTCCTCCCTCGTCACTCCTCTCTTACCCGGAGTATTAGATGTATACGTATACTCTCACGATGCCACCAAGCTCCGTCGCGTTAATCTTCATCCCATCAGGAATTTCTCCAATTCTGGACTCTCCTGCAGCAATCATGAGGTGCGATCGGCACGTCGCGATTAGATCTGCAGGATTTGTGTCTCGTACCCATCTGATTTACGCGGCAAACAGACGCAAATCGACGAATAAATGGGAATTTAATACCAAAAATTTATTGAAACCATGCTTATTGTATAAAAATCGATGTGCCCTAGATTAAGAAATAAAAAAGATGATATCGCGCGTGTCAGATCCACAGTATTCTAATATAAAAAACGTATGAATAAATTATCGTACCCAGCACCGTATGCGCTTTCGAAAAATATTCAATTGTTATGAATATCGCGGGTCAAAAAAATATGTAAAGTTTTGTAAATGGAAAAAATACTATTATTGTACCGAGGTTTAATATCAATATATTGAGACGGGATACCACTGTGACGGATAAAAAAACATCGATATTTATTGCATTTTCTCAAAGTATTTATATTCAAGAATATGTGAAAAAATGTTTAATTCAAAATATTGAAAGCTGACCAAGTGGCAGACGATTTTGTGAGAGCAGGTAGCGCAACGATTTACGTTTACAAAAACTTTCAAACGAGTTTTTCTCGACTTGGCCGGCATCATAACTTTAGCTGTAGAGAATTGTCCGGTATTCAATTTTAAGGGGCTATACGAGTGTGAACGCTGAAAATTTGGGTGATTTTCGGGAGTCTTTTGGAAGAAAAGTACTCAATTGAATGTTTCGGAAAATTAATATATTTGGCTATATTTGACCTATATTACATAAATTTTTCAGAAAAAAATATTGAGATCCAAGCGACTTATTCACTGTCTTCGGAGGCGCCAAAAATAAAAGTTCACCACTGCTGACATGATTCCGGCCGATTGAGTAGCTGAAACCGAAAAAGAAAAAATGTCGTTAAACTGAAAGGTATTTCCTGTACAATGACGTAGGATTTTCGAAAAATATCAAAATCTAACAAAATGGCGTAGTTTTGAAAAAAAAAGTCTGTTTTCTTGCCTATAAAATGGTCGTTTTTTCCAGTGCCAAATCGTCAATTTTCATCCAATCAAAAATATCCTACGTCATTATAGAGTAAATATATTCAAGAGTACTCAGTTCAAATTTCAATTCAATAGGATAATTTCTCTTTGAGTTACGATGTCAGCAAATTTGAAAAATCTCATTTCGAGAAAAACGCGTTTAAAGATTTAACTATCGATTTTTGCAAGATAAAATGATATTGATATAAATGATATAAATGATAATGATATTCTTGAAAGTATAAACTGTCGAAAAAGGCAAAAAAAATCGATTTTTTTTAAGTGTCACCCTGGTATAGCCCCTTAAAGAACCAAAAACTCCGTAATCGTATTAGCTATCGGTGTACGGGGCCTTTTTTTATTTAGTATTTTTCAAGCCCCCGAATATAAGTAAAAATGTCGCCAAAATTACTTCTTTTTTAACCGCCTTCTGGTGATGTTTTTCTTCCTCTTCATTCGAAAAATGACAACGTAGAACGAGAACTACATCTACATAGATTTTGAAACTTTTTTATTGTTTCTTTTCAGACCAATCACTGTCAAGTTATCGATCCGGTCGTCGGACCACATTTTTTATAGAGGCTATATTATTACCTCAACAACGTTGTTGATATTTAATTATTTAAAATAAAAAATTGTACCAAATAACTTCAATGTTCAAACTCAACTTTCCGAACTCAAATAAGTAATTTAGTAGAAAAAAAATCCTTTTTTCGGCACGTCATAGTGGCGTCCTCTGTTAATCATACTATTAGCAAACCACATTAATATAACATTGCATAATATTTCAATGCAAAATCGTATGTCGATATAATGTAATATTGCATTACCATTATTGAAAAATGCTAAAATAATAAACAAACAACATATTGCAATATCATTTTAATGCAATGATATTCATGCAAAATTAATATATTTTCTGTTATTTATTGTGACTATTCTCATTATTGTTTCTTGTAAACTAAAATAGCAATAAATGCATTAGAGCACGACCTATAAAACTTTCACGCGTGACCCCACGTGAACTCGACACAAAAAAACAGCAATCTAGTCACAACTATTCCTCCAGTCGTTAAATAACAAAGTACGAAAAACGTGCAGCATAATCTCGTCGCGGCGCAGAAAAATCGTGATGTGAAAAAGTTCCCGTAAACATTTTCCACAATTTATACGATCAGAGTGGTTAAATTGTGTTTACGTATCGGATCGGATTTAACGAACCATAAATAACACACTCGAAGCCAGAAATCATGCCAGCCGCCGCGGGGAGAGACGACGGGGCCCGAGTGCTTTTGCGAAAGTCTCTCTATGCTTCATGTACATTCGTTGTAATTTGCTGCAAAATACACCGCTCGAGAGAGAACAGAGAATGAATACGAATTTACGTATGGAACAAAAATATTGACGATCAATCTCATTATTCGGATTTATTTTGCAAACAGAACATCGAAGATAGTTTTTCTTTGTAATTTAAAAAATCCGCATACTTACGTGGGACTAACAAGAGGACGAAAGAAAAGCAGGGAGAGCCATCGAAGAGCGAGAGAAAGGAAGGGAGAAGAAATGTTGAATCGAACGTATCATCAGCGAAACAACGCCGCGTACATAATTAGAGAAATCTTCGTCATTTATTCCACAACGGCGGACTATAAATCTACCATGAAAAGGGAAACTTCGTTTCAAACGTCTGTTCAGGACAGCTAAATCCAACCTGAATGGCATGCCAATCAAAAACATACAGGTATATATATATATATATATATATATATATATATATATATATATATATATATATATATATATATATATATATTGATGCAATAACGGTACGAACGGTGATTGCGTTATATTTGCTAGCAAACAGGAGAGGTGAAAACCTGCTGCAGCTCCACTTCGACTTCCCCTCCACTTTTATTTTTTATTCCTCTTTCCTCTCGCGTTTTCTCCCGTCATCGATTATTCTTCGATCTGAATAAATCGCGCGCGCGCGTCCTTCAGCGAAGACAGTGGAGCCGCAACGCGGAGTTTCTATTTTCACGGCGTAGATAATGATTCATAAGGACGAACGTCGAATAATATGCGCCGCGTCGGGAGCAACCTTCGTACGGAAGGTACCGAACGATTTGAAAAAAAAATTTAGGATGAGATTCATTTATTCTCCCCGCGTAGTGAGAATTCCGAAGGAGAAAGTTTCGTGAAAACGCCGATTTAAAATGGTTAGACCCGAAGCTGAGCCTTGGCTAAAAAGTATGGGCTTGAAGTTTGCATCGTTGGAATGCAACGATTTTTATTTTACTTTCTTATTTTTATTGGTATCGAATATCATATTTTGTAGATTCTGGTTGAAGAATGCTGAATAAAGAGCCCAAAAGATGGTCGCGACATTTTTGTAGGTTAAATCTGTTAAAAATAACATTTGGGAACTTCGGTGAAAAAATATTTCGTCGTATTCCAACGATGCAAAGTTTAACATCATTTAAACATTGCATTATAAATGCTTCATATTTGAGGAGCTGGCGAACAAAGCCTTGTCCACATTACGTTAATTTGTTTTTTCGTCTTCTTCAAGCACAACTTTATTAGCTCCCAAAATATTTTGCATCAACTCCGTCTCTAAACACATTGAACTTAGTTGAAAACTGCCTTTTCAATCAGAAACGGACTTGTCGATGGCTAGCTGGATGAAAAATCAGTAACACATGACCACAGTGATGACGATGATGACATTGAATGCGATTGTTCTGAGCATGACATGGAAGAGTTTGTGTAGGATTATTAAATTCAGAAGAAAAAACAAGTTTATATTCAATTCAAAGAATCTGTTTTCTTTCATAACGGGATATGTTCATACGATTTTTATTCAAAAGCGGAGTTGTCTACTATTCACATTCAAAACCGGACTTGTTGAAAATAAAAATAAAAATAAACGCATGGCAGTTAGTGTTTTTTTTATTAAACCAAAGACGGGTCCAAGCTTACATTTTGATAAAGCCTTCATATACTTATAAATTCTAACTCATCACTATTTGGTTATTTTGATTTTTGACCTCTCCTATAAACCTGTAAACCAGTATTCACGGACAAGCCCGGCTCTGTTCGCCAGCTCCTTATTTATTATTTGCAATGAAAGTGGAATATTCCAGAGTTGAAAAAATTAACCCTTGATATAACTGTGACAGTCCTCTAACAAACCATCCGAGTCCTCATAAAATCCCATATTGACATTCAATTGATTTTTCAATCAATGCCACACGATGGCTACAAACCGTTCTATGTTTCTATAGAACAAACGTTCTATGGTTTTTAGTGCAACTCATGCATTCCAGATAGCGTGAGTTGGATAAAAATTTGTTCGAAGTTCACTTATCGCGAGATTGCAAGATTCGAGTGAGCGTAGAGAATGCGGAAATCGAAAGAAATATAGCAAAGACAATAACTACGTGTGAAATATGGCGTGGCTATGTGCTACAAAAAGCAGAATAACTGGTTCGATGTATTTCATACATCATAAAGGAAAATTACGACACAATGTAACATGTCTGTCGCACTTCCTTTATTACTTCATATCTAGCCACCTGACTAAATTTAAAAAAAAAACTAAATAATACGTCTTTTTTATTTGTTAAAACATAGGTCATCGATTTTGGCTGATTTTAACCCCCTCCCCCCCCTATCGTCATCCTATCCTTCCTATCGTCATAATCCCATTATCGTTACCGTCATCCAACGACCAGACCCCCCCCCCCCCCTATTTTAAAATGACGTAATTTATGGACGGCCTCTTACCATAATCTCAACTATTTCCAAACTTTTACGTTGTTGCGTTATGAAGGGTTAATATTATTGTTTATATTGTGCCTGTCATTGTTGTGGAAACTGAACGATAAATAATCGACAAATCTGAACTTTTGGTTGGGTATGTTGGGGTCGTATCATAAGGTTTCGCGGCTCGTTGCGTGCACTCTTCATTTTAGTATTGAGCTACGCTTTGCCCGCGACTTCGCTCGCATGTCTGCCGGAAATTTCGTTCATTTGTATGCCGGGAATGGATTTCTCATATCGTGATGCGGATTATATATCAAGGTTATTATGAAAAACACGTTTCCTATATATTCATAAAATCATGTTTTCTATACAGTTAGAAAAAACCGTTTTCTATATGGCTTGATTCATACTGATAATTACCGGGAGGGAAAAAAAACAAATAAATTGAGTCTGATAATTTTTACCGGCAATCAAACTGTTTGAGATTGAGTGCTTACTGAAAAGCTTCCTTATGAATGCTGGAAGGTATCGCACGCCGCTTTTATTTTAAGGCCTCATATACACTTGTGATGGTCGGACAAATTTTTGATTGCATATTCTTCAAGTACAATATCTCAAGAATATTCTCACCAATTTTCATAAAAATCGGAGCATTAGATTGGCAGTTATAGGTATTTCAACTGCACGACCGCGCAAGTCGCATGTTACGCTTGCCGAGCAGCAAGCGCAAGCAGCCACAAGAGAAGGAAATCAATGTTTTAGAGGCTGCAGAGGATGCAGAATAATTACTGTATGGCCCTGGAATCGACGACTCCATGTTAGTATGAATAAATTAACTTTAAATGTAAAAGAAACATACTTGAATCTTAAACGCGATTATCTCAGAATCGTCTTTTTTGAGAAACACCTTTGCGGTGGACACGATTACTAAAAAAAAACTATTAATCCGATCCATACCAAATTTATACCACTTATTTATTATGATAATAGCTAGGGCGTGGACGAAGGATTTTGAATTTTGATGAAAAAAAAATTTTGTAAAAAAACCGAAAATTTAACACTTCGAAAAATGTTTTTTTTTTGTTAAAATTATCGTCATTTTTTTTTAATCACAATTTTTACAAATCCTTTGTCCAGGCCCAAGCGAATGCAATATACTAATGAAATCTTCTTCAAATTCTGATTTCAGATGAACCGTTCTTGAGTTATTCTCAGTTACCACCGCAACTGATGCTCAAAAGGAGGCGCTTCTGGAAGACAGCTGGAGTTCCGCAATTTTGAAATATTTTTGAATAAAAGAAATTGTACGAGTACATAAAAAATATGTACTAATCCATGTTGTTCACAGTTTTTCAATAAACATTTATTGTCCCGTCGAAAAAAAAATCAAGAAAATCACATCCCTTCGCCCGCTACAAGTGTATATAAGGCCTTAAAAGGGCAATCCCATTTTATCATGTTCTACGTTGAGGGGTCTGCATAAGCTCAGCATCTCAGAAATATACAATTTATCCATTGCATAGTTTTATAATCTGGGATCTTAACTTTAATCTGCAACAAAGATTTTGTGAAAATTCCAAAAATTGACCGATTTATGACAGTTTTTTAAAGGATCAAATCGTCCAGTGCATAGGGCGAACCAGGCCGCTGTGATTAAGTCTTTTTCCTTTTGCAGTTTTTTCGAAATTATATGTTTTAATAAGCAGTGTGCGTCGTATCTCAACATTTATTGGTCCGATTCACTTCAAATTCAGACATAGCAAAGCTGACACCATTTTCTATCGTATGGCCGGATGATCTGTTGATATGCTTATCCATTTGTTAATCACCAACCGTTACAGTTGTTTTTTACGGTAGGAAATCAATTTCTTTAATTACAGGTTCCCGTTTACGTAATTTTCAAACTTTCAGAAAAGTATCCGGTCTTATGAAGGTTTCATTATCACACTAAAAGTATATTTTTCTATTTCCCATTTCAGATCGCCCTAGTTGCCAGAACCATCTACACCCATTGACGATGCGACGGCACTTGGTTTAAACAATAATAACTTTACGGTTTATCAGTGTTTTTCAATTGAAAAAAAACTCGACTTAGCAAAACTATGTATTAATCGTATGCAAATTCCCGACCTCATCATCGCAATAGTCGCATCAGAAAAAAATATTTAAAACACATATGAAATAATGGGCAGGGAAATTCTAAAGACCCTTACCTTTACATGAAAAAGTTCCACAAAATTAGCTGTGGCCGTTTTTACGTCAACTTCGTTCAAATAGACGAAGTTTCCAGAGATGATAGATATCCCCTCAGCATCGTATTCTAGCCCTACTAGCTTGCGTTCAGTCTGAAACTCCGAATGTGCAGACAGTCACTGAGATTTTCAAACATCAATATGATTGAAGACTAAATATTTTCAAAAAGTTTGCGAACCGATCTGTGGTTTATAAAACAGCAACATGTCACAAGCATCGATAATAATCAACACTCGACATGTAAAGTCTTTCGAATAGTGTCAAAGTTATGGCAACCAGTGCCTAATCTAATCTAATTGAAAACCTTTTTTTCGAATCCAAATATTTTACAGTATGTACGATAACTTTACTTGAAAGTACTACCAAATGTTATTCTCCCAAATTATATCAGATTTTCAAATGCAAGGCTTTAAGGGATCATAACATTGTAAAATTTTCAAAAAATCGATTTTTCTGTTACATTATCCAATAGTATACACGGTTGTAAACGTTCTGTTCAGTTTTTAGATCGAAATTCGATTTATTTCTGTCGTTACTAATTCCGTTATTACAGTCTTTCTTAGAAAAAGTTAAGCCTTTCTGAGAACTTTAAACGCGTTTTGCTCGGAATGGTGTTTTTCAAAACGGTGACCACTCTCAAAGGAAGAGTTTTCAGACTATCCGTTTGAAATTTTAACAGAACATTCTTCACGTCATTCCTTCCGTTGCTATGAAAGCTTTTTTTTTAGTTTTCCTATTTTTTACGAAAAACTGTCGAAAAAAGGCTAAATTTGATACTTTTTGTTCAAACTGCCGCCATTTTTTCAAATTTCACTAAAAAAAACCTCCATAGGAACATAGTGGCTTTCCTACAGATTAATAATCATTTTGAAGTTTTCGTTTCAGATCAAAATTTGCGGCCGCAATCCTGGCCACCATGGGACACCATTTTTTTCCACGCAATTTTCCGCAAATAACAACAATGTTAAACAATAAATAAATTTTAAAAAATCATTTTGTATTCTTCACCAGTGCTGTAATTTGGAAAAAAAATTGACCGATTTGATTGGCCGAAAAAATTGACCTTATCCTATCCACCTAAAAAAATCGCGAAAATCGGCTATTTTTCGGGCAGTCACACTGTGACGATCCCTTAAAGACCAGACGGACGAACACGGGGTTACAAGGCTTCCCAGTGGCTACAGAACCCTCAAAACCTGCCATTGACACAAGTTCGATCCGGGATAACGTCCAACGTGTAAGGGATGGCGAAGCCAACGGTGGGTAACTATCCGAGGCTTTGGACGTTCGATAATCCCGGAATTTCACGCAAGTCCAAACAACGTTTCGATTAAACACGCGGACAAACTTTCAAAAGTCTTCGTGAGAAATCTGCTCGGCTGAACATTTCAATTAATACAATTACAGCTAAACGCACGTATCCATGATCAATGCATCTATTTGCATATTCTTCATCAGCTAGCAGATTCGTATTAATTAATATTCGAGAGGGAGAAAAATTTACTCCGAATTCCCAGGGGGCTGCCGTTTCTTTTCGCTCTTTCAATACGAGAAAAAGTTTGTGCACAGCGAGAGAAGCGAAAAGACCAAAGAAGGGAAAAAAGAAGGCAGACCACTCACTTTGGACAAACGACTACTCGGTCTCAATTACCCTTGTAATTAGCTCGACCTGCACAGCATTAAGCGTCTCTTTTTCTCTGCTCTGTTTAGTCCGCTTGGAAGATTGACTCCGCCGTATCGCGGTCGGCGATTGCCCGATTAAAAATTCATATGACGCAGGCAGATTCACTTGTGCTCACGTACTCCTGTGCCTGTGAGCTTGAACATCGGCAAGCCTATTATCGATAAGGCTAAAAAGCGAGTGCGGAGGGAAAAGTTCCGAACAATATACATCAATAGTTATCGTTATGACCTCGCTCGACAAGTTATTCACACGCGTACGGGGTCGAAGGAACCCCAAACAAAAAAATAGTTCACGCACGGCAAGAATTTAAGTAGTAGGGTAAGTCCGGGATAGTTGACCACAGTTGTTTCGAAGATCCGTCAAAATAAAAGTAAGACGTTTCTTAACTTATCTTCATTTGTAATTAAACTTTGAACATTGAACGTTAAGATAATTTACGAAATTAAAACAAACTCCTTTCAGATCAACCTTAAAATTAGTATTTGTTTAAAATCACGATCGGCTATCTCTCCCGGAGTATCCGGGTGTGATGGCCATAGGAGTAGAGGTGAGATGGCCAGTTCCCCAGCATTATGCTCTCGGTATTCTCTTTGGCTTTATGTTTTTATTCTTAATTTTTTTTTCTTTTGGCCACATCTAGACCACATATCATCGAAATCAGTCTAATTTTTGTGGTTCCAAACTTGGTACACTATTTACTGCAATCAGTCTTCGATGAGACGAGTTTCATAATAATTTTCTCTGTAACATTTTTTGTCATTGTTCTTATATCGTCTTTCTGAGGTCTTCATCATTTTTTACAGCACTAATAGCTGCTTTTAATAATTATTGAGTCCAGTTCCCTCGTAGAGCACTTGCTTTTCTCTTGTACTTTATAGGCATCTAAAACAAATGTAGAAAAAAATGAATTATTTGAACACATTACAACTAATACTATGGCTATCATACACCGACTGTACGTGACCATCTCTCCTAATCTCCGGGGAGAGATGGTCACATCTAAAGTGTAAACAAGTAGGAACAATACATGCGAAATCTTGAGGTTATAACAAAGCACTGTACGTCAACTATTTAAGAACTACAAAAGTAACCATTACTTTTACAAATAACATCACCACAATGTAAAATATCAAAAAAAATTTAGCAGTAGACAGAATAATTAAAAGGGATTTTACTTACTTAACATTTTTTTGCCAAACTTTTGCAGACTTAGATTAGACTAGACTTAGACTAGACTTAGACTTAGACTAGACTTAGACTTAGACTTAGACTAGACTTAGACTTAGACTAGACTTAGACTTAGACTTAGACTAGACTTAGACTTAGACTAGACTTAGACTTAGACTAGACTTAGACTAGGCTTAGACTAGACTTAGACTAGGCTTAGACTAGACTCGTAGACGACGCGAAGCGAATTAAGCAGTGACAGGTGAAATCTAGTGCACGGTTCTATGAAACATTTCTATTGGCCATCTCTCCCTTTTGGCCAATTCCCCGGAATTAATCTAGTCGATAAGAAAAAAAAAATTAAGGGAAAGCAGAAAAAGAACCGCCAGTATAGTGGACGATACTTGGATGGGTTGGCATATGGGTGGGCACTGACTTGTAAGCGGACTACCAAGTGGGAGAAGGTTTTACTGAGTTTGTTTGGGTTTGTTACGATGATGGACACAATTGAAAGTCCGTAAAGCTCAGTCGTCTGTTTTCGGCTTTTCTTCAGTTTTCCCGTGCCTTCGTGTATATGCGGCACAGATGCCATTGAAGTTCACATCGTTGGAATGCGAGGAAAATTTAAATTCATATTTTCACGTATTCAGTTTTATTGTGATACCAAAGATTTTTTTGGGATTTTCAATTACAACTCTCCCAATAAAAATCTTAAAAAATGGTTAAAACATTCTGGTAGCTAAAATCTGCCAAAATAAATTTGAGTAAATAAAGAAAAATAATGTCATTGCACTCCAACGGTGCAAACTTCAATTCCATCGACAGTGTATGAGGAACCGGAAAGTGACGTGACAAATGTGCGGTAAAAGTAAAAACGACCTGATTATAGAAAACCATTTGAAATGGAAAATAAACGGAAAGAACACAAGAAAACCGATCGTTGCTAAAAACGTAAGACGTTTTACGACAAAAACGATACGCAAGGTACCAAGAACCCTCGTCGATGTACGAGGTCAATGCAGTTAGGGGAATTGTAAAACGTATGAAAAAAAAACGGTAGAAAGAACAGCCAAGGCAATACTCGTAGATGGCGTACCGATATTAGACGTACGTGCCTGGACGTAACGATGGATAATCGGGCGGCTTGATCGTTCGAGAGGGAAAGAGAGAACAAGAGTACGGGACGAGACAACCGACCGATGTAATAGTGAGTCCCGGTCAATCACCGTTATTACAGCTGCATGCCAAGCATTTTTTATGCAATAATCACAATAATAAAGAAATATCGGAATCTGGCGCGCAAAAGGGCCTAACTCGGGGGATTTACCAGAGCTAGTGTCTCGGGTATTTGCGCCCTTCTAGTCTCCAGCTATCGACACATTTATCTGTAAATGCATCTGTACACGTATACCTATCTCGATCGTTACGAAATTACGCTTGATCTTCTCTTACTAGCGTCTTCTGGACGTATCTCTTATAAAGCATGTAACATTAACCCCTTAAACGCAACACACGTGCTGTTCAACTCTCATTTGCGTATAACGAGAAACAAATGAGAATTTTGCAGGCAGGATCTGAAAAAATTCAATATCAATTCAGGGATGTAATACACAGATTTTAAAAATCCCATGATATTGAAGTTTGCGTCGTTGGAACGCAAAGCAAGTTTCGTAGACCAAACTTTTTTTTTGCAAATTTGGGCTATGTGAAGTACTTAAGGGGTTAGGCCACAATGACAGGTATAAAATCATGTGCGAATTTACCAATTTTTTTTCGTATAAAAAAGTGATTCACTCATAAAATGTATTACACATCTATTTAGTACGAATATCAAGCTGTTAGAAAATATATAGATATTTTGTTCGATATACAAAATGGCCGACTACTCGAAACTTGTACATTTTTTTATGCTCTCATTTTTCTCATTATCGAAAGGCGTTTTTTTTAAACACGGACGTAAATTTCGAATGACAAGACGTAAAAACGTTTGAGTGATTTTTGCAGTTTAAATCGGCCAAGAAACCTTTTGAGCAACTAGAAAGAATTGACTTCGGTTGGATTTTATCGATGCAAACTTCATTGGCCTTCCGCTGACTGGTTGATGCGCCAGCCGGTGCACGACTAAACGGTCACCGCTCCGAGTATTGGCCATGCCCAACATCACTTAACTCGAAATACCGCCGGAGCCGAACTATTTTTTTTTTCAATAAATAATTCGTTGGCATCCTCCAATGAGGGATTTAGCCAGCCCATGTCTTCTTTTTTTCCAGTGTAGGAAAGATCGGATCAATTGGGATACAATCTTTCGAATGAAGTGAGACAAAACGTTTGAACTAGTAGGAAGATTTACTCTCGGCGAACTGGCACTGAATCAGTTATTCTTCGAAGTCAAGTAGTAAAGTTGTGCAGTTGTTTTCTTGTACGTGGTCCACGAATATATGCGTTTCTTCTTTCTAGACACAAGCAGCAAGAAAATATCATGACCCGGGCCCGAAGCAAATAGGATTAAATTGTCGTCATCTCCGTGTGCACGAGTGTTTGACGGACCATGAGCAGGATCAGCATTGAACCCGTGTAGGTATTTGGCATAAATGTGTACGAGGTTTGTTAAAAAAATAAGATGACTTTTTAAATTTCACGGGATACGTACATTTGATTATCGATTTTTTTCGTTATGTTGGTACACATGTCCCCAACATATGTTGACATTATCAGCCATTTTGCATATTCAATTTGTTTTTGGCAGACATAAAGGTTAGACGTGTTTTGGTATGCTTGGCGATTTTTTGCTATCGATTTGTGGCAAAACAATTCTTGGCTTTTGCATCACGATAAGACACCTGCCCACACATCGTTGTTTGTTCATGATTTTTTCGCCAATATCAACACCGTAATCATGGCTCAGCCACCGTATTCACCGGACCTGGTATTCACTGCGACTTTTTTCTGTTCCCAAAACTGAAAAGACCCATGAAAGGACGAAGATTTGCCACGATTGAGGAGATAAAGACCGCATCGCTGGGAGAACTCAAGGCCATACCAAAAAGCCATAAGGAATTAATATCAGAAGTGCTTCGAGGATTGGGAAAAAACACAAGTGTATTATATCTGAGGAGGATTACTTTGAAGGGGACAAAATAGATATTGATGAATAAATAAATATTTTTTGAGAAAAATAATGAGTCACCTTATTTTTTGAACAAACCTCGTACAACGCTTGTCGCGACAAGTTTTGAAATTACGCAAAGAACATTTGTAGCGAGACACAAAAGAAAGACGAGGACAAGTGAACAAAAAAAAAGAGAAAAACTCGGTGGTTTTGTGAAGTGTATATGAGGAAGGTTCGAAAATAGGCCAACAGTTGGTCGCCAGCTGGGACCAGTCAGTAAATATAACGGGCTCCGTTGTTCCGCGAATCTTTCGGAGATATGCTTATGCGAGAGAACAGCAGTACGGCGATAATAAACGGGGAACACTCGACAAGCCGATAAATCATTGAAGCCCCGTAACTTCTGGAAAAAAATTTCAGGAACCAAAGCTGCGAGGTTAAAAATAAAACCCATTTTTACTCTTCGTTCTAACCAATCGCCAAACAGATTCGTCTAAAACATGACGGAATAATTGGGCGATCTTAAAATGGCTGAACACTGGGTGGGTATGAAAATGTGGCGTCTGGGATCGCGAAGAGCCGGAAATCCGAAGAACGGGTCAAACTTTGGAAGGCAAGAGCGAGGATAATCCATGGAAACTACCCGCGGGAATTTGTCGCAAGCAGGGCAAGAGGACGAGCGAGACGGAGAAAGAGCAAGGGTGAATGGAGGCAACATCGTCCGCGTAAAAGCGCCCCTGGTGCATGATATTTTCGAGCTGTGAATGGTCCCGTTGCACGGAAAGTACGAGCGGCGGGTCGGTGGAGGGAGGAAGGGATTTTCCGGATAACAGCGGTTTTGGCACGACCGGTCATCAGGGATCAACAAGTGGCTCATGATTTTGTCAGTGGCCGGGGCGAACAGCCGCGGGCGCTCTACCGGTGCGGACGCGCCGTGGTCCACCGCTAAAACGACCCCAATCTCGTGCCGTTGATACGAGTCGAGAGCCGGTCACTGAATGAGAGACAGAGGCAGCGAGAGAGAGAGAGAGTGAGGAGGAAGCGGGGTATCCGTTTTCGCAACCAAACCTACCCGCATATATAGAGATAACGCGGGGTACATGACATTCTCGGGCTCAAAAACCAACAATGAACGACCAACGGAATACGCTCACGGTATCTCCATCACAGCTGTTTCATTCTCGCCACAAAATTTTTCCATTTTTGTCCCACGCCACTTTTCACACTGAAGTAGACATTTTTAATCGCGGAAGATCGACCGCTTGTGGATGGTATCGAGAACGTTTGAGTTCTTGTTCTCAACATAGCTTTGAATACTCTTTTAAGAGGTAATCCAAGGGGGCGCAGGTTGGAGCAGAACATGACAGGCAGGCAAGAGTTAACAACACGAGAATACACCAAGTGGATGAACAACCGCCCGTGTAGAAATTTGAGTCGGGTAAAAGCCCCTGATCTGCTTTCCCTAGATAATATCAGGGTTTGGTCGGGCCTTCCACCCTGGAATAGGTTCGCAAAGTAACGGGTCTGAGGCTAGGTCCCGATCAGCCATTCCCTTTCTGGGGAACTGATCCGGAAAGGGGCGGAGAACAAGCGGTAAATGGCCAGGAAAGTTATAGGGAATAGACCGGGAAATAACCCGGAACAAATGAGGAAAATACAAATGACGTTTCAGCATTTTTGGAATCCTTGAGGAGGTAAAATCGGCAGTGTATTCAATCTAGTATTTCGACAACGCATTGCTTGTTGGTTATATACTTGCTAAAGTAGTATATAAGTGTATACATAAGCTTGCTCGCATTTCCTGATAGGCAAAGAAACAGAAAAACGTACACAGATCACTGTTTGAGCGAAAAAGGCCTAGAGTGCAAAGGGTTATTTCACAAGTATCGCAAAATCATAAGCGTAAGTTCACGCTGTAAGCATAGCACTTCTGTACGTGGTACAACTCACAGGACGAACTTTTATTCTCGTACGATGGTTCCTTGCTTACGCGAAGCTCTTCGCTTGTAGCCACTTGGCGAATTGTTGGCGAAATACATTCAGATAATCTCTTCCCGGCCAGAACATTGATATTTCCCAACATGGCGACAAGGTGTTCAAAAACCACCAATGACCTGCTTTACTTGTTTGCCTC
Organism: Ophion ellenae; assembly: GCA_963210295.1. NCBI lineage: Eukaryota > Metazoa > Arthropoda > Insecta > Hymenoptera > Ichneumonidae > Ophion > Ophion ellenae. The sequence goes on along the minus strand of OY723391.1, from coordinate 29,713,713 downwards.
ATAAAATAATTTGGCTATTCTTTATGCGCAAATCATTAGTTATCATAATCCAGGTATTTATGATAAGCATTGTTATCCTCGTCGATTATCATTGACGAAATGACTGCTTTCAATAATGAATAGAATTACAACAGATGTATTAGTTTGATCCTAATTAATTATAAACATCTTTGATGTGGTGAGCAAGCAAAGCAAAGTAGCTTTTCTTTAGTTCTTAAAGACAAACTCCACTTTTCAGGACATGTCAATGTTCTGGTCGGGTAGACATTACGTGAAGATGTACTTGCTCGCAATGTGTACCGACAGGAAGATTGTAATTTCCATACATAGAGGGTAAGCCGTAAAAAAGGGTCCGGTCAGGTAAATGAGATAAGGCAAGCCTGGTCAGGGATGGACACAAAGTAGGAAATGCCTGGTCACATTCCTGCACGGGCGGGGCGGCCACGGCGTTCTCCCATGATAAGCAGCGTTGTCCTGGGCCAATAGTTGGATGGGTGGCCACTTGGTTTTTTATAGCAAGGCAACTAAAACTCAGTACACATGGCGGCCTGCATCGGCACGGGTGTCTCACAGTTTCCCTGCGCCCTCGTGGAAATGTGATACAGGAGCGCATGAAGGAAGCGAGCGGCTGTGAGCAACGCTCTTGGGCAATCCCAGGGAAACGGAATTATTGGAGTGACAAGTGGGGTTTAAGAATTGCAGGTAATGGATCGCAAAGGGCTTGAAAGGGCTCACGAAGGAACAGTGGAAAATACAACGCCAGGGAAACATTATTCGAACTGCGCCTACTCTTATCCCTTACTAAATGTTCCAATATTTCCCGAGTTAATTTCTCTTCCTGATGCGAGAAACATTTCAATAGGAAACAACAATTGAAGGTTACGTGAATATGAGAAGCGGTGTAAAATCCGCGATTGGAAAGCAATTGATACCTGGTTTGCGTGTGTGATGCGGGTCATCGAGCAACAAGTGTCATGATTCGATGAGCTCGACGCTCGACGCGAATAACGAAGGAGGAGAGAGAAAAACAGGGGTGAAAAGAGAACGAAAGGGTGGGTAAATTGGGAGAAAGGGATCATTCGTTTTTCTGTGTTACCAATCATTCGTACTGAGAAGGGACGTTTGAGTTCTGGAATCAGTTTGATGTTTGCCTTCGATTTTGGTAAAACTCATGTATAAGGTAGAGCATTAAAAAATATTAGATACGTATTTGTTTTTATCGGCGGAAAAACAGTTTTGAAAGGTGTAACGATCCTGTGGAGTGGCAAGACGTTGCAGCTTGCATCTTTGGAACGCAACGAAAATTCTTTTTTCTATTTTTATTTCCCTATATTTACTATGACCTTGAAGTTTGCATCGTTAGAATGTAAGGATACTATTATTTTTCTTCGTGTTGCCCGATTTTTTTGGCACATTTAGGCTACAAATACCAATGGATTTTTTTCCAAATCCGTATTAGGGACCATAACCTAAATCTGCAAAAAGAGTTCGGGGAAAGTAATAAAAATTGAAAAAAAAAAATAGAGTACGTTTTTCGTTGCAATCCAATGATGCTCACTTTTTTTGCAAATTGAATTCATAAATCTCTAACAAGAATTCGTAAAAACGTTTGACTGACTTTCGCAGCCTAAATCGGCAAAAAATTGAAATAATTAAAAAGAATACATTTTTGTTTCACTTCCACGATGCAAACTTCAACATCATTAGAGTTGAGCACGTCAAGGGCTAATTTTGGGGTTCAACCCGCAAGCAATCCACCGATTCCAGTAAACCAAAAACGAAAATTCTTTTAATGCAAAACGTTCGGATATCCAGTATCGGTACAATGAAAAAAAAAACAGAAATTAAAGGGTGGCCATATTTTCTATAGATCATCATAAGGCGGTAAAGCACATACAATACATTATCGACGTTTTTTTTCATGAACATTGAGGGTTTAGGGGATGAATTATAAATTCGTATTAAGGGGGCAAAAATACATCGACATTCACTTGTAAAAGAAAAATTGAAAATCCAACATTTTTCGCATTTCGACAAAAAAAAGTTTCTTTACCCAATCCTCGCTCATTTCTTTCTCGATACCTCTTTCTCTTTACGATACCGTTTGATTTATTGAGCTCCGATAATTTTTCGATTTTTGGCAGAATTGCAAAGACAGAGCATCGGTTTTTGCCAACTTTTCCATACATTTTTCCATACCCCCTTTGTCGCGTTTTCGGCCCTTTTTTCAGTGCACTTTCCGCGAAAAGTGATCCAGATTTCGGGATGAATCCAGCGTCATTCTCTAAGTTGACCAAAATCCTTTTCAGACACCCCCAATGAGTCTCCGTAACTCAAATAGGACCGCCGCTATGGCTGTTGGAAATTTTAGGACTTTAGCCATTTCGAAAAAGTGGCTAACAAGTCGAAATTTTTTTCTCGCCTTCTGCGCCGTTTCAAGGATCTATCGGATGGGAAATTTATCTTCGATTACGAATATCGTGAAGTCTTTTTCGAAAGGTTAAAACTACGCCAGCTATACGGAATGGACGTGTCTTCATACACACTCGGGTGTATACTTGCGGGTGAAACTGCAAAATCTGGCCTTGACATGTTTCACTCTAAGGGGTGCTTACCCCCCTTAAGGGGCAATACCAGTGAGACACTTTAAAAAAATCGATTTCTTTGTCTTTTTCAACAGTTTATACATTTATGAATATCCTGTAAAAATTTCTAGGCCGTATCTATAATCATTTTATCTTGCAAAAATCGATAGTTAAATCTCCAAACGCGTTTTTCTCGAAATTAGATTTTTTAATTTGCTGACATTGTAACTCAAAGAGCAATTATCCGATTGACTTGAAATTTGTACTGAGTACTCTTGTTTATATTTACTCTAAAATGACGTAGGGTATTTTTGATTGGATGAAAATTGACGATTTGGCATTGAAAAAAACGACCATTTTATAGGCAAGAAAACAGTCTTTTTTCATAACTACGCGATTTTGTTAGATTTTGATATTTTTCTAAAATCCTACGTCATTGTACAGGAAATACCTTCCATTTTAATGACATTTTTTCCTTTTTCGGCTTCAGCTACTCAATCGGCCGGAATCACGTCAGCAGTGGAGGAACTTTTTTTGCTGGCGCCTCAGAAGGCAGCGCCTAAGTCGCTGGAAAAAAATATGTAATATAGGTCAAATATAGCCAAATATATTGTTAATTTTCCGAAACATTTAATTGAGTATTTTTCTTCCAAATAATTCCCGAAAATCGCCCAAATTTTCAGCGTTTACCCTGGTATAGACCCTTAAAACCGTTTTTCCGCATATGAAAAAAATACGTATCTAACAGCTTTTAATGCTCTACCTGACGCCTTCGACATGATTTTCAATCAAGTCGACGGCGGAAGCCAAAGAGATGTTCCTCATGAGCATATGTATGCCTATTACTGGTCCTTCTATTTCACATGCGTACGAAACGTCATTACGACCTCAATACACGATTTACGGAAAGATCAACCCTCGAATGTTGTTCTTTACGAGCGACATATAGAAATCATTATACAGGAGAATTATATGTATCAATCCGAATAGCACACGTTAGGGAATATTAACGGGACACACCGTTCGAACTTGTTCGACTACCTCCATCCTCCGTACAGATATAAAGGATTCTACGGGTATTATATACACCTGTGGATGCCTCGTAGCGGTTACCTCGGAGAATCCGAGTAAAGTATCGCGTTTTATTTTTCTATTTCTTTTCTTTCTCCTTCTCTTTCATCCCACGGTGCAGCGGGAGACTCGAGGCGCCTGCGTGCTGTGGGAGAGAGAGTTGCACAGCGCACCTCCCTAATGCACTAAGCGGCGCGACAACGTAAACGTTTTCTTACATCCTCGATATTTATCTTTATAGTGTGACGTTGCTCGTAAAGCAGCGTACTTTATGTTTTGTCTGGGCGCGAACTAGCGAGAAAGAGTCCCACAGCCATCGGGTCGTAGTCCTTTCGCGAAAGAGATGTACTACGCGGCCATTTGTTCCTCCGTGTATATACGCGAAAGTGGGGCAAAATGGACCACCGTCGGAGGCAGTCCTCATATTTTGGGGACAAAAGAGTGCACAACGATCAGTCGGGAACGGCGGATCAGTGTGCGACTGCCGTGAGCTCCCGTGACGAACGATGTTGGCTCGGGCCAATACTTGGATGGGTGACCAGTGACTATTGTGATTCAGTATTGGTGAATTTTCGACACTGGCATAATTTAAATTCCACGTAAATGTAGGCCCCTGTGTCGGCAGCGGTTTTCCACAGTTTCCCTGTGCCCTCGTGCAAATGCGATACAGCTGGAGGCAACACTCCGGGGGACCTCTAAGGAACAGAAAGTAGCGAAGTGACACGTGTGGGGTAAAAGTGAATAGGTAAGGCAGTGGAAGCCCACAAAGCCACACGAAGAAACGTTAAACACGAACGTAATGGAGCAACAGACCGATAAAATTATCGTGACAACGTGTCGACCGCGATCGTTTTAGCTTTATTTGTTTTTTAATGAGAGTTGCGCTTGGAAGGTTACACTGCCTCATGTCTAATTTGAGCGTGCGGGGGTGTAATGACTCCTCTCGATCGTGACCCACTTTGCCCCGAAGTTCCGGGGACGTGACACAGCGGGAGAAGGAGCGAGGCAGCACGTACACACGTACGAGCCGCTGTATGGATGGGACTGGGGTAATATGGACTGCCGTGAGAAAGCAGCAAGTCAACGATAAGCAATGTGAACGAAATTCATTTGAAAATTATGGTGACCTATGTGACATCGGCAAAAACTATTGACGTTGCTACACTCGAATTATCACTCGTCGAAATGCCATTCTCGTATTTGCAAAACGATTTTTTTTTGCCGGTGGTCCATATTGCCCCATCATTCCGAGCACAGAACAGCAAGCACGAGGACGGGAGTGAAGAAAAGTTCAACCCGACCTCACGGGTTAGCTTCGAGCGGCCACGAAACGGAAATTGAGTTACTGTCCCGCGAACAGTGCAACCACCCCTCCCCCCGCAGGTGCCTTTTCTTTCTCTTTCTCTGAACACACTCTCGCACAGCCTTAGTGCACCGAGGCCACGCAATTGTCTCTATATCGTCTCGCACCTTTTCTTCTCGACGTTATCGCGCCGGGGAAAGATTTGCCGATGCGTCTTCCCCGCGTGTGTCTACGACAAAAGAATGTGTTCCAAGCAGTCACACATTTTACTATTCCAATGACGAGTGGTCAGAAAGTAAAAGTACATTGATATAAGAGGCTGAAAAATAAATTGGTCAAAGAACTTTCGTAACTCGGCCAAAAATTGGTGGCTTAAGGGGGTCGTCTAGTGTGTCAGATCAAAAGAAGGGAAAACGGCCTTGCATGATTTCTTTGAAGAAGAGGAAGGTGTACTCTATGGTCCAGGCATAGCAGATTGATGGTGAGACCATTTTTTTTTTATTATGAATTATATACAACAACTTTGAAACGCGTTTTTCTCAAAACGCGATTTTTTCAAACTGCTGCCATGATATCTCGAAAACTATTTGATTGATTCTGTTCAAATTTATACAGCATCTTTAGTACATATATAACTACAAGTTGAAGTAAAATAATAAAGATTGCTTCGTTAGTTTTCTTTTTATCAGATATATAGACCCCAAAAAATATGAAAAATTGATTTTTTTTTTTGAAGCGTGAAAAAACATTTTTTTTGGAATTCTAACTTTATTTTAGTTCCATCTATTAAGCACCTCTTTTATTACGTTATTATAATTACGTTTGGTTAACTAAAATTTACTTAAATTACGTTTAATTTTAAATTACGTTTAAGTATTGAAATTACGTTTAAGCATTAAAATTACGTTTGGTTTTTTTATTTCAGATAAGCAGAACAGCCGGAATCATGGCAGCAGTGGAGCACCTCTTTTTATATATGTGTTCCTGTTGGGCGGTGTATCTCCGACTATATTCTATATAATGACTTAAAAAAATTCACAAAGTTTGTTTAAATGTTAATAAAAATCATATACAATTTATAGATTATTTTGCTTTAACGGTTTGTCAAAAAAATGCCCCAAAAAAGCATTAAAAACGGCCTTCCACTAGACGACCCCGTTAACTGACTTGCCGTAATTTATTTTTCGTTTCGATTTAAAACTCCCCCGCGGGCTCATTCTCCTTGTCATCGATGTCTCTGGGAAATGCCGCTTGATTCGTCGAGCGTCGATCACTTTTTCATTTTTGGCAGAATTTCAAAATTGGACTATAGATTTTTGTGAATTTTTCCATACGTCCCCTTTACTTTTTTTCGGCCGTTTTTCAAGTCCACTTTCCGTCAAAAGTGATCGAGATATCGGGATGAACCAAGTAGCATTCTCCAAGTCTGCCAAAATCCTTTTTCGATACGACCCAATGAGTTTATATTTTATTCAAGTTGAAACAACACTTATGGCCCTTTCAAACTTTGAGATTTTGACGATTTCGAAAAAGTCGCCAAAAGCGATGACATTGCCCCATGTCATTCCCCCTGATCACATTTCAAGTGCCTATTCGATGGCAAATCTTGATCTGATTATGACAAAAGCATATTTTTTTGGGTAAAGGCAATACCCAAATTTTCCTAGCTGCACTTGCCTGTGCGAAGATTGTCGTAGGGATCCAAATAGATTGATGGATTGCTTACTTGTCCCCACTTTTTGATAGAGATCCAATGAATCATCGGATTGGATCTCTATACTAACACGTCAAGCTCGTACATTAGATTCCAATCGGGATTTCCCATTGGAATCGAATGTACGAATCCAATTTGAATCCCAAAGGCCTCCCAGATTATCGAATTCTTGATGGATCCAATCGTATTCTGTACGTCGAATTTTTTAAACGAAATATACAGATATACAACATAAGTGGATATCAGAAAAGTAGACATTTTATCGTAGACAAGTATAAATCGCCTAAAAAAGTATATCTTAAAAATCGCTTTGAATCGCATCACTAAAAGTCCACTGTAATTATCGTTTGTTATTTACTTTACTGCACTTTGACATAATATCACCACACACGTACACACTCACGAAACGTGCAGGTTATGTTTCAACACGCCGAGTTCTTGCTCGTCATTTTTCACATATTTTAAATTCGAACGTGTTAAGAATTCTCAAATAGCGTTGATCGGGAAACAGTGTAGCATTCAATTGAATCAGAATAACGACTCCCTATGTGCAGTATCCCCAAAAAATCGTAATAGAGATGTGGGTATCTTCCCGAGTGGAAAATGTAATTCATCACCGCCTAGCCACAAGCTAGTAAAGTGATGTTTCGAATCGCCATTAGCCAGCCGTCTTAGCGATTGACTACCCAGCCTTGTAACGCTTTGGTCCTCTAGTAACTGAATACAAAAAATTAGATGGTGACTAGATAGAAAGAAATATCCCAGGGCTGGATTATATTTCTGACCTAGCCATGACATAATTTTTTCAGCTAGCGACTGGGAGCAAACAATTAGGTGGCGATGAGATAAAAAAAAAAATTGCGGCTATATATTTATATTTTCGTGATTTTTTTTCACATTATTTACATCATTGGACCCTTGTACGATATTCTTCGTTGTTCATTAATTAGGCTTACGATATTTGCGCTGTAAATATATTAATGGTTCAATTTTTAATTATCTCAGACAAACGCTCACGCCGTAACGTGGTTTCGATCCCGGGACCTTTGGGTGATGAGTTGTGACGTTGTCCACTGAGCCAATTCTACTTGTTTAATTTCTGAATTTTCTAACCGTCTACATATGTTACACTACACAATGTCAGATTATTGAAAAATGGGTGGATTAACAAATGTAAATAACATTATCGAATCAATGACTCAATTACGTTCGCATTGAGGGCGATAATCGCATAGAATTACATAACCTTAAATTGTATTTGTCCGATCATTTATTCCAGCCAGTGCGGCCGCAGTTGGAAAGTGTTGGCTAGGTCATCGCTAGATACCGACTTGAGGATTTTATTCATTCGCAACGTGATCTGTAACTCGAGTTGCTTAACCAACCATGAGCCAGTCGCTCGATGGAACTACACGTATTCACATAACCACACTTTGTCATTTGTGACCAAGATCGGCTGGGCAGTGACTAGCCGAGGGGTGCACAGCAGGGGTTAGCTGGCTAGGCCATGGCGAGATACCTACTTGAGAATTTTTGCATTCGCAACGCCATCTGTAACTCAAGTTACTTAGTCAGCCATGAGCCATTCGCTCGATGGAACTACACGTAGTCACATAACATTATACTTTGTCATTTGTGACCAAGATCAGCTGGGCAGTGACTAGACAAGGGCTAGATAACAAAACATTCACAATATTAGTAGCTCATAGCGAGCCAGCGCGGTCAGTTCGTATGAGCTCAATTGGGCGAGGCAGTTACTAGGTCGTAACTCAGAGAGGCTAGAACAATTTCTACTCGGGTTGGGACTCCCCAACAAATTTGTGTACGAATTCATGAAAGGACATTTCTTTCGAGAGAACCAACAAATTCCGGTTTAATAGCGCGGAATCCACTTGGATTCCAATGTGGACTCCCTACGTGCGGCCCCACTATGAAATCCCTATAGGGATGTGGTAGGGTCATCTGGGGACTCCCCAACGAATTTCTCCAATCGGTCATCAAAGTCAAAAGTGTCATTTTTGCTTTGAACATCGATAACTGAGCGAGAAAAAAATTGTACAGAGCTCTCACACCGCTCAAATTAAAGGGGAAGAATCCAGCTAGACGATCCTTTTAATCCGATCTTTAAAATTTTTATTAAAGCCCGTCTGGACTGTGAAAGATGTGCAAAAATTTTGATTTCTTTTTACTTTGGTTTTTTGATGGCTACTAAAAATTGGCTGATGCGAAAAATGTTTGAGCTCAACATCTCAAAACTAGAGATTCACACCTTCAATTTGCTTTTTGTTATTTTGCTGTACGACCATTTTTCGAGGAGTTACAGCTATTTGAAAATGACCCTAAAATTGGCGGACTTTTTCAATATCCTTTAATTCTTTTGCCTAGTGTATATATATGTGAATATCTATAATTATATTAATTTCAGTATTTTTAATTTTAGTAGCTGTAGCATTTTTAATTTTAATAGAACGTAAAATTGTAAGATATATTCAACTTCGTAAAGGCCCTAATAAAGTAGGTTATTGTGGAATTTAGCATATCGGGTAAAATTGACAGTGGTGCTGTTCGGGCGGAACCTTTATTCGCACACTATTACAGACGGAACACCGAGTTCCTCTACTCCTGTACTCTGATCTCCGTGATCTCACCCTCGAGTACTGTGACCGATCATCAAATGTTCAAACCGCGGAATGCGGTACACCGTGGCTGGTATTGATTTCTTTGGTTGAAAGATCTTTTATGTGCGGTATTAACACGCACTCACACATCTATACATAGGTATGTATGTATCTATATGCGGCACAGTAAGCCCAAAAGGAACCTTCATTAAAACTCCGGATATTGGATTTTAATGAGTACTCGAAAGTACTCTCTTGGGTTCTTGAGATTAACCATTTACTTTTCATCGTCGCGGTTGGAGGAGCACCAGCAGCCGCAGACTGTATATCCGCGGTAAGTAAAGTGGAATGAGACGTTTTCGGGAAGAGAAAAGTCGTAACTGACGTTTCTGTAATGGTCGTCGTAGTTTCCCTTGCACGTTCGTACCCAATTACTCTTCGGGACTGTATCATGGTCCACTTAATGTAGAGTAGTGAATTTCGTGGTTCAGGAATTTTTTGCTGAGTACACTCCAAACGGGTTGTGTTCGTATTGAATTTTTTGAAAATCGGCGATTTAAGGGGTTAGGTCACAGTAACGGGTATAAAATCATGTGCGAATTTAACCATTTTTTTCGTATGAAAAAGTGATTCACTCATAAAATTAATTACACATCTATTTAGTATGAATATGAAGCTGATAGAAAATATCTATATTTTTTTTCGACGTACAAAATGGCCGACTACTAATAGTTTCTTTTGTTATCTTTTTTTCAGGCGCTCCGCTGCGTGACATTTAGCATCCCCAATTTTTTACCAAGACCAAAAAACAAAAATTCTCGTCAATCTACATTAGAATACCTAACGAAGTACGCACTGAATTTAAAAAATATTGTTTTATTCAAAAGTTGTAGGTATTTGAAGTTAAGAAATGAATTTTCAGTGAAAAATTTCGTTATAACTGCTCATAAACTGCTCATAAAATGAAAAGTTTTCGATTAATCAGAAATTCCGTACGTACTTCTCTGCGAAATGCTATTAGGAACATAACTTTTAAATTTGAAGTAAATCGAGTGAAAATTGTTGAAGTTAGTTGTCACGCCAATTGGTAAAAAGCTGTTTCGAGAAGTTTCGAGTAGTCGGCCATTTTGTACATCAAAAAAAATTCTAACAGCTTGTAATTCATACTAAATAGATGTCTAATTAATTTTATGAGTGAATCACTTTTTCATACGAAAAAAAAAAAGTTAAATTCGCACATGATTTACCCGATACTGTGGCCTAACGCCTTAAGATTTTAAGGGAATACGAGATTTAAGAAAATACGTTTTTGTAGCGTTACTTTATCGAAATATGAAATCACCCTTATTGGTATTTTTTCGGGGAGATTTCACATTCTATCGTAGTACGACTTTTGAGAAAAAAGTATTTTTTTGCTGCAATTTTCTCAACATATAAGATCCCCGGATAAATTTGTATACACCCGAAGTGTACTACGCGATATTTCTATTAGACATGTCGATGGTTTGCAATGTTTAACATTAAATATTGACATAAAGTTTGGGGAAAATGTCATCCAAATAAGAAACTTGCACATTGCTTCCTCATCGTTTTATTTCACTCACAAAGCCTTCTGTATGAGGAAGTCAATATTGGAAAATCGACTTGCCCATGGAGGAAGCTTTGTCAACGAAATAATATGACCAGAAAGCAATAGGCAATTGCTTTGAAGATTTCTTTTTCTCTGTAACTATTTGAGCTACGATTGCAGAATGAATTTTAAACGGGATATTTCCGAATTTCATTTTCGGATCCACGTACTTCGTGAGGCCTGCGCTAATAATTAACAGGAGCCCTCCAATTTCTCAGTCGTTTTTTCTTGCCCCAACCTTTATTCCTCCGTCCCTCGAGCCCTCGTATATTTTTGCCTCGTTTCCCCTAGCAACGTAAGCATCGAGTAGTTCGTAGGAATTTTTTAATTGGTCCAATTGGACCACGCACTCGTGATATCTCAGGTGCGGTGTCGCGCTCAAGGACTTTTTCAACTGCTGTGCTTTTCCAAGCAAAGGGAGGTAAGAAAAACAATTGCGAAGCAGACCTCGATCGGGAGAAATTTACTTCCATTCACGGAACGAGTCTCATTTTTCAATTGATTCCGAACACTCGCTCGTAACTATCACTAATTAAATAAGGTACGTGATACGTGCAAGCTCCTTTAAAGAGGACGCGACGTTTTTCCTGCTCCTTTGACGAATGTCTTTTATTTCTCGTGCGTTTTCGTTCCCATTGCTATTTTAAAAAGGGACAAAAGATGTGTATTAAAAAACGGGTCGAAACGATTCAAATCAAAGACAAAAATCGCTTTCCTGGCCAGCAACGAGACAAGAAAATGGCCGAATCCATTTCAGCGAGGGATAAAAAAAAATCCGGCTGGGCTCACAACGGTGCCTTTTTCCCCACACTACGCCGGTTGTATATGGCTTCAAGATTTGAAGACATTGAACTCCAATTGGGCAATCGTCTGTGATGTAAAAGTCGTTGGGGGCAAAATGTTTAGTTGACACTCTCAATCGCTGTTCGCTATTCGTTTATTGCAGATGATCGGGAGATCCGTGCACTTGCGTGACAAGCCGTATAATATGTACATACCCGCAGGTGTGTGTACATATATCCAAACATGCATACACGTGATATCGATGAGAAAGAGGGAAACTGTTGCACTTTACGCATATATAGAGACGAGTCACGCAAACGCTTGTGAGAGGTGGATGGACGCGGTTAACACCACGGTCACGCGATCATGACCGATTGAGACAGAGAGAGGGGGGGGGGAGTATCAGACTAGGTCGGCTAAACGCACACACTCTGCGACCGATCAAAGTACCATTGAATCTCAACCTTTTCTATGGTCAGCTGGAATTTGACTGTCAAAACCCTCATAAACCTAAAAAAAGAGCAGCAACCAAATTGAGGTAGTTCTGCCTCGTACATCGAGATCATACAAGTCCGGGACCACAATATCACAAGTACCAACAGTACGATTTATCGTACGCTGATTGCGAGAGACGTGGAGCGCCCCAGAGGAACTCGCGTCTTTGCGATCGCCATTGTTTCACAATCTCGTTTTAATAATTTCTTTAAGTTCGCGTTCCATTTCGGTAATGGCAAAGAATGTACAGAGAAGAAATGAAAAAGCTTTTCGTCGGCACTCCTCTCCGTGAGGGAGGAGAGTAGTTGGGGAGATTGAATTTATGGGACGAATTCGATTCCGCCGGCTGGATCTTAGCCAAGACGTCCTGTCCCCTCTAAACGCTGCATTTACCTTCAAAATTACGAGCTGGCTTTGGCAAACAAGAAAACTTATGAATGCGTATCTCTTTCTTATCTCCATTTCTTCAGCTCTCCGCCCCTCGCTTCTCTCTCTCTCTCTCTCTCTCTCTCTCTCTTCCTCTCTCTATAAATCTACATATATTTATGTTTCTTATTGTATTTGATTTTTATTGTATCATTATGACTCTTATTTATGAAGAGTACGTGAATTTCCGAATGTTCGTATGATAAATATGGATAGCAAAAGACTAGAAAGGACGAGGTGGTCGACTGGATTGAGGCCTTAGGCCACAGGAAACGGGTATAAAATCATGTGCGAATTTAACAATTTTTTTCGTATGTAAAACTGATTCACTCATAATATTAATTACACATCTGTTTAGTATGAATATATCAAGCTGTTAGAATATATATATATTTTTTTTCGATGTTTCGAAACTTCTCGAAACAGCTTTTTTTCCAATTGGCGTGACAAATAAATTCAACAATTTTCACTCGATTTACTTCAGAATTAAAAGTTATGTTGCTAATTGCATTTCGCAGAGAAGTACGTACGAAATTTCTGATTAATCGAAAACTTTTCATTTTAGAAGCAGTTTATGAGCAGTTATAACGAAATTTTTCACTGAAAATTCATGTCTTGAGTTCAAATACCTACAACTTTTGAATAAAACAATATTTTTAAAAACTCTTAATGAAATTTAAGTCAAATTTTTTATGAAATTCTACCTAAATATGGCTTAATTACTTTATTGTATGTTTATTCAATTGAGTAAATCGATTTATAATGATTTTGTTCACATTTCAACTCAAAAAGTAATTAAAACTGGAGGTGGGTACCCGGGTGCACATCTACGTAGGAAAATTTGGTCGCACGCATAAGGGTTAAGGTACGCTGCAAAGTAGAAAGGTGGGGGACAATAATGAGAGACCGAGAAAGAGGGAGAGATGGAGAGAGAGAGAGAGAGAGAGAGAGAGAGAGAGAGAGAGAGGGAGAGAGAAGTGAAAAGAAAAGTCCATAGCATTTATAAGAAACGCTCATGGTAAAAGCTAGAACAGTAACACTAATCATACTTTATTGGCAGAGCAATCAGAATACGTCTGACGCACATATTGTATATAATTATACCTCCACCAATGAACTATTATTTATATTTTTCCAAAAGTACTTATTTTCTGAGTTCCAACATATACCTTCGCGGGTTTTCACTTATTACCCTTCCCGATTAAAGCGTTTCCTATCTCTCCCTACTCGCACTTCGCTAATCTAACCTAAGCTTCGTTGCGTCTACAGCCGTCTTAAGGGGTCTTCTCACTTTAGACGCCAAAAAAGGCTATTTTTTGATAGGTTTATATTATACATATTGATATAAAAGTTGTTACACTTAATAAATACACTTTCGAAATACATTAAAACATTTTTTATGTATTTATGTAACCGAAACAAATTTTAAATACTTTTTTTCGAAACCACGTTTTTCGTCGGCTTGTTGATAAAATCTTCCAAAGTACTGAACCGATCCTCATGAAATGCAAGAATTCATAAGTACTTCATATCGACTTCCCTCGCTTTTGCTCCCTCTCTCCCTGAAGCAAGCCCTGGCTTCTGTTCGCATTGATTATATTGTCTTATCAATTACGTCAGTCTGTATTAACGAACAGGCTCTAAAAGTGGTACAACTTATTTGGATTTTGCTAGCTATTGAAACCTCAATTAGAGCCTGTTGGTTAATGCAGACTGACGTGATTAATTAGACAATACGCATGAACGCGAATCACATTGCAAGCGTGCATTCAAAGTGGTAGCCATCACTTTGAGCCCCCTTCACGGGGTAAGTGTTTGCACCGTTTTTAAAATCGATTCTAGGCTGAAAACATTGAAGTTTCTTTTTTATTGATTTTTAATACTAAATCTTGCTCGATTATCTTGAAATTTGTTGTCTGAACTTATTTTCAGTTCCGTTATAAAGTTCCGAAAAAACTATGAACCGATTTTAAAAAATAGAGGTGATCTGGTAATCTCCGAAGCGCCTCGACCTGGATGAACCTCGAAGCCACAACGCGATGACCCCTTTCGAACTATGCATTTTTCGCAGAAAAAGTTTTCTCCTAAGCCTGATGGGTTAGACAATATTTCTGCTCCTAATAGTTGTTGCGTCACAGTGTATAAAGCTTACGAAAAAATATATGCCTTATGTACATACCACACACACATAACAACCCGTATTTAAAAACGACACATTTTTCAAATATCAAATTGTTTCATTTTCAAGTTTACATTGCAGCAGAGTGGCCTTTTTGTAAAAAAAATACACTGCTCTTCCCGACTGAAAATGTTGTTCCGGCAGCCGGATCACTGATCAGGCAGGTTTGAAGATGCGGTCCGGAATACCGTAGAAGCGCCCGCCTGATCTGTGCTGGATATTTACTGGATCAGTGAATCCGGAGATCGGGTGTAATAAAGACAAACTGATCAGTCCTGAATCAGGTAATCTTGCGAGGACCTTGTTAGCGCGCCGTAGTCCGTGCCCGACTGGCGCCGTATGTCTGCTGGATCAGTAGTACCCAGATACCGATTTAAGAAGGCAGCATCAATCAGGCCCACATCAGACGGCCCGCAACGCGTCCCTCACATGGCTCTGTTAAGGTTACCTGTCCAAGGCCTAATCGATTTTCTTTTTCCCATCCGTGCTCCGAGGTTGGCTAATCCAGTAGACATCCGGTGCCGATCCGCCATGCACTCCGAAGTGTATGTCTGATTTGCGCCGCATGTCTACCGGATAACCTTATTCGGCGCCATCAAAGTAAACAACTGAGTTGCTGCGTGCATAATTTCGGCAAGATTCTAATAAAAGTAATATGGTGTCCATGCGGACGCCGTCTATCAAATCTAATCAAGATACAAAGAGCGAATAAAAATAAATTTGAAGTTTGCATCATGGGAATGCAACGATTTTTTTCTTCCCTTTTCATTCGTTTATTTTTATCATCGTCAAAAGGTAATCAATCAAATCAATAAAATTAAATTTTATTGGCACAACTTAAACTTTTTTTTTTGCAAAATCATCATCAGAAACCTTTTTTGCAAATTCCGATGAGCAAACACTCCACTCCACTCCAATGAGAATATGTAAAACCGTGTGAGTTACTTCCGACACGCCAATGAGAATATGTAAAACCGTGTGAGTTATTTTCACAGCCTAAATAGGCAGAAAAATCCGGTAAAAAAAGAATTATTGTTGCATTGCAGCGATGCAATCTTCAACCCCATGAATAAAATTATTGGCATTCTTTAGAATTATTGACATTCTTTAGAATAGAATTAGAATGTTAAAAATATACAAAGAAAAAAAGGAAGGTTTACACAAGTGTTGGAATGGCTAAATAGGTAGCGCGCTCAGCTCTAGAATTAGAAGACGTAGGTTAGATTCCGCAGGGAGGTAAAAAACTTCAACAAGACAGGATACGTTTTATTCCAATTAACATATAGGCAGGATCATAAATAACGCATATGGAAACAAAAAATACTACCAGAATTTTGCCATTCGTAATTTTTGGATTTTTTTTTCATTTCAGGCATAGATACGGCAACCGGATCAGAGCCTGAAAAGGTATACGGATCAGTTACGTTACCGGCATCCGCGTCATGGCCAGATTCAAAAAAGGCGTTTCACGTCCGATGCAGCTCTAGTCTGCCCCGTAGCAACATGTCTAGTTGTTGAAAAACCAATCATGTAACCCGCCTATCGTTGTGTTTGGCATTTATATTTGAAACTCGTCAATTTCACGCTGGCAATATTTTCTTCCGCGTATCGTTGTCTCTGGTTACATCGTTGAACAATTGGGAAGGGGAAAGGATGAAAAAAGTTGCTTCCGGCCAAGAAATTGATTTGGCGAGCGATCTCCGTGATCGTGTACTATCGGGCGGTAAGAAGCTGAAGAATTCCATAATAGAGAAAGCGGGTCGAAACGATTCGTAATGAATTTTCACGTAGTGCTTGGAACGAACAATAAAATAAAAGAACAAACGAATGACGAGTAGACGAATTTGATTTTCGTTTCGTCCTTATTACTCTTTCTCCGTGTGCTCTATCGTGAACATTCGCTTCATTCGTGCTTGAAACGTCATTCTATTAATCGAATCGTTCCACTTTCTAACCCTGACGCCGATGTAACGAGAGTCGACGACGTGAACTTATAAGAGCTGAAAAGCAGAACTGTAAAGTCCAATATGTAGTACACGAGTGTGCCACGAGGATGATTATTTTACGAGCAATTCGAACCGACATTGGCAACAAAAACAACGAGCGGATGAAGAAAATTACGACGGAACGAAATAAAAAACAATCAGAAAGGAAGACAAGCGGGAATGCGAAGACCGCGACACGTCTTATGCATTAGAAATGAATTTCCAATGCATAAAATTTGCAACCTGGAGTATGTCCGTAAGAGCTTTTGATAGGCGCACGATGCATTGTGCATTAGTACGTAACGTCGTGTGCAAAAGTAAAATAATACATCGAGATTCTACATGAAAAATCGATTTCTGTCAATACCTCGAACATGTCATACACGAGAATTTGCAGGGAACCAGCATACCGAGACAGCATCTTCGGTAAAATTATTTAATTAAACAAAACAAAACGAAAAACATCTCATACGCCACATTTTGCCGATACAAAATTATTTTGTCAATACAAAATTATTTTGTCAATACAAAATTATTTTGCCAAACACCCGAGTGGAAAACGTAACTCATCACCCCCTAGGCACAAGCTAGTAAAGTGATGTTTCGAATCGCCATTAGCTAGTCGTCTTAGCGATTGACTACCCAGCCTTGTAACGCTTTGGTCCTCTAGTGACTGAATACAAAAAATTAGATGGTGACTAGATAGAAAGAGATATCTCACGGCTGTATTATATTTCTGACCTAGCCAGAACCTAGTTTTTTCAGCTAGCGACTGGGACAAAAAATTAAGTGGCGATTAGATTTAAAAAAAATGTACGGCTATATGTTTATATTTTCGTGATTTTTTTGCACATTATTTACATCATTCGACCCTTTTACGATATTCTTCGCTGTTCATTAATTAGGGTTATGATATTTGCGCTGTGAATATATTAATGGTTCAATTTTAAACTATCCCAGACAAACACTTACGCCGTAAGGTGGTTTCGATCCCGGGACCTCGGGGTGATGAGTTGTGACGCTGTCCACTGAGCCAGTTCTACTTGTTTAATTTTTGAATTTTCTTATCGTCTACATATGTTACACTACACAATGTCGGATTATTGAAAAATGGGTGGATTAACAAATGTAAATAACATTATCGGATCAATGACTCAATTGCGTTTGCATTGAGAGCGATAATCGCATAGAATTATATAACCTTAAATTGTATTTGTCCGATCATTTATTCCGGCTAGTGCGGTCGCAGTTGGGAAGTGTTGGCTAGGTCATCGCGAGATACCAACTTGAGGATTTTATTCATTCGCAACGTCATCTGTAACTCAAGTTGCTTAACCAGCCATGAGCCAGTCGCTCGATGGAACTACACGTATTCACATAACCACACTTTGTCATTTGCGACCAAGATCGGCTGGGCAGTGACTAGCCAAGGGGTGCACAGCCGTAGTTAGCGGGCTAGGCAATGGCGAGATACCTACTTGAGAATTTTTGCATTCGCAATGCCATCTGTAACTCAAGTTACTCAGCCAGCCATGAGCCAATCTCTCGATGGAACTACA
This sequence comes from Ophion ellenae, assembly GCA_963210295.1. Lineage (NCBI taxonomy): Eukaryota > Metazoa > Arthropoda > Insecta > Hymenoptera > Ichneumonidae > Ophion > Ophion ellenae. The sequence continues at coordinate 29,695,365 of OY723391.1, read as the reverse complement.
TGTAGTCACATAACCACACTTTGTAATTTGTGACCAAGATCGGCTGGGCAGTGACTAGCCAAGGGGCGCATAGCTACAGTTAGCTAGTGTTGGCTAGGTCATGGCGTCATGCCCACTTGAGAATTTTTTTCTTTTGCAAAGCCATCTAAAACTCAAGTTAGCTCGCCAGCCATGAGTCATTCGCTCGATGGAATTACACGTAGTCACATAACCTCACTTTGTCACATAACCTCACTTTGTCATTTGCGACCAAAATCAGCTGGGCAGTGACTAGACAAGGGCTGGATAACAAAACATTCACAATATTACTAGCTCATGGCGAGCCAACCATTGGTCAGTTCGTATGAGCTCAATCGGGCGAGCCAGTTACTAGGTCGTAACTCAGACAGGCTAGAACAATTTCTACTCGGGTCAGTACCTCGTGAGAAATAATGCCGTTTGAACTTGCTCATATGGGGATGGCGAGGGACAAGAATTCTTGGGGATCTGCACGCGATGTAACGAGACATTAGAGAGGCTGTGACACAAGCCTTGAAGAAAACCGCCTTTGCGAGAATTCTTTCTTTAAACATTTCGCACGTGCCAAGAGCAACACAAAAGTCGACCCTCCAGCGCGAGAGACACCATTCTCGTGCCGTTATGAAGCAGCCTAATGAGAAAATCTGCACAGATCTGGAGTGCACGCTTTCGTATATACAAGTTATATATACATACATACACACCGTATATATACGAACGCGTGCACTTTAGATCTGTACAGATTTTCTTACTCTCGAATACATATATATATATATGTATGTACTCAAGCATCTGTATGTACAATTTATATATAGATATAGACAAATCGTAGCGTGTGCACTGTGCGCTCTCTTGGAATTTCTCATCCGGCAGTAACATTGACGAATGTTCCCATAAATAACGCGAGAGCGGAAACTAATTGGAGTTTCTTGTTAAACATTGTAGTCTCTCGCAGAAACCGACGTAGAAAACGACCAACCTCTTTCTGAGCGCATCGTTGACCAGGACTAACTTACGCAGCGATCAAATTTATATACAAATAGTTGCGTGTATGTGTGTGTGGGTGGGTGGGTGAGTGGGTATATATACATTTGTAACTATGCAGTGAAGTTGTTGCACTGAAGTTGACCGACTGCGGTATTCATTTAGAGAAAAAAAGAAATTCTCCTAAACCGAGTGCTCTGTCTCAGGGGGTTACAACTGTGAGTAGAAAAACATTTTTAACCTTTTTTTACAGGCTTCAATGATGTATAAACATTACGAGAAAGATATGCAAAAGGAAATGCACGCGACTTTTTTAATATTTCGAGCTCATTTTCTGAAGTGCCTCCGAGCACTCTGAAATGCACAGCCTAGACTTTGAAAGTAGCAATTTAGAGCCGTTCAGTTCAGTCGTTGTGCGCAAAATATACAATGACCTAACAACTGAAGACATACTATCGAAATGCCTCGGTGGGTACACGTAGAATTCCAATGAGAACTCCAATACCGTCGCGTGGACCATGGCTTCTAAATCGTTTAGAAACTTCAAACGCGTTTTTCTCAAAACCCCCGTTTTTGAAATGGGGAGGATGCATAATTCGGGCAGTTTTTGTCAGATTGACTGGAAATATCCTGCAGCTTCTTAGATACATTCTCTCAATAAGTACACACGAATTTTACGCTTAATTGACAATTCTCGTTTTCGTAAACACATTGAGGCCGATTTGTTAGCGAAAAAAGAAAAATGTATTCGAAATGATGGTATTTTGGGGGAAAAACCCATATTTTGTAATAATCGTGTGTACTTCTTTAGCAAACCTAATGTAAGTGACGACTCTTTTGTCCTAGGTGCTAATCCAGCAAAGTTTTGCATTCTCCCGCAGAGCGCCTAAAAAACTCTATTACAGGGAACAACACTTAAGTGTCCGCTTTCGATTTGTTTGGAACTCATAAATGTGATAAAGCATTGAAAACTATTAGACATGTGTTTTTTTATGGGCGGAAAAACGGTTTCAAGGTGGGAAACCACCCCTCAACGTAAGGCGTGTCGAAGGGTGATTTTGTAGTTTCAGCCACAAGCAGACCACCGACCCCAATGAAACAAAAACAAAAATTCGTCTGGAGTAAAGCGATGAAAAATCCACTCTAGGAGTATTGGAAATAAAATTAAGTAAGGGGGACACGCCTTTCTCTGAGGGACGGTTTCTCTTCTTCAAAACGTTTTTCCGCCGATATAACAATACGTGTATAATAGTTTTTAATGCTTAATTACAAATATGAGTGCCAACAAATCGAACACGAACACTTAAGGCGGAATATACATTTACAACGATCAAAAAATCGATTTCTTTTTTTTCTTCTTTAAACGATAGAACTATGTATGTAGAATATTTTCCCAAAGTTTCAAAGCGAAATTCGCAAAACTTCAAACGTTACAGCCCGTCAACGCTGTGCCTCACCGCTCGGATTCGGAGTGGGCGTGAACTTCCAACGTGTTTTTCTCAAAACTGCATTATCGACATTGGCGTGCAAGATAACTTAAAAACTACAAAGCCGATTGAGTTAAAACTTGGTAGAAATGTTGATAATATTGGTACCTTCTACTTGACGAGAATTGTTTTTGAAAAATTGGGGGAAAAACTACTTTTTTAATCCACATTTTTCAGAAATGTTGCGTGAAATGTTTATTTTTTTGTGAATGCGTGCCATTTTCTTACATTTGCACTTTCTTCATATTAATTACCGTCACATAGAAACTATACATGTTCAAACTGAAAAAATGTTTGAACTTTTTTGTAAATCGAAGTCTACGGGAAGCTAGACTGCACGCCGATTCGTAACTCCCGCGGCGACCTTGCTGTAACACTCTGCCACAGCTCCGTCATTTTGATGATGAATTAATTTGAAACAATTGTTTTGTATACTTTAATATACTATTAAAGCATACCTAAAGTTTGATAATTGTAGAATAATTATTTATTAGTTTTAAAAATCCCTCAATATTGCTTATTTTTTTCCTGTCTAAATGTATATCCCGCCTTAAGGAGGTTGGAGCGATTCAGTTCAGTCAAATGACGGTTTATTCATTTTTTTCAATGAACCTCAAAAAAATGCATACGAGGTACATATTAATTCTGTATATGCTATTTTTTTAAATATATAATTAAAGGGCAAAATTATGCATTTTAATATTTTTATTACGTAAATTAGAAGAACTTTTGTGTTACTACCAACTTCAATAAGTATGATATTAACGATGATTATTATTTTAAAAAACTACGATAACGAATGTTTTATACAATTCACAATGAAATTTTGAGTAATTTATAATTATGCCCATTCATATTTACGTCACGAGATTATTGGCCCATGGTTTACGATGGACAAGATGAGGATTTTTTTTTCTAATTGTTTACAAAGGTTTAGTTTGCGTTAATCCGTTGTTAGAAATGGTTTATCTTGGTGCTAAATAACAAAAAAAAGACATAACCTTTAGTCTGAAAGTCTTGCCCATCTAACTGCACGTTAAATTACACACATTAAACTATTTTTCATCTCTGCTGTTTAATGGTGAAAAAATTTCAAAAAATTCGTAAAGACTCAGCATAGTCTAAGCAATAACATGTATTTTTTTATTAAATTTAATCTTGGATTGTGGCTAACGCTCCAACCTCCTTAAGTGATGTTCCTTGTTAGCGTAGCTATGACTGAGCCGTCATTTGTATTGTATTGTTTTTTTATAATAACATTTTTTGTATACGTCAATACATGTAGAATAAACCCTCCAAACCTCACTTGGACTGTTTTTCCTGTATACAAAAAACACCCAAAGTCTTATTTTTCGGTGAGCTACATCGATGTAGCGCCTTAATTCGAGAACCAAAGCGGTTTCTTCACTTTCTTATTTTTATTATTCTTTCAACTGTAAATTATCCGTAAGTTTGAAACATCACTAGTCCCTAATCGACAAGATCAACAATTATTATTTCGTTTCCGGTAGAAAAAAATACTAACTCCGAAATTTCCGGCTCGATTTTTTTTTGTTCCGAGAATTAGATCGAGAAAAATTGTGCAGCTTTTAAAAAAAATTCACTTCAATACTATTCCATCATTTGAGCCAAAAAAAATTGGTTGTGGTTCGATTGGACAATGCAAATTTCGGCAGAGACGTTTGAAAAACGAAAGAAAGAAGACGACCGTATGTATGCGTAGCATGTGCGAGTTTGAAAAGAGATCGAAATGTAGATCAATATTCTTATTGCTCGATCATAACGCGCAGTTCGTGCCGCCATATTTTCTTCTTGCATCTTACAAATTGATTGCCCGTGACTGTGAGCGATCGTGGAGATATGTATATCGCTATGTGTAATCGATAGATCGAACTCCTCTATATTTTGTGCCCCCTCCGCCGCGCATCTATTCCGGAATCGAGACGAGAGTGGGGAACGAGGATAGTCTCACATGTATGGGGCATTTTACGCCGAACGGAACTTTGTCGATTCGCCATTTTTTCACATCGTCCTTGCAACCGCAAAAAATTATGCGACGAAAAGAATGGCTTCCAGCGCTATTTAAATGTCTGTCTACTAATCTCAAAGCAAAACAAAGTAGCAAATGCTTACGAAGGGTGTTTTTTTTGTTTGCCGAACAATTTGATGCCGTAATCTTTGGCGATGAAGAGAGAAGACACGCGTAACGGCTCGGCCCGGAAACATGACGTTGAAGTTTACATCGTTGGAATACGTGCTTTTTTCAATTATTTTTATCATGATGCAAATACCTTTTTTTGCAAATTGAGGTCATAAATTTCTAATAAAAATGCGTAGAAACGTTTGCGCGACTTTCACGCCTAAATCGACCAACAAAAAAATTGAGTAACTAAAAAGAATGAGTTTTCGTTGCGTTTCAACGATGCCTAACTTCAAAGTCATCCGGAAACGCCCGTGTACATATACGTTTACGCGTCGAGGCTACAGTTTGCAGGTATACGAGAACTATCCGCGAGTTAGGCAGGAAAGCATTATTTATCGCCACGTCCGTTATCTTTCTTCCTCTATTTCGCCGCGTTGATTTATCCGTCAGTTGGAGCTCGATCGATTCGAATTCTCTCGTATATATAGGGAAGGGCCGGGAATACATCGAATTTCGTTTTCCTACGTCTATCAATCTTTCTACCTTTGTTTTTCTCTCGTACACAGATAAGAAAAACAATATATACATACGTATGTATGTGAACACGCGTCTCTGTGTTTATACGTGTATAGATGAAGCAATTTCAGTCTTATTCGAAAAAATAATCGTTGATAGAGACGAGCGGAAAAATAAATTTAAAAAGATAACGAAATTTATGAACAGGCGTAGACAGAGAACAGGAGAGAAGGAGGGAGAAATGTTTTACTGATTGTATTAGACTTCCATGCTATCTGTTATATTCCAGTCTCATCTCCCGTAATTTATATTTTTCCATCTCTCTCTCTCTTTTATTCTTCCTCTCGGTCTCTCTCTCCCTCCCTTTTTTCTATCTGTCTGTCTTTCCTTCTGGTGCTCGCATTTATAAGAAATGCACGGTAAAATTCGATTTACCTTCTCTCGTACTAAGTCTCTCTCTCTCTCTCTCTCTCTCTCTCTCTCTCTCTCTCTCTCTCTCTCTCTCTCTCTCTCTCTTGCTCTTTTTCACGGAGCACTTACTGCATAGTTGTCCCTCTTCTCACAGCATTTCCTTCTCTCTCGTCTTTTTTCTCTTCCGTCGACGACGACTCTCTTCTTCATTGCGGAACAAATTTATTTTCATTTCAAATCCAGCTTTAATTTATTCGCTTCAATACTCCATACTTTATATATATATATATGTTCTTTCAATCTACGTTTATTCATTCTCTTTTATGGATACCAACTCTTGTATATCGAGGGCCAGAAGAAGAACATGGGCAGAATATGGTGAGGATAAAAGGTGGAGAATTGCTGACTCTCATTTCATTTCGCCAAAGAGAAAGAGATGGTGAGTGGGGGGGGGGTACGAAAATCAAGGAAATAAAGAACGGAAAATTTTAAGGAAGACGGTAAAGTACGAAAAAAGCATGAAAAAAAAGAAGGAAGTGAAGAAGTATTGCAGTGTGCAGGGTGTGCTGAGCGGAAAGGGAACACACGCCGAAGGACGAGAGTGGGGGGTGGGAGGCATAGAGAGGAGGAGAGAATGAGCCGGAGCGAGGAAGTGCAAAAATAATTTAAAAAACTATAATTCGTTGTAGCGGAGTTGTGCTTAAGATGACATACTTTTTGTTTTACGATAAATATTATAAATATTTAAATAAATATTATAAATATTCAAATAAATGACGGCGATAAATATTATAAATATACGATAAATATTATAAATATTTAAATAAATGACGGCGTATGAATTCAAAACCAAGCGTATATCCATAAAGCTTGATTATTATAATGAAATAGAATCAGTTACAGGACATTAGTTACTTAAATAAAAAATAGAAAAATGAAAACCACATGCAGGTCGACGAGTGTAAGACGACATACGTCAGTCTAAGATAACATATGAATGTCATCTTACACGCGTCAACCGAATTATGCTCAGATACGTACATTTCTAGATTAAGGGGAGAAAACCCTTTAGACGCCCGAAAAAGAGCCATTTTTTGAGAATTTTTTTGAGGGTGATAAAATAATTGCAATATTTAAAAATTTTAATGTGATTTTATTGTAGGTTTAAAGAGCTGAAAAACATTTTTTTACAAAAGAAAATGGCGACGTTATAGCCTTTTCCCCCAGGCGTTTTTCCTGTGCCATAAAAAATGCTCCATTTTTCACATTTTTACTGTTCATCTGAAACTGAAAACAAAAATATGTTTCGTTTACTGACACATGTAGGGGAAGGATAAACCTATAAAGTTATTTTTTTTAAGTATGAAATTGAAAATTACGCAGGCTTTTTAACCAAAAGTTCAAATTTTCGACCATTTTTTCGACAGTTTTTACCGCAAACAAATTATTTGCCTACCCGATATCCTACAAACTTCAGGTTTATCCGTCCGGTAATATCATAGCAAGAAACCCCTCAAAACTTCAGCGAGATCGATCAATAACTTTTTGAGCTACAGTGTGAGCAGTTTAAAAAATGTAGTTTCGCGATAATCGCGTTTAAAGTTTCAATACGATAAAACTATACATTTTAGTGACTTACCGATCAATCAGCGATTTTAGGCCCATACACTAACCCTTCAACTTCCGCGAAAAGTGAAGGGCTGTGAAGAAAAAATTGCTCCACCCCTAGATTTACAGGTAACTGACTCGGTATGCGGTCTCAGCGCTCTCCTCTATGAGCTATAACGCCGTAAATATTTCATATTCCGATTTTTCCTTTTAACAGTATCCTCTTAATATATTATAATTTCGAAATATGTAAAAAAAAATCGATTTTTTGAAAATTCTAAAGAGTTTTCTCCCCTTACAGATTAGTTTATAGCAGCTAATATTTACTGGAACATTTTCATAGTGAAGATGAAGTGTTGCCTGCGGCACGTTAAAATGTCTGGATGCTAAAAGCCAACCCATTCTATTCTTCTTTACAGCTTCAATGGTCTTGGTCATGTGTTCTGGTAACCAGCTCTTACGTGTCGAGGTTCGTTGAAAATAGCCAGACATCCTATAACGATGAGCCGAAAAATCTCATTTTGTATCCGGTTTTATACGCAGCAGGGTAAGATGACATAGTGTGTCATCTTACACCGACGTCTGGTATGTCTACTTAGCCATAAGTGAATGCAGATTTTGTTTATTTGTTGTGACAAAGACCTTGGATTTACAATGTCCGTTGTGCAGTGGTTATGAATCACAATGACGCTAGATTATGCGGTCATAATATAACGCGGTCAGTTTTGTGTTTGCATTTCAAAATCACGAAAATATTCACTACCGAAAAGCTGGCGTTCACTGACGGCTATATTAGATATCGCTACTACCAACACTTATTGGCCGACCATGGAGCGTCATCGTTACTCGTTTAACGCGAATGTTTCAAAAGATATTGAGATTTAAGCTATGAAAATCCTTTGAAAGTTTTTTTCGAATCTTTATAAAGATTTACAACCTGAAGTTACAAAAAAAAAATGTTTCGATTCATAATAGAAATGAAGAAATAACAAAGAGATCGTTGCGTTCCAACGATGCAAACTTCAACATCATCACAGCTCTCCTACAAGGGTAACAATAATTAATGAGAAGATTTCAAGCTTCCAAAAGCTGAATAAAAATTGCCAGATGTTGTCAAATTTGTGATAATCGTTACTATTTTCCATCTGCTTTTATTAAGGAACAAGCTTCCATTAAGTTGACTAGAAATTTGAACACATCGTTTCCTTAACATTTTTATTTAATCATTCTGCAGAACTTTTGGAATACGTCTGTCGATGCATACCCCTATTTTGTTATTTTTTTACTGAGTCTTGCCAAACATCGCAACACTCATACAGGTTTAGAACATGTTTGGTTTTTTTTCAGATTCATACAACGTCCACAACACTGGTCGCCAGCTGGGGACTTAACCGTGCACCGTTGTAAACAAACGTACAAAAGCACATGATGATGAGTTTTTATTAATTTCTTTTTCCCTCATCGTCAATGAACATGTGTATTAATTTTTTTAGTTACTATTTGAGTAATGTTTTTTAGTTATTCGATCCGAAAAATCATCAGCAAACAGCGCTCCAGAAAACAATAGTGGCTTAATAATTATTATTGTTAACGTTTCATTCAGGCCTCATAGGCTGAATCCAAAATTCGTGCCGGCCGCAGGTGGAACAATGTTGAGCAGATTGTAATATGAATTATTCCGGTCGCAGATGGAGGGAGAGAAAGGGAGATAGGAATTCGGTATCTAGACTTGCAACGTCATTGCAGCATCAAACTCTCGCGAGTCAATGATAACGTCCCATGTGTGTAAGCTACATTCCACACAAGTATATGATAAGTGTACGCTGTCGTACACAAACACACGCACACAGTATATACGCACAAGGATAAATCGAGCCAATCGCCTGTCGACCGTGTACTGAATGGCCCTTTCATTCAATTTATCCCAGAAGAAAGCGTGCGGAGTGCTTGATGAACGAGAAAACCATTCAATGAAATCAATAACACCCAGAGACGGAATGAACGAGGCGGAAAAGTGAAATCGCCATCTCGCGATCCAAAGTTTCCCGAGTACACTATTCGGTAAAAATATTTTCGCAACTTATTTGATATTTCCGGCAAACAAAACATATCACGTTTTTAGATGATATTAAATAGGCGAGAGGCTCAATCAACGGTACGTTTCTAAAGATAGGCACAATCGGAAAAGTATTCGCGACGAAAAAATGTGAACACATTTTCTACTGGGTCTGGATAGGCTTGGAATGTTTTGAATTTTTTTCATTGCATCATTTTATAGCCTACAGTCTTAAAGCGGGATATACATTTAGACAGGAAAAAAATAAGCACTATTGAGGGATTTTTTAAACTAAGAAATAATTATTCTACAATTATTAAACGTTAGGTATACTTTAATGGTATATTTAGGTATATGAAACAATTTTTTGAAATTTATTCATCATCGAAATGGCGGAGCTGTGGCAGTGTTACAGCAAGGTCGCCGCGTGAGTTCCGAATCGGCCTGCAGTCTAGCTTCCCGTAGACTTTGATTTGCAAAAAAGTTCAAACATTTTTTTCAGTTAGAACATGTATAGTTTCTGTGTGACGGTAATTAAAATGAAGAAAATGCAAATTTAAGAAAATGGCACGCATTAACAAAAAAAAATCAACATGTCACGCAACATTTCTGTAATATGTGGATTAAAAAAGTAGGTTTTTTTTTTCAATTTTTCAAAAACGATTCTCGTCAAGTAGAAGGTACCAATATTATCAATATGTCTACCAAGTTTCAACTCAATCGGCTTAATAGTTTTTTAGTAATCCTGCACGACAATTTCAATAATGCAGTTTTGAGAAAAACGCGTTTGAAGTTCACGCCCGCTCCGAATCCGAAAGGTGAGGCACAGCGTTGACGGGCTGTAACGTTTGAAGTTTTTCGAATTTTGCTTTGAAACTTTGAGAAAATATTTTACATATATAGGTCTATCGTTTAAAGAAAGAAAGAAAAGAAATCGATTTTTTGATCGTTGTAAATGTATATCCCGCCTTAACTTCAGTTTGCAATAAAGATTTTGTAAAAATTCGAAAAATTCTCCAGGTTATCACGATTTTTGTTTGGATCGTCCACTGCGCTACGGCAAACCGCCACGCTGCGATTCATCCTTTTTGTTTCCTCCTGTTGTACGAACCGACGTGTCTCAAAATCTAATCGTCCGATCCACTTTGAACTCGTACAGATCATAGCTTTTAACATTTTGTATCGGATGGCCGGATAATTTTTTGATATGGTTATCCATTTGTTTATGACAAAAATGATTAAAGTTGTTTTTTTTTGTCGAAAATCGAACTTTTTTTTCTACAGCTTGCCATTTTCGTATTTTCCAAAATTTTATGAAAGTATCCGGTCATACAAAACTTTTATTATTATACGAAAAGTACATTTTAAAATATTTTATTTCAGATCACTCGAGTGTTCGGAAGCACTTACACCGATTGGCCATCCAGTGACGGCGGCACTTCGTTTAAATAATAATAACTACATTGTTTCTCAATATTTTCAATAGAAATAAAACATAAACTTAGCTAGACCATACAGGGTGTCCCAGGTTGACCGCTCGATCTCTGAGTTCTAAATACATGCCATCATTCTGAACAAAAAAGTTCTCTGCCATTTTTGCGTGTAACTAACCATTACCAAATTACAGTATGAGGTCAAACATTGTTGAGGTCATATGGATCGTATTTTTTTTTTTTTACACATTTTGGCAGTATTAAATAAAGTATCTTTTAATATCGCTCCGTGTTCATTTTGTCATTCTGAATTGAAAAGTCCCTAACCACTTCGGTGTCGAACGAACCCTTGCTTCGCTATATCTATAGCGGGCTTGCTGTCAGCTCGTGACGATTGCACTGTAATTTTGTAACGGTTCGTCAAACGCCAAAATGGCAGCGGACTTTTTTGTTCAGAACTATGGCATGTATTCAGAACTCAGAGATCAGGCGGTTGACCTGGGACACCCTGTATATTACTTTTGTGCACAATCCCGACTTCGTCATCCCCATACTCTCATAAAAAAATAAATGATTGAAAATCGATCTGTTTTCTGAGCCCCAAAGACCAGACCCGTTAAGGCAAGTGATTGCTCTTTGTGAGCTGTAGTTTAGTACAGCGATTGTTCGTGTCTATGATAGTAAAAAAAATTTAATCGATTCTTATTCAAGCATACATTTGTATGCAATTGGAATACACGTTTGTTCTCTCTAGTAGAATGAAAAAACGTATTAAAATTTTACATGTCTTTATTATTTATATTGTGACTATTATATGTTTTACTATGAATTTGACTGCGGACTATTACTTGTTTTTCTTATTAATCCCTCTATTTTTAGCTTCCCCAGGTCATTTTCATAATTATGATTAATATTACGATTATTTGCATTATTGATGCAGTTATTATTATCATGGTCAGTTGCATGCAATAAATGATTTTCCCACTGCATACACTGAGAAAGAAAACCAATTGAATCAAAAAAATATATTGGTCCAAATAAATGTGCTGCTGCGGAGTGCCACCGATATATTAAAATGGTACAATACTATAAAATATTGAAAAATGTGATTGATTTAAATAACATATTATTTTATTTGAAAAGCTCTTCTGTTCTCTGAATATCTACATTATCCTTCGAATAAAATTATATTCTATTGAAATCATTCTATATACAATCCGTAGATGTATGGATGAAATAATTAAGCGGTTGCTACAACATTTTTTATTTCGTACAAAAACATAATCAATAGAATTAATTATTTCTTTACTGCATCAAAACGAATATGCTATGGGACGTAAGTTTTTCAATTTGTTTTAAATCTTAAATAAAAAGTGAGCGTTAGAATGATCATCCACGATAATAGTATAGAGAATATCAGATATCCAATGGAATATCCATGGAGAGAATATCAGATATTCAACTGATAAGAACAGATACTACACTTTGATCTTAGCCACAGGCCAAGAAGCGATACTCTTTAGAGTTTGTCCGGCGTTTAAGTAGAGTTTCGGTTCGCGCTACGCTTACGAGAAACGAGCGCGCGTGCGGCTTCTAGCGGTTACTCCGAGAACTACGGGTTTCCTCACACCTATAATTTCGGTGGCGCGAGGCCATGATTTGGTTTAATTTTTCCAACCAAATGCTCAGGAAACAAATTTTACTTTCGCATAATTTTTTAACCAATTCAGTCATTTGCTTGATATTTTTCAATAAAAATAAAATATTAATATTTAAACGAATAATGTACTTGGAAATCAATATCGGATATAGTGAAAAAAATTAAATAACATATTTACTCAATAGAAATTTTATCTGAATCAAACGAGCTAAATACAATTTTTCTTCTGTACTCGAATCAACGATATTCATGTTATGAATTGAAACGCTTTTTTTGTTCGTTGCAGAAAATGCATTCAAAACTATATAATTTGTTCGCGATAATTTTTTATATGGTTTCAATTATATATTGTTCTCGGCTAACAATATATCTTTTGAATGAAAAAAAAAAACTTTTACTTTTATCATGTTATTGAAGGCGTTTTGTTTGGACTAATAAATCCGATTATTTACACCAACAATTTTACAATTGAATCAACGAAATTTCTTTCAATAGCACCAATCATATTCGATCAACGATTTTTTTTTCTCAGTGTACAAATTCAACACACCTGCGATCATTCAATTGCTCAAATTTTCGTCAACGCGTGTCAAAAATCGATGATGCAACAATTGAATTGGCAATTTTTCTTTTTCCTCCACCGTCCCTGTCCGTTTGCATTTTTCGTTTTATCTCTTCTTCTTTTTCATAAATGCCACGCGTCCCTTATTCGGATTAATCGAAGCGTGAATTCTCGTTAGGCTATTAATGGAGTTCGGCCCGGCTATCAATCACATCTAATATAACGGGCTCGCCATTTTTTTCCAACCATCCCCGACCTCGGGCTATCCTTTTTTTTTCGTTTTGTTCGCAAGCCCGTATGGGTGGGTGTGTCCGAAAGGGATTTTTTGTGTTTCCCGCGAGGAAGACCGTGATAAACGACTGTTTTGTGTGTTTACGCGGGGCTGTCCGTGTGTTCAATCGCGGGTGTGTATATCCGGGCGCCGCGAAAACATCGAGAAAAAAAACGAAAAAAGAGAGGGGGGGATTAAAAGGGGGTGCGAGAGAGAGAGAGCCAACGCTGAGACGGTTGGGTCATTAACGTCACGTGTCAACGAGCCATTTTTACACCGCCATCATTTTTCGCAACGAACATTCGCGAAAAGAAATGGGGGGTGCGATGCGATAAGCGGATATTACACGGATATACGATTACTCGGAATATTATTCATGCTTTTTTTTTCAATTTTTTTCTTCTTTTTTCGAAACACGCGAACTATTACTGAAAAAAATGCGTGCAAAGTCCTCGAAGGTTCCTACGAAATCTCGATAATTACTACGATCCATTGAGCAATCACGGATAAATAATCTCCAATCGATTCTCCGATCGAACAATCATCTCCTCACAATCGTTGAGTAGGTCACGATTCAATTACACCGAGACCCGAAGTCACGATGCTATCGAAATTTAATATAAAAAAATAATAAATCAGTTAAGCTCAATATTTGATAGGAAATGTTTCGTCGATAATAATCAAGAGTGAATATTTGATTGCGCTGATGAAATCGCTCGTTGATCAAAAGTTCTCGATAGAAGATCTTTCACTGACGGTGCATGTATTGTGAATGATTTTTTTTTTTTTACATTCTTCCTCAATAGGTCAAACCATCGTCGTAGATTCGAAATCGAAGCAAAGGTGAACTCGGCGTCGTCAACGAATGCGCATAGAAAACGCGTTCGCCAACAATACTTCTCTATTTCTTTTTGTTTTCGGGCGTCTGATGGGCGATACATATTTTCTCTAGCGAAGCTCGCAGACGAATAATAATGTATCGAGCTGCACCGGAAACGAGAACTCGCAATGGAGTCACGGAATATTCCGAGCTTGTTGCACAGCGTATGAGGACTACAAGTAAAAGATTCTCAATGTTCGCATCTGTGATTAAAAATGGGTTGAATAATTGAGATGGAACATCCTAATTTTGAAAAAAGATAATTTATCGGGATTTTGAATAAGTTCTCGGAGTTTTTTTTCGTAAAAATGAATGCTTTATTTTTAAAAATCTACATATATTACAGAAAGTGCAACTAGTTCATGGCATTAAAAAAGTGATCAGACTTTTTGTTGTAATAAAAAACAGATACGTGAAATAATATGAGTTGGTGTTTATTATTTTTCAATAAATATTGATACATTGACGTATATAATTGGGTTTGTTTCTGGATTTGTTTATTTGTTGATTCCGGTTTGTTTGTATAATAATTGTTATATCATTTCTGTAATATATTTCTGATATAAGTTGTAATGTAATTTTTAAATCAATAACAAGATTAGAATTGGTTGGAGAGAGGGCCTTTTTAAACTGATCACAGGCATTTAGCATGTCGCAGCTCCCCCCACTCTACTACGACAAAGTGGGAGTGGAGTGGTGGTAGCGTTAGTTTCGTGTGACATCCAGCTAACTCTGGCCCCTATACCCAGCCTACCTCAACAAACATATACAGTTTTAAAACGACTTTCAATGCTAAAAATCATTCCTACACTCAGAAAAAAGATTTATTATGTTCTAATAAACTGGCACATTAGAACATAATTTATTAGAAATTAATAAATGTTTGCTCGCATGGAGACAGTTTTATGTGATTGTAACTACAGCATTTATTCGGCGTCACTAAATATGTTTTTTTACGTGCCGATTTTTCACATCAATCAAAAGCCATATTTAAAATAGAAAATTTGAGTAATTGGTTCGTCGAATGAAATAAATACTACTTTCCAATCATGAAAACCTCTTATTTCGCGACTATGATACTAATGCGCGCATGCGCACTTTGCCCGTCAACGCGACGGGCCCGACAGCAGGCTGCTCGTCAGATGTAGCTCACGCATACGCTTACCATGTAGCTTCTTCCTATGCCAATGCTTTTGGCACAAGTGTCAGTGTTGCGTTTCGGAAGTGAGAAACTCGAAAGTGAGGAATGATTTAAGTGTACGTAAGAATATAAAGTGAGAAAAAAACGTTCAAGTGAGAAAATAATAACGGACGAAATGACACAATTCCTCGGAAAAAAAAACCAGCTGGGCGATTATGAAGAATCCTATTAGATGTTAAGATAAACTCTATTTGTGGGATATAAAACACCTATTTCTTCTAACTTATATATATCCTATTAGATGTTAAGAAAAATTCTTAGCAAATCTTAAACATAAACTAAAATAAAAAATGTTCTTAGCTGTTAATAAAATCGTAGTAGGCCGACATACGAATAAGAAAACTTATTCGCCGGGAGACAAACTTTTTTGTCCTTAATAAATCTTTTTCCGGAGTGTAATGCTTCCAAACGTTTCGTAACTGTTGTGTGATCAACTCCTAACCATTCTGCAAGTTCAGCTAGCGTCTGACATGAGTCTCCATGAGGTAATGCCTGCAATTGAATACATCAAAATCATTATTTTTGAAGCATGTAAACCAATGTCTGCATGTTGTTTCCGACAGAGCATGTTGGCCGTAAGTCTCAACAAGAATTATGTATACTTCAGCTGAAGATTTTTTTAAATAAAGTAGTACAGTAAAATTCCCCGCAAATATTCTGTTTTCTGGCATGAAATTTGACATGTTTAACAGAATGAAACAAAAGTTGTTTACACTTCGGCGAAATGAAATATACTGAATTTCAAGCTTGCTTATAGTACTTCTTTATAAATGCGTTACCATCTTAAACTACACGCACGCAGTTCTGGTAACGCCATCTGTTGGAAAACAGCGAGCACTTATTCAACGTCCTAACATTTTACTGATATTATTAAATTGTAATGTCTATCTGTAGATTCGTTTTCTTTAGAATAAAATTGAGCTGGTAGAGTTAGAATACGACGCTCATGATGTCGTTTGTGGCATTTTTTTTCCGTCCGATTGAGCAAAGTTTCGAAATTCCCTTTGTTTCATCTGGACTCCTCAAGGAAAACTTATGGGGTTATATACAGTTAAAATTTTCGAAAAATTGATTAAATTTTTTTTTCGTAATGTACATATATTTAAGTGCACACACAGAAAATTTCTTGTCAATCCGGCGAATATTCTCGAAGTTACGGGCACATTTGTAATGACGTGTCAGAGCGTTCGAAAGTGCTTTTGAAACTTTAAACGCGTTTTTCTCAAAACTGTGTTCAAGTATATTTTTTAGTAATTAATCGAAGGTTTTTCTCACTAGTAAATATTTTCCATTTTATAAACAATCTAAGGCCTGAATTTTTGTCAAAAATCGATTTTTTTTTAGAAGCCGCCATTTTGTCAACAAATATTATTTTGCTTATTCGTTCGATCAATTACAAGATAATCCATTATATTAACGAACTATTTTTGTTTTTTTTTTTCATTTTAGATGATCCAGTCCAGAGATATCGTGCTCACCGCAAGACGCCTTTTTTTAGAGGTGCTCACGGAGATCAGCTAGAGCAGCTTTCAAAATAATTGTTTTTACAAATAAAAAATGTTAAAATACAGTTAAAAGTTACCATAATGTGTGTACAAATGTTTACGCTAATAGATTCAAAAGTTTTCTCAAGAAAAATTCTTGAAAAATCGATCTTTTTGGGCCTCTTGACTGTATATAACCCCTTAAGAAAATGCGAATTTCTTGTTGAAAGGACAGCGGCGCGGCGCGCGATACCCATTATCATCCATAAAGAAGCCCTTCAGTAAATACTCAATGTAAGACAGTTTCGACAACTTGTTTGCTCTTTCCCATTCGACTATGAGCATGTATTGAGGGGTCTGTGTAAGCTGGATATTCCAAAAGTACGATTTGTTTCCGTCCATAATTTTGTAGCCTTCCCTTTATAGTCTTGATTTCAACATGCAACAAAGATTTCGTGGATTCCATGGGGTTGAAGTTTGCATCACTGGAATGCACCGAAAACTCGTTCCAATTTCTCATTTTCGTTATTATCCAAAGTCATACTTAGCAAATTTGTTGTAGATCGCAAAATAAGAATCCTCAAAAATGTTTGCGTGATTTTCGTAGCTCAAATCTGCCAAAGGAAATTTCAGGAATTGGAGGAAAAAAAAATCATTTTCGTTGCATCCCAACGATGCAAACTTCAACGTCATATGATTCCAGACATTGACCGTGTCAATACATGGCATTCAAGTTTGCACCGTTGGAATGCAGCGACAAAAAGAATTTTTTTTCGTAGTGCTGTATTCTTTTTTTGGCACATTTAGGGTAAGAAAATCACGGAGACTTTTTCGAGAACCCTTGTTAAAAATTTATAACCAAAACCTACAAAAATGCTTCTCGATGATAATAAAAATGAAGAAATAAAAAAATCACGGAGATATTTCGTTACATGTCAACGATGCAAACTTCAACACCATGTTATGACAATTTTTGTGTAGGATCAGAAAAAGAGGTGCCCTTTTTTCTCGAAAAGAGCATATTTTATATCACTTTTTCTCATACGACCGGATGATTTTTTCATATTTTCAACCATTTCTTGAGACCAAATTATTAAATCTGTTCATTTTATCGAAAATCGAACTTTTTTGCTACGGTCTGCCATTTTCGTTTCTTAAAAAGTAGCCCTTACGTACGTAACTCTCAATTCGATGCTGCCCACAAATCGATTCCCGTCATACGCGCTATCAAGCTTGCGGGCAAAAGTTATTAATAAATAAACGTGTAACCGAACAAAAACGACTTCGTAATTTTTCATTACGAGCGGTCGCAGACGTCGTTACAAGATTGTTTTGTGCGAAATTCCATCGGAGAACATTCAGAATGAGTTTCGTTGCAAACACGGTAATTCGAAACGACGAATCGATAAACATCCAGAGTTATTTTTCCCCGAACTTTTTTCCACTGCTCGAAACTAGTTCGTTAAATAATTCGGGCAAAATACAAACAAACGGTAGCTCGAATGTGTGTTACATCATTTTTTTTTCTCTTCTTTTCTTTAACGAGCAGAGTTGGCAAATTCCGACGTCGCCCGGTCGCGCGCGACCTCTGGCGTTGCATAAGCTTGTTAATATTCGTTTCCCTTTTTTTTCTTCCTTCCCTTTCTTCCTCGTTTCTCAACTTGATCTCTCTCCCGCTCGCTCGCTACGTGCTGAAATTTATTTTCCGCCTCGTGTTTGCGCGCGATTTATGATTTCATTCGGGAATATAGACGAAAATCTCGAAAGTTTGCTACACTACGAATGTGTGTGTGTGTGTGCAAGAAGAGGAAGGAGAGAATGAGGTTATTTCAAAAATAATTCACGCACAGCTGGCCCCACGTGTCGCTTCAATTGCTTCTCAAGTCTCTCTCTCTCTCTCTCTCTCTCTCTCTCTCTCTCTCTCTCTCTCTCTCTCTCTCTCCCTCTCTCTCTCTCTCTCCCCCCCCCCTCTCTCTCTCTCTCTCTTTCTGTCCTGTGTTTTGCGCAAGCCAACATATCAATTCGCATTCCTATTCGACCTCTCTCTTCTCTTAATCTCTGGCGAGCTATGCGACGAACCCTCGCGTAAATTTAGACGCAAATGAAGGAAGATGACAAAAGGAAAACACAGAAACAACGATCCCCGTTCCATTCACTTGAGAGAGCGACTTCATTCAGAGACAAAATCAAATTCACAATCTTGACTTCTATTCCTATGAATCCTACGATGTTTTTGTTTTGTCGATTGGAAAAAAATCGGTTGAGTGCGTGCCACGCAACGATTTTCACATTGTTTTGCCATTGGCTCTTGGCAAGTTCCATTGGCTCGTAAAAGTACAGGGAACATTATGATCGATAGGTCTTTGTCATTTTTCAGGAGCAATATACTAGGCCGGAGGTATGACGTTGAAGTTTGCATCGTTGAAACGCAGCGAAAATTATTTTTTTTTTGTTTGGCATATTTCTTTTGGCAGACTTGAGCTACGAAAATTGCGAATTTTCTTTTAGAGTCTTATCTAGCAATGTACAACCTAAATGTGTAAAATATGTTTTTTTTTTTAAGTAATGAAAATGTGAAATGGAAAAGAATTTTTGTTGAATTCCAAACTTCAACCCCATCCAGAGACTCGGCAACAAGTTTTTTTCAGCTGTAAGTCATACTTCAACGTATTGGGAAAAAGTCCGAATAACCTGATACCGAAAAGTTGCCGACTGCTGAGGTTTCACCGCGAAACTGAAAATACTTTGGAACGTTTCTCCGATTAGCTTGCCGCATAACTTTAACAATTCTTATTCGATTCACTTTAAACTGTTACAGCAATCTTCCAAACCAAATTCGCCGCAGAAATTCGTAGGAATGTCTCGGCTCCTCGAAAACTCCGATCGTTACCAACTTTTTTCACGATTTTTTGTTGCTGATCAAACTTTTTCATTCTACCCGTGCAAACATTTGTTGGGGCGATCCCTAGATCCTAGCATATCCCTATAGGAATTTGCAAGGGACGCCGCACGTAGGGAGTCTGCATTGGAATCCAAGGAGGTGCCGCGCCATTTCCCAATTGACGTCGTTTGAGAATTTTTTATTTATCGGCTTTCCCCAAAAAATATCCTTTCGTGATCCTGTGCACTTATTTGTTGGGGAATCCCAAGATGCACCCATATCTCTATAGGGCTTTATTAGGGAATCCTTATTGGGATCCGATTGGATTCTGCACTGTTTCCCGATGAACACCATTTGTAAATTCTTTGCACGTTCGAATCGCAAGTATGTGAAAAGTCACGGGAAAAAACTCGACTTCTTGAAACATAACCTACACACTTCGTGAGCGTGTAGGTGTGTGGTGATATCATGTCAGAGTGCCGTAAAATAGAGAGCAAATGATAATTAAAGTGGATTTTCAGTGGTGTGATTTAAATCTATTTATAAGAGTTACTTTTTAAGATTTTTCAATATAAGATTTACACGTCCCGAAGATCCAATTATTTTGTATATAAATGTTTTGGTTAAAAAATTCAACGTACAGAATGCGACGGGATTCATCAACAATCGTATCGGATTCTGTTCGATGATGTGGGAATCCTGTAGGATTCAAATAGGATTCGTACATTGGATTCCATAATGGGGAATCCCGATCACAATCCGACGTACGAGCGTGACTATTATAGGGATCCAATGCGTTGATTTGATCCCTATCAGGAAGTAGAGACAAATATGGGAATCCAATTGGAACCCTACAACAATTTCTGCCCGGAGAATGCTTGTCATTGAAAAACAACATGTAGAAAATCCCCTGCGTATTTCCCTGGCTATTGTCGCGCATATCTTGAAAAAAGTTTGCTTCCTTATGAGAGGTCGAAATATGCCACGTTGCAAGCCCCGAATCACCTTACGCAAAAATCACTTCCGCTTAGAAAGCTCCAGCACCGTCACTTTGTAAGGATTTTTTTCCCCAATGCTTTTATACCCCTCAAGACTCTACAGTAAAGCTCTTCAAATATCTTATTCATTCGGTTTCCTTCAAACACAAAGGAAGTTCAAAGCTTCGCCTATTTGTTGGGCCTCTGGCCGAGTGGCACCTCTCAAGACAATACAAAATGATGGGAACTCTTGAATGGATGAAAATTCTTCATGCACTTTACAAACATTTAACTCGACAAAAAAAAGCAATTATTTGAACACCTAATATTTTGCAGTAAACACAATGAGCGGAACATTCGAAACTTTGGTTCCATTTAAATTGTTATTACCACAGTATCTGATAGAATTAGGCTCGCATAAACTTTCGCATCTTTTTACACCGATGTCTCCCCCCACACACGAGTGTGTACCACTGTACCCTCAAGGATTATAGAACGGTCTAGTTGAGTCAAGTGACGGTTTATGATCTTTCTTCAATGAACCTCAAAAAATGCCTACAAGGTATAGATTTATTCTCTAATTGCCAATTTTTCATAAAATATATAATTAAAGGGCAAAACTATGCATTTTTTATATTTCTATCACGTAGGTTAAGAAAACTTTTGTATTACCACTAACTTGAAAAAGTATAATATTATCGATGATTATTATGAAGAAAACAAAACTGCGTCTGCGAATGTTTAATGCAACTCAAAAAGAAATTTAGAGTAATTTATAATTATGCCAATTTACATTTTTGTCACGAGATTATTTATTACACCATTAATTAATATTAAGTGTTGCCGAAATAGGGCAACTTCGCGGACATCGAAGTTGGCAGGAATGCTCTTCATTCACCAGCCAAGATTCGTAGTCTTTCATCAAACCTTGATGGTTCAATATTGAATATATATGGTTTATGATGGACAAGATCAGTTTTTTTTCCCTATATGTTTACAAAGGTTTAGTTTGCGTTAATCCGTTGTTAGAAATGGCTTATCTTGGTGCAAAATGGCAAAACAAAATACATCACCCATAGCGCGACCGTCTTGCACTTCTAATCCCACGTAAAATTACATGCATTAAACTATTTTTTATCCCTGGTGTTTTGGGGTGAAAAAAATTTTTTTAAATTCATAAATACTCAGTATAGTCTAGACAATAGGGTATTTTCTTCATATTTAACTTTTTTCATATTTAATCTGTGATTGTGGCTAACGCTCTAACCTCCTTAACACCATCAAGTTCAAAAGTGAATAATTCCTCAATGATGTTTCGGCCGGGTAATCAAGCTCGAAGCATGGGTTAAATATTCAAAGGACAATTATCTGAAAATTGCATTTTAATGGATCTTCCATCCGCGTATCCGTGTGTCATTAAAGGATTAATTATAATGGGTATAAGGTATTTAATCGTAACGCAGACGTCAATAAAGCACTCGTGTCTATGCGCCCGTGTATGTGCGTGCGTGAAAGCCACGGAGGTATGTAAATTTCGTAAATTGATGCGTCGACGTTTACTCTCCCGTAATATATTATTTCTCTAATGCGTGTATTTGGCATTTACGAGCTCAGTTGCCTACGCTCATACCCACATATACTGGCATAATTATATATATGTGTAGAGGAAAAGGATATTTCGATCCTGTTATATCCATGCAATGTTAGCTATCAGTACAGGCTTTTTCAAACCCGCCCCTTAAAATGGCTCCAAACGAACGGATGATTTTATCGACAAGCCTGTCCTTGAAATAACCTCCATGTTACTATGCTCGCATTCATCCCAAGGTGATTTGAAGGTGAATCTCAAGAATTCGAATTTTTTAATATAGCGATTTTCAGTTTTCGACGGATTCTTAAATTATAACGTTTCAAAAAAATTGTCTGGAAATATTCGAATCGATCGGTTAAAAATTCGGGAAGTTATGGACTTTTGTAGGTAGGCCTCGCGAACCGGCGTACTTTGAACGCGTTTTTCGCAAAATAACTTTTTCAAAATCGGTGACCACGATATCTAAAAAACGACGGCACCGATCAACTTCAAATTTCACGAGCATCTTTTACATATCAAAGAACAGTGCATGAACGAAGGCATTTTTTTTTTACTTGCATAGTTTTTTTTATCAACTAAAAGAGAGCATTTTGCACCGAAAATCGATATTTTCACTGTGAACAGCGGCCATTTTTGGCCGCAGTTGAACGCGTGTGTGCCTGTGTATGCGTGTATGGAGGGGGAGCGTGTGTGGAGGGGGAGGGCTCTCATTTTAATCTTTTACCTGATTTATCTCGAAAAATACTGCTTCGATCAAGTATTGAGTACAGTAAAAGTTTTAGGGTTCAAAGGGGGACGTTAAAAAGACATATTTTCTGGTGCAAAATTCAAAATGGTGACGTTAAGAAAGCCGACATGTTTTAAAAAAAAAATGGGAACTTACATTTTTTTCACCAACAAAAATTGTCAGGCCAAAACCAACAACTTTCATAGGAATTTTTCTTTTATAAAGTTCATAATTTTTGGCATAGAACACTATTTCTTGCTATATTAGCGCTATCAAGGTTATACCACGAGGAGGTAAAGAGTCTAACATCCCTAGTGTGAGCGTGCGTGTGTGCGTGCGTGAGTTTATTTGAGTTTGTTCGATAACCGAAACAAACCCAAATTAAGATTAGGACTCTGCGGCTCGTCACTTTCGTTATCGAACAAACTCACACCTACACACACATGCACACTTACACTAGGGATTTTCAAGACTTTACCTCCTCGTCGTACATTCAGGATAGCGCTAAAATAATAAAAAATGGTGTTCTGATATAAAAATTATGAACTTTATCCAAACAAATTTCCGACAAAAGTTGTTAGTTTTGGTCTGACAAACTTTATGGTGAAAAAAGTCATGTTTCAATTTTTTTTTAACATGTCGGCCATATTAAGGTGGTTCTGTAGTTTTGGTCAAATCTTAGGAATTGGCTGAAATCTAAGTATGGTGTACGTATGACATTCATGGACTGCTGCCCAAAAATTCAATTACATTCACCGTTTAGTTCATGAGATAATTGCAATTAAATTTGGGTATTTCTTTACGCGATCCCTACACCTAACACGTAAACAGATAGGAGTTTGCTCGCATTTCTCGACATAAGTTCTAAACGGATCTTAGGATTTCGAAATAAAAACACACGTGTACGCAGTACTATTGTGGGATTGATTTTTAAAAAAATGACAAACTTTGACCGTTTAGTTTTGGAGATATCGACTTATGAAAAGTGGCAATTTTATTCCACACCGAACGCGGGCCCACCCATCTGTAACGGAATGGCAACAGTGTACGCTGCAGCCAGCTGATCGGCGCGTGGTCTGGGAACTCGAAGCGTGTTTTTTTTTCCCCCGAGTTCTAGTAATTCTGAGACGGATGTGAAATAAATTTATTCTGCAAACTAATTTAATTTTTTCAATTTATGCATGTATTTATGCATGTGTTTGTCGTTGTTACAGCGAATACCATTTAAACCGTCGGCAAAATGTTGCAAATCCACGATCCGACGTCCTTCGACAGCGAATTTTTGTTGCTTATCGTTGAGGTTATGGTTATTCTCATCGCGTTTAGCCGCATTTGCTTGACACATGGCTGCCACAGCTTTCAGTCTTTTAGCAAGCACCTTTTTTCTTGTAAACTTTCCTTTGTATCGCATTTGGGTTGACATTTTCACGCTTTTTTTATTTATATGAAAAATTTCGCGAAAAACGGATCGTAGGAAGCTCAACGCTATGACTGCAGGAAAATCGCTCTGTTGCCACGATTACAGTGGCGCTCTCTATACGAGTATGAGACCTATCTATGCATGAGGTGCGAATGTGTGGGACATATAGAGGGTACAAGCTCGGTCAAAAATTTACAACAAACAGCATCGTATAGGCATTGGATGTTACTATACGCTTCGACCGAAACTTTTCGCTCATACGTGTACCTACAGAAGTATCTTAAGGTCGCCATTTTAAATTGTGAACCAAAAAATATGTTTTTTAACGTCCCCCTTTGAACCCCTAAAGTTTTACTACAGTGAATATTTCATTGGACCAATATTTTTCGAGATAATTCAGGTGAAGGTTAAAATGGGATACCCAGTATATGTAGGATGTCTCAAGAAGACCTGACATTTTTATTTATTAATAAAGCGTATTATTTATTTGGAAATTACGAATATTTTTATATTTATATAAGGTACAAACATGGAGGTTATGTGTGGAACACAATACCTGTTTGCAAACGTTCACCCTTTTGACCAAATTTGCAATAACATTTTGGCATTATTGCGGACCAATTTCATTAATGGTGCGTCCAATTGCTTCCTCGAGCCACGTAATAGTCTGTGGCTCATTGGCAAACACTTTTCCTTTCAGAAAATCCCAAAGAAAGAAGTCCAATGGCGTAAAATCGCACGATCTTGGTGGCCAATTCACCAAGATGGCGCAAGATAACACGACCATGAAACTTCGTCTAAAATAACTGTATTGTTTCGCCCGCAGTGCGCGCCAGGTGCGCAGGTTGCGCAATCTTGTTGAAAGAATATGCCCTCCAAGTCCATGCCGTTTATGCCATTTATCGGATATTGTGTTCCACACATAACCTCCATGTTTGTACCTTACATTAAAATACAAACATTCGTACTTTTCAAATAAATAATACGTTTCATTAATAAATAAAAATGTCAGGTCATTTTGAGACACCCTTTATATATATATATATATATATATATATATATATATATATATATATATATATATATATATATATATGAATGTGTGTCCGTGTTTAGTAAATATACGGAGCACACGTGCATCAGAGACCCTCCATAACAACGTTCTAGAATTTGCTCCGTCGGAAAAGGATTTTCAGCTACGCCAAGCGTAATTAAATTCTAACGCATACAACGACTACGAGAATTCGGTATCGTTTTACGATTACACCTGTGAATTAATACACCCGCGGATACGCTTTATTGCAATTTTATGTCGCTGTTCCCCATCGTGCTATTACAGAGCATAGAAGCGAACACGAACGATCCGGAAAAAACTCAGTCAAGTGCGTCTCGTTGTGTAGAATTTCAAATGTCCTCTGAGCGATACGTCACTCCAGGAAGAGAAATTCTTGTTACAGTTACGTTTTCTCCGTATGAAAAGATACATCAGAAAAGTTCATCATTGCGTTGCGACGAATGAGTTCGAATCCGCAGCCACTTATCTTCACCGAGTGTCAAAATGGTTGGAAGATGATAAAAGTCGTGGGCAGATGATTTTCATATGCAGGACAAATGACAAAAGTAGAATGGAGCAATATTACACGTATTTCGAATTTTTTGTATGGAGTTTGATCGGCTCGGTGGACTTGGCTGAATATCTTCGATGACGTCGCGTCGAGTCGCCGAGCGTTTAACCTCGATGAATAATTTTGAGCTCAATTGGATAGACGGAGGGGGGGGGGATGACGGGTGTACACGTATTATTTTTATTTGAGTGATATTTCAGCGATTTTTTTTCATCCCTCGACGTAGATCGGCCTTTGATCTCGCAACCGTATAGCACGTGAGCCAATCACATTATGCTCAATCAAACCGGCTCAATTACAGCGCAGGATAAATCATTCTGTTCTTAAGCAGAAAGAGAGAGAGAGAGAAAGAGAATGGAGAGGAGACGAGAATCGAGCAAACCCGTTCTTTTGTGAGCCCCAGGCGATTCCTCAACATAATCATACGTTTTATCGCTTCAATCTTGTACTTTTTTACAATTCTTAATCATCGACCAGAGCGCTAATGTTGGCTTAACCCCGTTTCCTTTTATTTTTCAATACTTCACTTCACCAGCTAGAAATATTTATATTCTTCCTCACGCTGCTTCTCAATTACGATCTTACTTAAGCCTCGGATTGAAATTCACGACTTACGAATCCGTTCGCCATATTCCCGTAGAGGTTATTATTTTGTTGAAAAGTGAAAAAGACCGCAAAGCCTATAGCTCGAATGATGAAAGTTACTGTTCGAAGCGTACATGGGGAGTTGCAAATGTCGCAATTGCAAAGTCACAATGGTGTCGAAGTTTGCATCGTTGGAACGCAAAGAAAATTCTTCTTACTTTTTTTATTTCCTTATTTGTATTACTATCAAAACTCTTCTTTGGTAGGTTTGGGTTATGGAACCCTGAGAAAGATCTTCAAAAATGTCCCAGTGATTTTTGTCGCCTAAACATGCGAAAAAAGAATTCGGGGATACGAAATCAAATTGTCGTTGCATCCCAACGATGCGAACTTCAATACCATAACTCACGAGCAATGGAAATTCTTGCTTTATTTCAATCCTTTTGAACGAATAAGTGAGGAAATAATTATTTTAACCCTAGGACCCTACACATGGGTAACGCAAACCCCACATTATTAGTGAAAAATGCTAACATAATTTTTCTTGCTTTGTTCAATGGCATTTTTCACGGTGATAAATTTTCATTAGGTTTTTCTCGCAAAGCCCATTCTATTCGTCAGTTCTCGAGCGTTCGATTAAAAAAAAAATCTCTCTACGACAAACAGTTCGTTAGCGGCGTTGATTTGAAGTGCTGGGGTGTGCGTAACCCCAGTGTAGGTTATTTGTTTCGTACAGATAGTGTCGGGTCCTAGAGTTAAAGCAATTTAATTACTTATATTGTTTGATATCTCCAATTTCTTTATTATTATTGATTATGATAATATGGATAATTTATCCGTTTATGAGAAATATAATTTCAATAGAATTACGAGTTATTAAGTATACTTCATTAAATTAAGTATAATAAAAAAATACTTTTTTAAAAATGAAGTATAACTTTATTAATAACTAAAAAAGTTATTTATTAACTTAATTAACTTTTCAATTAATTAACTCTTTAATTAATAATTAAAAATATAACTTTATTAATAAAGTATAACGAAGAAAAAAAAGAAAGTATAACTTAATTAAATGAAGTATAATTTAAGTATACGTAATTTTTTGTTCAAGATTGGGGGGATATGGAGTATTAGTTAATAATCCATATCCGTAGGCGGATGAACGGCTTGCCAGATCTATTCCAGCCATTGATGGTTTGTTTTTGGGCGTTTTGCAAATGCAGGTCGTTGAACTGTAACACGTAAAAATAAGGGATAACCCGTGCGGAAAACTGATAGGGCAACCATAATAAAAATAAGGGCCTTTCAGGGCTTTCCTAGTGCTTTCCCTAGTAGGGATTTCCACAATGGGCCCAGACTTGGCCATTATCGGGATAAACTTATAGGGATTTCCACAATAGGCCCCGACTTGGCCATTATGGGGATAAACCTGTAGGGATTTCCACAAAAGGACCCGGCTTGGCCATTATAGGGATAAACCTGTAGGGATTTCCACAATAGGCCCAGACTTGGCCAGTATAGGGATAAACAAGTAGGGATCTCCACAATAGGCTCAGATCTAACTATTATAGCGATAAACCAGTACAAATAGCTTAGGCTACATGGTTGATGGTATTTCAATTATTCAAATCAATTATATACATCGATCGAATAATATTATCGAACGCAAATTGGGAAAAAGCGTAAGGGCATTAGCAAATAAAAAATCAACGATGAACACAAATATGCAGACAAACATCAGACAGTATTTATTTATCAAATCAAAGAAACCTTTTACATAGATACAAACAATTACTCATGGTTTCACTAATACATGGAGTAATGCTAGCGCATAAGTGTGAACAGTCCCAACCGGTTTTCTCGACATTTTTATAGCAACTAATTTCCGCTCAATACTCATCATAGGGAAAATTATTTTTTCTGAAGACTTCGCTGATTTTTCCTATTCATAAACTTTATCTGACTGTGTAGGATAAGTAAATAAATTGGTCTTCGTTTTCCAGATCTTTCCTTCAATGGAAATAGATTCTAGTGATTCAGTAGACCCATATATTTTTTTTATTTCTACTACACATCCATTCCTTAGAATGGATTATTTTTTGTATTAATTTTGTCATGGCAGTTTGTCATAAAGGCTCACATGCAAATACGCAATCACATTTCTACGCGCGCACACATACAAACACATGTACTCACGCCCACACCTATGCACATGAACAATTACATAAAAACAAATACAGATATACCCTGACGCATTTGACATACACGTATATCCACTGATACGGATATTTTATGGCGCTGAAATGGTTATGATGAGGCGCCGTTGAGGCATTTTCAGGGCGCTAAAATGGTTTGTATGAGGCGCCATTGAGGCAACTTATAAGGCCCCGGTCGTTGCGCCTTTAATGGCCCTTGTTGACAAAGTGTGACCGGCCGCTAATGGCCCTCATGTGGCTTCCAGATTAGGGCCCGAATAAAGTTAGGGGAATATTATTGGGGCCCGATCACAGCCCTAACTCAATTTCCGCACGGGAAGGTTTCGAAAAGCATATCCCACTGATGAAGCTGAAATTTTGCACCGACCTTCTTTTCAATATTTTAAGAGAACCTTTAAAAGGATATTGGCGACTAGCAATAGTTTTCGGTATATCGTATATTGAAAGTTATTTATTGTACTGCGCTTCTACTATATTAAATAAACCCAAACGAACCCATCCCACGTGGCAAGTGATATGCACATACGGGCGAGCACTGTTTGCCAGGAAGCAGCGCGGCCGGAGGAGTGGGGGGTATCTATCGGATATAGATATACTCGTATGGCGTGAAATAATAAACTTTACAATGCGATATGTCGAAAACTATTGCTAGTCGTCAAAAATCCGTTAATAGTTTCTCTTAGGATAATGAGAGGAAGTTCGGTACAGAATTTCAGCTCGATCGGAGGAGTATGCTTTTCGGAACTTCACCCAAAACGAGCGAGTTATTTTTACAGCCTAAATGGACCGAAAAAATTGTCGCTAAACTTTAATGTCACGAATAAAATTATCGGCATAGAAGTAAGGAACGAACAAACGATGGATTCTGTAAGTGTTAGAATAGCTAAGTCGGTAGGGCGCTCGACACTAGAACGAAAGACGCAGGTTCGATCCCGATGAAAAGTAGAAACTTGAACAATGCAGAAAGCATTTTTAGTGCAATTATTCTATGTACATGGACATAAGTAAAGCATAAGAAAACAAAAAAGATACTACTAGATTTTTTATATACATAATTTGTCAATTTTTTGTTTTTCATTTCCGGCAGAAGATCCGGCAGCCGTCGCTGGGCCAATATGGGCGTATGATAGTTGGCCACGTCTTATCAGCCATTCATGGTTTACCATTACCAACCATGCATGGTGCGGATCTGGCCCGTTTACATAGCCATTACCGCGCCATCCTTTGTTCTCTGGCAACCAGTCGTGGGATATTACTGTGCCGATTGTAAAACCCTATTTGGGTTGCACGACTCTGGGCCGTATTGGTAACTATGGCGCAATACCGATATTCGCACATGGGAATCTTTGACAACTGGCATCGGGAAGTATTGAGGTTTAGTCATGGATACTAAACTGATACTATCAGTTGCCAGTGATGACGCAGTACATCCAGCCAAGACTCAACCAACTTTGGTTACCAGGACTGGTACCGTACTGATAAAATTGTTTACCAATACTGGAGCAGTATTTCACCCAAGACTGGGTAGCTAAGACTGGCCCGGTACTGATACATTCAGTTGCCAGTGCTGGCGTAGTACTTCCAGCCGGGACTCAACCATACTTGGTAACCAGGTCTGGCACCGTACTGATAAAATAGTGGACCATTACTGGACCAGTACTTCACCCAAGACTGGGACGGTACCGACACGTTCGGTTTTCAATACTGGGGCAGTACCGTCAACTGAGAGTCGGTCGCCAGGACTTGCACGACTCTGGGCCGTATTGGTAATTATGGCGCAATACCGATATTCGCACATGGGAATCTTGGACAACTGGCATCGGAAAGTATTGAGGTTTATTTAGTCACGGAGAATTTTGTTTATTTAGTCATGGAGGTTTATTTAGTCATGGAGGTTTAGTCATGGAGAATTATACGATCGAGCAACGCATAGAAATTGGAATTTGCTGCATTATTGTTACTGCATAGTTATTGCAGACGAACTTTCATGGTCGTGTTATCTCGCGCCGCGGCGATGTGGATTGGTCACCAAGATCGTGCGATTTGACGCCATTGAACTTCTTTCTTCGGGGTTTTATGAAAGAAAAAGCACATGCCAATGATCCACAGACCATTCCACAGCTCAAGGAAACAATAGGGCGCACCATTAACGAAATTAGTCTGCAATTATGGCAAAATGGTATTGCAGATTTCGTCAAAAGGGTGAACATTTGCAAACAGGTATTGTGTTCCACACATAACCTCCATGTTTGTACCTTGTATATTGAAATAAAAATATTCATACTTTTCAAATAAATAAAACGTTTGAGTAATAAATTTAAATGTCAGGTCATTTTGAGATACCCTTTATATATATGGGGAAGAAGTGTTTTGAAAACATGCTACTTCGAGGACCGTCCTCATATTAGCCAATGCCCCCCGTACGCTGCATGTGTGTGTATGTGTGTGGGTGGCAAACAAAGTAGAGAAAAAGTTGGGCGAACACGCGTCAGGGAAAATGAACGCATGAGATAAGTCTTGAATTTAAAATACACCGGATGCTGGAAAAAGCCGCTGGGCATTCTCGCTGCACAACTAGACAAAAATGGCCCCAACGAACAGACTCAAAAGGAGCGGCAGCGATAAAAAGAATTTTTAATAAGCGTTTGTACACACACACACACACACACACACGCCACGCTTAATAAAAATGAGCATTAATAATAATAATATCAAAATTATTTAATATAAATATAGATAATAATCATAATCATAATATTGATAACAATAGTATTCCATTGAAATTAAAATGTCGCCGCTATGTCGCATTTTATTCATCATGTTGTTTTATTATTTGTTTTATTTTAATTCAAAATCAATAAAAATAAAAATAACAAGATGAATGGAATGCGACTAACGGCAACGTTTTATGATGTTGAAGTTTGCATCGTTGGAAAGGAACGAAAGTTCATTTTTACATTTTATGTTCCATACCTTTATCGTTGTAGATCTTTGTTTTTATGGATTTATATTGTAGATCGGTAAATAAATATTTTGATAAATGGTTGGAGGATTTTAGTAAGGAAAGTTTGCCAAAGGAAATCAAAGGAATTCAGAAATATGATTTTTTCGTTGCGTTTCTACGATGCAAACTTCAACATCATAACGTTTTTATTTCAATGTAATAGTATTATTATTAATATTATTATAATTTTCATTTATATTAAATAGTAATATTATTATTATCATTATTAATACTAATTTTTAATGAGCGCTGTTTATGTGCAGGGCTACTACTTATTAGTCATGATCCCGTGAAAGGGTTGTACGACACGTTTTCCGCTATCAAATAACCCATTAATGCTTTATGCAAAAGTGAACCATTTTCAAGATATTGTCTTAAAAAATTAATGAAAAAAAACTGTTGTATAGATTCAAAAGAATCTTGTTTTTATTATTGGTAGTTTGTACACACAGTAACAAAGAATCATCAACAGTAAAATACGAATAATTATTAGATTTACAGAGTTTTGGACCCCGAATTCAAAAATGTTTGCAGGTTATCCTTATTTTATTGTTGATAATTGTTACTGCGTCCTCGAACTCGAAATATTAAACAAATTTGATTCCATACAACAGCTTTTCTAATTTAATTTTTAAAGTTACCTACCCCTCGCTTAAGAAAATCATAAAAATTATAATATCTCGAACTTGATGCAGTAGTGCGGTGAAAGTGAATTTTTTGTTGTTGTGAAATTTGGTTTTTTATTTCTACATGTAAGTTACGATAGAAAATGCTCATAGATATTTTTTAATTTACGCTACTATAATAAATGTTGTATTTATAATGCCGATCATGACACTAAAAGCAAGTGTCCGTTATGCAGGAGGGCTATGTGCAACGAGAATCGAATGCGTCGATTGCGCCAAACGTCAATAATAATAAATCGTTGAAGTCACGAAAAAAAAAATGCGGACAATATACGTATTCAACAATTAATCTGCCGATTTTTTCCATTCTTCACTATCCCAAAAATGCTCAAATTCGAACCTCCGAATAAATATACTTTTTGGAAAGACGGTCGACACTGTCTTTTTTCGTATCTACAAACCTTCCTCTTTAAAAACCTCAAAGGATTTTTCTTATATTTTGAAAAAGACGATGATCTTTTTCACGCAAGTACATATTTTTCAACGCATCTCCCACTCCGAACAAATGTTTGGGCATTTAATTTGTGTTTTTCTTTAAAAAAAAAAATGTTGGGCCATAAAATAAAAATCACTGACAAAAAAAAAACGTCTCTGCAAAAAAAATGTATATTTACCGGAATACAACGATCTGAAAAACGTCTGGGGTCCGATCGACCCCATATGCAGTCAAAGGTTCGTGGTGGAAGTCTCCAGTCGAAGGGTTAAACCGCTCCGAGTATCGGCCATGCACAACTCTGCTTAAGGAGGTCGGAGCTGTCTAGTTGAATCAAATTACGGTTTACGATTTTTTTTCAATGAACCTCATAAAGTGCCTACGAGCTATATATTTATTCTGTAGATGCTAATTTTTCATAAAATATATAATTAACGTGCAAAATGATGCATTTTTATATTTGTATTACGTAAATAAGAACTTTTGTGTAATTTTTTTAAGGGGTCTTCTCACTTTAGACGCTAAAAAAGGCCATTTTCATGATTTTTTTTGTTGATAGGTTTATATTATAGATATTGATATAAAAGTTGTTACACTTAAGGCCTTAGGCCATTGTAGAGGTCGAAAAAATAAATATTTTGAGGACTTTTTTTTTCAGAAAAACTACAAAATAAATCGAGACTACAAAAAAGGGTGTTTATCATACACATTAGTGACTGTATACAATAATTTTTTTTAAGCGATTAATTTAAAAAAATGGCGGCTGTGCAGCGTTTATCTCAAAACTGCATTTTTTAAGTTGGCCGGAAACATAACTCAGACAATTTTCAACCGATTCACTTGAAATGTTGAATATATATATTGAAAAATACATTGTCTATGGAAGTACGTAGCATTTTTTTTTGTACTGCATAGTTCATTTGTTATTAACAATAATCTGACGACTTTATCGACAAATTTTTGGAAAGTGAAAGATTTGCCCAAAAAATCAGATAATGGTAAATAACAAATGAACTATGCAATATAACAAAAAAATCCTTTGTACTTCCATAGACAATGTATTTTTCAAGATATATTCAAAATTCAAGTGAATCGGTTGAAAATTGTCTGAGTTATGTTACCGGCCAACTTAAAAAATACAGTTTTGAGATAAACGCTGCACCGCCGCTATTTTAGAATTGATCGCTTCGAACAAAATTATTGTATAGAGTCACTGATATGTATGATAAACACCCTTTTTGTCATCTCGATTTATTTTGTAGTTTCTCTGAAAAAAAATCCCCAAAAAGCGTATTTTTTCGGCCTCTTGAGTGACCTAACCCCTTAATAAAAACACTTTCGAAATACATCAAAAATTGAAAAAAAATGTATTCATGTAACCCGGACAAACTTTAAACGCGTTTTTTGACGAAACAAGGTTTTTCGACGGCTTGTTGATAAGATCTTCGAAACTACTTAACCGATCCTTCTGAAATCTTAACCACATATTCTTCACAGCTATAGCTATAGCGCATATCAATGATTTTTAAAAATTTTGATATTTATTATTTTTTTGCCAAAAACGGTGAAAAAACGCGTTTTTTTGGTTTTTTCGAAAAATATCCGCCATTTTGTTATTTTTGCATATATAAAAAATCGTGTGTATGCGCTATAGCCATTAACATACTGAATCTAAAACCGTTTGATTTTTTTGTTTCGTATGATCCATCTCCGGGATTCCATCAACAGCGCTGACCTACATTTTTTCAAGGACATTTTTTCAATTGCCAATTTCGTCTATAAATAGTGACTTAAATAAATAAATAATTAAAAAATAAATATTTCGAAAGTGTATTTATTAAGTGTAACAACTTTTATATCAGCATCTATAATATAAACCTATCAAAAAAATGCATGAATAGCCTTTTTTGGCGTCTAAAGTGAGAAGACCCCTTAAGCAAGCTTGCAAGAGCCACAGCTCGCTCGCAATCTCGGAAGAAAATTTCGTTGACCGCTAACTTCGACGACCCTCAAAATTCCGATTTTTTCTTCTCTCTTTGTGAAATTCGGATTTTAGAAACCCTTCGCTCGTGTCATGTCGCAGAGGGTAAAGTACAGGAGGAGAATATATTGATTTACGGGCGGAAACTCGCAAAAGCGTGGAATAAATGGAACGAGGTGAATTTGGATGGTACGACGCCTCTTACCTTGTAAGAGTACTGGTCGAACATTCTGCAAACGTCGAGATCGGCACCACCGAGCATCGAATAACCGGCGTCCATGCCGTCCGGTCCAACGGAGGCCGAGGACGTTGATCTCAGCAGCTTTTTCTCCCCGCCTATACAGCAACAACGTTTCAACGGAATAAAAGAAGAAAAAACCCTCGAGCGGAATAAAGTACGATGAAATATGAAGAGCAAAAACAAATACATACTTCGAATACAATAAGTATAATAAATCAATACGAAAATCGAATTTTACAATATAAAAGATAGCAATTATAATCATTAAAAACAATTTAATCGATATTTGTATTTTCATTTTCATTTATTTAAATATTTAAATATTTTTATTTTATTTTATTAATCAATTATTATTAAAAATATTTAAATATGTGTTTAAATATTTATATATAAAAACATTTTATCAATCTGTTGAGTACAGTAAGGGCAAAAGGGTCCGCATTGCCCCGAATATCCTTTCTATTCGAGACACCTCGAAAATCTTCCACAAGTTACACTTTCAAACTAAAAAAAAAGAAAAAAAAATCGAACCTTTTCCGCTTAAAATTAAATGTTTTCGTTTGAAAACAAGTCTACATTTTTTTCTGAAAATGAGCCATATTTCGGAGACATTTTACAATGATAATCACTCTTCATCAATTTAACACCGCGAGAGCGTAAGATTTGCGAGGGATGAGCACGCGAAGGCCCAATAAGGATTCAAAAGAAACGAATCGATGAAATTCTTACCGAATAAACTTATCGCAATTGCGCCAACGATACCGGCGTCGCTCATTGTCGATTCACTGTTGGTCGTCTTATTTTCGTTTCCACTACTACTGTCGATTCGTCGACCGGAAGTTTCTGACAATATTTCTGCAAACGAATATGTCGAATGGAGAAGAATCACTGCACTTTTTAAACCGCGAGCTTTATTATTATTTTGAACACTATTACTATTATTATTGATATTATTATATATTATTATTGTTGTTAGTACGATCTATGATTTACGATTGCAATTGAGAGGTGCTGGAACGAATTTCGCGTTATTTAATTACGAGCCTCAAAGCGGCGTCCTACCAAAAAAACAAAGATGGCCGCGTTGTTTATTTACGTTCTTCTCTCGTTTGACCACGAGATGAAAAGTTAACGCGACTATTTGCCCGCGTTTACGCTCTCCAGTGGCCGGCAAACGCGCAAACTACGAGCACGAAAAAAGCACGCTCGACACTTTCAAATAAAATAATAACGAACGAAATCGCGACGCCTCGATAAAAATTTCGCACCGAGGCTATTGACTCTTGAGAATATTTTATATGCTCGGAGTGCTACGGAAACTTCTCGATCGACACCCTTTCCCCCGCCGCACTTTTTTCACGCGTTTCTTTTTATTCCGGGTTTCGCGTTTCCTGTGATCTCCCTTAGTTCCGACCGGATGTGCGAATTGTTCGCCGCACGAGTTCGGAAAGGGGAAAACGAAAATGTACAGACAGCAGAGTGTAAAAGGGGGATAGCTTGCTGTTGTTGCGGTGAATCGCGATACCGCTTTTCTTAGTCCACATTGTCGAGCGAAAGAAAACACAAGTATGGCGTCGCGACCGTCCCTCCCGCCGATGTGTTTCCCCGTTCAAACCGAAACTACCCGATTAATTCCGATCGCGAGTTTTCGAACGTTCGCGGAGATTGTCCGTTTACCGAGCGCTCCCCACCCCCGCCGCTCCATCGCCCTTCGCACCACCGCTCGGCAAAAATCGAACGAAAGTGCAACCGTTAATTATTCTCGATGAGAAAAATGTCGACCGATAATTACGATTCCCTATCCAGGACGAATTGCAACGATCGTTTTACTCGCGAATAACTCGACGATCGTGTTCGCAAAGACGCCTGCGAATAGAGCAGGTGTACCACTGCGCGAATAAAAATAAGTCTCCCAACTCTTCCGAACGCAGAATTTACATAGTTTCTAATTAGATCCGGTTTCGCGGCGCTGCAATCGTTCGAGCACTTGTTTTTTTTTCCTACCACGGCACTCGATCTTCGTCAAGTGTCACTTTAGAACTCGTCAGGAGGAGAGGCCGAGGTAACAATTACCTTCAAATTGTGCGAGTAATACTTTAATCGCTCATCGATCAAGTAGGACGGCCATACGATCCCGGTGAGTCGTCAATTATTTCACAGTTGAACAGAAAATAAAAACACTGAAACGTTTATTCCAGAACAAACCAACAAAACTCCCTCACTTCTTTCGTTACTCGGCGAAATTTTAAACTGCTCAGTAGCGAGATTTTTCACGTTTGCATCCGTCACGGAATTCACCAGCGTCACTGAAGGATTCACTTCTCTCGGAATAAATTCGTTTTTCTCGTCGGTAATTCTTATCGATGAGATAGCCGGAGAAGAATCGAACACGTGCCTCGAATTGCAGAACTGGCCCGTGTATGCGAAATTGAGCGGTCGCGTGCTCGTAAGAGCAAAATACTTCGCTACCACGTGTTTGCGGACGTACGACAAAAAAGAAAGAGAACGAAGGACGAAGCCACAGCGAGAGTGTCAAGTGGCAAAAGCCCCGAGTAAATCGGCGATACGACGAAGTACGGACACTCGAATGTTGTTCAACCTTCTCTCTCTGTCTCGCGTCCCTTTCACCTTGGCGACGTCTTCCTCTCAGCCACTCTTCGCTCAGTTAGGTTGGGTTTTTTTTTCAAATTCGAGATAGCGTGAAGCGGCGTGTGCGAGAGGCCCCTTTCGACCCCTCTTTGACTCGCGCCCTTTCCCCCACCACTACTCGCTTTTGAAGGTTAGTACAGTGTCGTCGGGGGTTACGGCGTTTCGCGACCGTTTCTCGCCGGTTGTGGATTTCGCCCGTGTTCCGAGAGCGCGGCCCTCGCGGTGTGCGTGCTTCTTCGCTAGCCGCCGTGGTTGCAGTGCCCCGCGAGTTTGCACCGCGCGCTTCCCCCCCTCCCTCGACCCCCCGCGCAGAGCCCCCACCACCTGCAAGCCTCTCGCCCGCTACCCACAAGCCGCCGGCTAACGCCACTCGCGTCGCGCCCTCCAGCCGCCCCTCTCGGTCTCTCTCGCACTCTCGGTCTACGCTGTTGTTGCCATTTCTGCTCCGCCGCGCCGCGTAAACATCGCCGTGTTTCGTGCGCAGTGACTACGAAAAAAAAGCGCATCCCGCGCGTTGGACGTTTAAAATCGACGGTTATTCGCCAAATTTCAGGCAAATGTTTTTACGGGCTTTCGCATAGTCGCGACGAAACGAAGTTGTTTTTTCTTTTGTTTCGACGCCACTTCCCGGGGCTCGAATCCTTCGTTGATTGCTTTTCGCGTCGAATCGATCGACGAAACGTTCGATCGTGAAGCTTCCAGGGCGACTGTGGAAACGGCGCGAGGGTACACGACGTTTTTACGTTTAGGGTACGTATCGATGTCGACATTTTGAAAATTGGACACCGGCGCCAGAGGTCAGGCGGGATCGCGCCCACTATTTTTGCAACTACCGCCGTACTGGCGGAAAGACGTGTCGATATTTTTGGGCCTGCATACCGGAAGTTGAGGCGGAAATCGATCTCGCGCAGCAGGTAAGGTGATTTCGTTTTACTTTTTAGGTTAAGTGAGACGACGATTCTTTTTTCACAGATCGCGCTCATCGTACGGGAGGGTGACGTACGGTACGAGAAAGAAAAATGAAATATATGAGCTCCTTACAAAGACGGACGCTCAACGTGAAAAGGAATAGACAGGACGAAGGAAAGTTCCGATCGCTCGGCGACGATTGCAAGGTAAATTGAACAATCTATTTTCTCGAACCCGGGCTTTGCGAACAAAATATCGCGATGCGAGAAAACAAAATGGCGGTCCGCGTTCCGTGGACGGAAAAATGTTCGGAAATTGAATCAAGCCGCCAAAAAGACGGTAAATTTGTTGAAGTTGGTAATTTCTTCGGGAACAATGAGAAACTCGGAAGTGTGTCGGGAGAAAAATCTAATTTGTACACTGCCGCTGTCGATGGCATTGTTTTTATTTCTTAATACAATATTCAACTTTTCTGTATTTTTTTAATGCGATGGACCGTTTTATATGCATCTGTATTATTTAATTGTTATCGCTTTTTGGCAAACTAACAATTAATAGCCTAGCATTACTGTCAATTAATGGCGTACACGGTGAAGGAGAATTTGAAAATCCCGGATCGACCAATTAAAGTTAATTCGATCGGAAGAAATTGAACAGAAATTAATTGGATTTAAATAAATCAAATTAAAATAAATTCAGTTAAAGTGAGTTCGAATAAAATTAATTCAATAAATTTTTATGTGAATTATCTGGATTTATGTGAATTAACAAAACAAAACAAAAATATATTTTTTTTTCAATAATTAAGAAAAACTACGAGATACACCAATGAAATAAATTATTTGAACATGTCCGTTCCAAATGAACACAATATCTCGTAAATAAAGGCGATTATTTTTATGAAGTAACCAATAGTGAGCCGAAATAACGGGTCGATTTTAAATATTTCTATGTGAAAATAGTATTGAGATGACGAGGTCGCGATTTTACACACAATTGATGTATTGCCAATTACACACAATTGATGTATTGCCAATTACACACAATTGATGTATTGCCAATTACACACAATTGATGTCTTGCCAACTTTGAGTTTTTTTTAAATTAAACAATATTGATACCCCGATGCTGCATGGCCAATCAGTGTAGGTGGGTTTGGCAACTAGGGTCATCTGAAATAAAAATAAAATCTATTTTTAGTACAATAATATCATTTTAGTATAACCCGATACTTTTTTGAAATTTTGAAAATTACTAAGATAGCAAGTTGTCGAAAAAAAGTTCGATTTGCAAGCGAAAAAGTAACTTTAATCATTTGTCATTAAGGGCTTCTTCATACGAAAAAAAAATTGTTAAATTCGCGCATGGTTTTATACCCGTTACCGTGGCCTAACCCCTTAACGAATGGCCGAACGTACCAAAATACCATCTGCTACTCACACTACAGCAAAGAGCAGAGGGCCAATAGGCGACTGTTACTGCAAAGCCGTGTGTGATGGCGGTATATGTGTGCGTTGTCGATAATGTTTTGAGTTCTATTGGTAGAATTTTGATAGTTTGATATAAACAAAAAACTCTAAACCCCAATTTCTTATGGGGTTGAAGATTGCATCGTTGTAATGCAACGAAAATTCTTTCCAATTTCTTATTTTCATTACTATCGACAATCATTCTTTGGCCATTTCTTGTAGATCGCTAAATAAGAATCCTAAAAAAATTTACGTGATTGTCATAGCTCAAATCTACGAAAGGAAATTTGGGAAATAAGGAAAAAAATCATTTTTGTTCTATTCCAACGATGCAAACTTCAGTCACAATTTCTTTGTCATTTTTCCATAAAATCAGTTGAAACAACGCTGAAAATGTGTTTTTTCGCTGTCGAGAGCTTGAAATGTGCATGAATTCGGTGCATCACCTAGTAATTCACAATTCGTCCGATGGTAACTACAATCTGTACAGTTTTTTTTCTCCAAATTTGGAAAAATGAAGACCGTCAGGCTCTTTCTGCAACGATATCGCAGGTAGGGTGGAGCGGGGTCTTATGAGCCGCCGGGTCTCCTGCGCCAGCCACACTGGCACACAGACGATGCATGCTAGAACAAGTGGTGGATGTTCGATAAAGCGGGAGGGGTACGCAGCTCGGCCGCTGTTGCATCGTTACCGGCCGGCGTCCAGTTTAAGGGGCTATACCAATGTGACACTTTCAAAAAATCGATTTTTTTGTTGCCTTTTCGACAGTTTATACTTTCAAGAATATCATTATCATTTATATCATTTATATCAATATCATTTATAT
Source organism: Ophion ellenae (assembly GCA_963210295.1). Classification (NCBI taxonomy): domain Eukaryota; kingdom Metazoa; phylum Arthropoda; class Insecta; order Hymenoptera; family Ichneumonidae; genus Ophion; species Ophion ellenae. The sequence continues at coordinate 29,654,430 of OY723391.1, read as the reverse complement.
CAATATCATTTATATCAATATCATTTTATCTTGCAACAATCGATAGTTAAATCTTTAAACGCTTTTTTCCCGAAATGAGATTTTTCAAATTTCCTGACATTGTAACTCAAAGAGCAATTATCCGATTGACTTTAATTTTAACCGAGTACTCTTGAATATATTTACTCTAGAATGACGTAGGATATTTTTGATTGGATGAAAATTGACGATTTGGCATTGAAAAAAAACGACCATTTTATAGGCAAGTAACCAGACTTTTTCATAACTCCGCCATTTTGTTAGGTTTTGATATTTTTCGAAAATCCTACGTCATTGTACAGGAAATACCTTCCAGTTTCACGACATTTTTTCCTTTTTCGGTTTCAGCTACTCAATCGGCCAGAATCATGTCAGCAGTGGAGGAACTTTTTCTTTTTTGCGCCTCCAGGGCAGCGCATAAATTGCTTGGATCTCAAAATTTTTTTATGAAAAAATTATGTAATATAGGTAAAATATAGCCAAATATATTCTTAATTTTCCGAAACATTTAATTGAGTACTTTTCTTCCAAAAAATTCCCGAAAATCACCTAAATTTTCAGCGTTCTCACTGGTATAGCCCCTTAAGGTAGTACGAGCGCGCGATTTTGATTTCTATAGATTTTGTTCAAATTTTAATCAGACATTGTTCACATCATTATGCATGTTTGAGTGAAATTTCAGAACAGTCAATTATTTAGATTGGGAGATAATGGGTTTAAAATTGCAACTTTTAACACTGCAGGGTCTGCATTGAAATTTTGATAGAATAATTTTCGGTAAAAAATATTTGTCCCCTATAATAAGAAGACATATGGCAACACCGCATCGTTCCATGTGTCCAATGAGGTAAGTTTGCGCAGCATATTTAAAATAATACTGCAACACAAATTTGTATTTGGAAGTAATTTTTAATCGAACATTAGTTATAAATGAATCAACACTTTTATTTATTAATGAAGATAACATACACAATATAAAATATTAAAATTTATAATGCAAATATTTTTGTACGACAAAATTTTTAACTTTAGGAACACGATAATTATTTCTTTCTCGAAATCGTGAAAATACTGTTCTGCGGTGTTGCCATATGTACTCTTATTATAGGGTACACATATTTTTTACGGTGAATTATTCTGTCTACTCAACGTTTTTAGCAAAACTAAATACTAAAGGCAATCCGAACTTTTTTGACTCTTTCCTCAACTAGTTTGCTGTCAAACCATAATTTTTGTTCAAAATTTATAAACAACAGAATTGTACGACGAATTATGTGACCTAACTTTCGGTCAATGCAGACCCTGCAGTGTTAAAAGTTGAAATTTAAAAACCCATTATCTCCCAATTTAAATAGTCGACTGTTCTGAAATTTCACTCAAACATGCATAATGATATGAAAAGTGTCTGGTTACAATTTGAACAAAGTCTATAGAAATCAAGTGCCCGCGCTCGTTCTACCTTAAGTGTCACGTACGTTGCTACTATTTTCGCGCTAAAAGTGAAAAAAAGCAGTTCGTCGTATATTTTGGTCCCCAGCCCATGCTTGTGGTATTAAGGCGATCAAGAAAGTGTATTTTGATTTCATAACAGTGTATTTGGAACTACGTTTTCTTCTTTCTTATGTTTCTCTTGTGAAAAAAACCTTTATCCCGCTGGCTCAACTAGCCCCGTGGGGTGGCTCAGTCGACCCCACCTAGCCATCTGACTTTTCTGACATTTATGTAAGTGTAGTCTAGTGAGCAACGTTTTTCGTACAGTTTTTCAATAGTGTTGCATAGCCAAATAAACAACCTAACTATTTTAAAAGATATCATTACTTATTACTTCATCAATTCGAAACTATACTGCTTAGAACAAAATCATGATCAAGTGACTCCGCTCTGCCCTGCACAATAAATTCCGTCGTACGCAAATGCGTCCAAGCAGAAAAAGCGTCTGCAGGCACGAGTCGCAACGGTGCACAAAACAGTATTCCTCCATTTTATATTTCCATTAAAGCTAAGTCGCTGTTTTGCCAACAAAATTAATCCTCGGCTCGTATCTCGAGCCTATGGCAAGCGAGGAGAGGGAAAACAAAAAAAATGAAAAAAAAAAAATAACGAAAAATTAGACTGCACCGTGACATTAATAGGACACGCGCATTTTCTTTCTCGTATATCGGTATCTGGTGTGGATTTCTTTCCACAGCTCTATAAGTGATTCCTGGAATTACATCCTATATCACCGTGCAAGCCACCGATATAAAAAGGTGGTTGGTCTCACTACCCCCGTTCTTCCTCGCACCAACCTGTCTACCCCGCTCCCTTCTAGCCGGTATTACTTTACTTTATGACTGCGGACATTTTTATTGCTCGGGATATTTTAGTGGCTATTTTAATGGGCTATGAACAAACGGGGTGCACGATTACGTGGGATATATATATATATATATATATATATATATATATATATATATATATTCATCGATCCGACTGACGGAATAATGACGAAAGCAGTTTTACCCCCAGCCCCGCCTCGCTGCCTTCTCATAATATTTGCAAGCTATATATGTGATAATAATAATAATAACAAAATACACATACTACATATACATGGGTCATAATATTAAATTATACTGTATTAATATCAGACAAGTAGAAATGATATATTTATAGAGAATTTAGGGCACAAAGTAAATATGTACGTGTGTGTAGATATAGAGATGCAGGCGGAGATACAAAAGTTAATTAAAAAAATGCGCTAACTATATTCATTTCGTTATTTCGATATGAAAGCATTTATAGCAGTACTTCGTTTGAGGGGTTACACCTGGTCGAATTTTTTTCAAATTTCGATTTTTTATTTTCGACGTATTCGCAAAATATTAGATTTCAAAATATACTCTGAAAATTTGAAGTCAATCCATTCAGAATTGAAGGAGTTATAGGCGTTTATTCGTAGGTTCCGGGACCGGCGAACCTTAAACGCGTTTTTCTCAAAATGACTTTAAAAATCGGTGACCACGATATCTCATAAATCACTGCACCGATCAACCGATCGGTGCTTGAACGAAGGATTCTCTTTCGATGCATCGTTTTTTTTTGCATCAACGGAGATAGCGGGGGTTTTTCACCGAAAATCGATACTTTCACTTTGGACCGGGGCCATTTATTTCAAAGATTATTGTTTTGATAATTTTCTCTTCCTAGGACTAGATCATTTCATGCAAAAACTGAATGCGTTTGATTTTTCAAATTTCCTTTGAGTAGTTTTCGCGCAGCAGTGGTCACCGCAAAGGACGTTTTTCAAACAGCGCTCTGCACAAACCATTTTATTTACCACATTTATAAATACGTTTTAATACAAAAATTCTAAAACATACTTAGAACCATACTCTGATATAAAAAAAATGTAATCCTGCACACAGTTTTCCAGAAAAAAGGACAAAAATTCTAGCTAGATGTAACCCGTTTAATATATTTATATTACTTCCTGAGTTCCAAGGAACTCTGGAAACTGAGATAAACCTATACTGGTATAATCGGCTTCATATTGTTCTGATTCTCTGGTGCACAGACGTTTTACTCAAGTATCTACAGCAAGGTCTCAGAAGTATTGACCTTCCACTCACTGGTTGATGCGCCAGCCGGTACACGGCTAAGCGGTCACCACTCCGAGTATCGGCTCTGCACCAGTGTTGGTTTATTCATCATCATACAATAACCGCTTATAATTACATATAACTATTACATACTTACTATTATAAATACCTATTACTATTACTTACTATTATAATTACCTATTACTATTACTTACTATTATAATTACTATTACTATTACATATATTGGAGAGTGTTGACGAAGTTTTCATTTTTTTTTTTGGGTCTTCTTCTCTTCAACACAATTGGAAATAATTTCAGCTTATTTCCCGTACGAAAATAGCCTCGGCAAAAAGTCTTAAAGAGTGGATCGATGGACGAAATGGCAAAATTAACGAGGCAACATTGAGAGTTGATTGCCAGGGCTTTTATGAGACGCATCGCTAAATTATAGCTGGTTTTCGCCAATGGTGGAAGATAACGATGTTTTTTTTTGCTTTCTTCTAGGGGTAACTATTTGAAATTGCAATAAACAGCAGAACAGCCGCCGAGAAAATGGAAACCATTTTTAGCCACATATTTATGTGTGAGTATATGTATATTCGGCTTCTGTTCTCCCAACTTTTGACGAAACGCTTATTTCCGTACGCGCAGTAAAATAAACTCTCTCTCGGCACATCGGAGCTATTTAATCCTCTCGAAAACTCAGTCTTGGCCGTCTAATTAATTCGATCGCATACTTTATACTATATTTGGCCTCCTGATATTCAATGCTGCGAAAAGATACGTGTTAACGAGTTCTCATACAGAAATAGAAATGGTCACGCGGATAATTCGCTCGAAACAAGATCCTCGTGTACAAAATTCATCGTTTCGCAGGGCCAATAATATCGTTGCGAATATCGAGAGAACGACAAGAAATGAAATGAGTCGTATTTAGACTTGGGTACGTGCCTTTTAATATCTTCTTATCGTACGTGGCCTCGATCGCTCGTGGCTTCCATCCAGTGCTACTCTGAGACGTGTCATTCTTAGCTCGTAACTTTTTTTTATTTATTTTTTCAGTCTTTTTACAGTATTTCTTCGTATAACCTTTCGGGTATTTACGATTCACTTTCACTTTCATTCCATATTTGTATCAATATTTCCGTCCCCTCCAAAGTGGCATCGGTCCCCTCCAAAGAGTATCGGGCATGGCCGATCGTTTCCTAATGCACTACTGCATCGCGTTTACACTTGCGAGTTTGCAGGGAGTCTCTCGTACTGCCACAAGTGGTCTCGTGGTGTCGTTCGCCACGTTAAGCCCGCGACTCCATTGTGGCTAAGCCATATTCACCTGCTGCCCTTACCGCATCGTTCGAAGCATATGTTCACTTTGTTGTGGATTATTTAAAGAGTCGGGCTATTCCCGTTGGATACAATTGTAACTATCGCAAAGGAACTTTGTAACATCATTTTCATAATATCATATAATCTTTGTTAATATTAGTATATCGAATAAATATAACATAGAATAATGTTTATGATAACAAAGCACCATTTTCGTGGTATAACCTTTAAAGGTGTTTACACATGGTCACCCCTCACATACTATTGCACCTTACATTTTTTCTTACATATTATGTACATGAACTTCCGTGTTCATAAAATGTTATATACTGGAATTTCCTTCCCTACGTGTTTTACGCATTCATCTTCAACTACATGTTTTATCAATACCTCCAATTCCTTTACGTACTCTTTGACGGGATTATTCCTAACCAGTTCCTCTGTTTTTTACTGTAGTTCTTCCATCCCTTTGTATTTCGGTACTTCTTCTACTTTTCCACTTCTTTCGCTCTGATTTCTGCCTTCACAGCATCGCAGCCACAAACGTGTTTCAAACTCTCCACCCCTTCCCGGCATATCCGGCAGCTATTGTCTCTATATCCCTTATTACCTATGGCTCCTATATTCCCACACCTTATCCTCGCCCATAGCTCCTTCGTTTCCCCTCTGAGCTCCTTTACCTCCCAGTAGTTTTCCATTTCTGTATTCTCTTTTCTGATCCTATACCCTTTGCAGTATGTTGACTTTTCAATCTTCCACCAGTCGTTCTGCATTGCCTGCAATGTCTTGGTCTCAGAACTGCGTGCGTGTAGTTTAAGATCGTAACGCATCTATAAAGAAGTAGTATAAGCAAGCTTCAAATGCAGTGTATGTCATTTCGCCGAAGTGTAAGCAACTTTTTTCTCTTCATAATGTTAAACAGGTCAAATTTCGCGCCGAAAAAAGAGTATACGGGCGTATTTTACTGTATTCCTTTACTAAAAAAAAATCTGCAGCTGAAGCACACAGAATTCTTGTTGAGAATTACGGCGACCATACTCTGTCGGAAGCAACATGCAGAGATTGGTTTAGACCAGCCTTTCCCAACTATTTTTAACAGCGGACCCCTAGAATGCCCGCCCGAGGTCTCTATAGTCAATTTTGTATCTTCATTCATATTGTCCGCGAACCCCTTGGGACATGCTGGCAGACCCCAGGATGGAAAACCCCGGTTTGGACGCTTCAAACACAATGATTTGGATGTGTTGAACTGGTGGCATTACTTAGTGAAAACTCATGCCAGACGCTAGCTGAACTTGCAGAATCATAAGGCGTTGGTCACACAACAGTTTCGAAACGTTTGAAAGCGTTAGGAATTATGTTTGAAAATAATGCATTAATTTTCATGAAAAAAACAGTGAAAACTTATTCAACATCCCAATACATTTTTATCAATACCGGGGATTCGTTTACACGCGCGCTCTCTTTGACGGGATTATTCCTAACCAGTTCCTCTATTTTCCGCCGTAGTTCCTCCGCTTCTTTGTATTTCAGCACTTCGTCTAGTTGTTCCACTACTTCCGGTCTGATTTCTGCCTTTAAAGGGGCGTACACAAATTACGTAACGCCAAATTCCCTAATTTTTACACCCCCCTCCCCCACGCATCAGGGCCGTAACGACAGCCCCCCTCTATTCCGTAACGGGTGCTTTGTCGTCAATAATTGCGATTTTTTTCATAGACATAACTAGTTATGAAAGCATCGGGTTTATACTCATTTTATGGAGTATATATTCATCTAGTTTTATAGCAATTTTTATGAAAAAATCGTTAAGAGTAATCGAGATATATGCCTTGATTTGACGACGAAAAAAAATATCTTCATTGTCCCATCGATATTTTTATGAAAGGTAATCTGTAAGCAAAAAAGTCAACAATTTATCGATATCTATACAAATGTAGCTATCGTTATGCGTAGCCGTTTTTTTTTGTTTTTACAAAATGCCGACAGTTTGGACATTTTATTTCTATTTCCAAGGCCCTTTTTGTATTCAAGCAGTCTTTAAAAATAGTCATTATCAAGATTTGAAAAATCGGCTACGTACAACTTTAGTCACTGCGATTATAAAGATGTAAAAAAACATTGAAAATTGGTTGATAAGATTTTGAATATTCGCTGGCACAAGGTCGAAAAAAGTAGTTTCGGGAAAAACGCGTTCAACGTTTTCGTTTTTCTTGATATAAAGTTATGTTTCTTCTAGAATATTGATAATTACATTAAAGTACCTAGTCGCAGGCGATATGACGGTTCTTTATCTTCATTATATTTCACAAAATAATAAGAGCCTGCACTTCATCTATTATGAACGATGCCACACCTGTAAGGACTGAGGGCACTAAGCGGTCGCGAAAATATGGACTTTCAAGAATTATTTTTTAAAAAATCGAATTTTGCTTGGTGAAAGTGGATCAGATAATGTGCAAGTTCTTGCACAGTGACTTCCCCTGTTAACTGACATTTCGTATAGGAAGCTGTCAAAATTGCGCGCGCGTTTTACATTCTAAACTTGAACATGCAGAAGTTTTGCTATTTCTGGCAGTTCTAAAATCGTGACGTAACGCAAACCTTGATCCTCCCCTCTTCCCACGTACGTAGACCGTAACGCCTGGCGGGAGCCCCCCCCCCCCCCCCCAAATTGTGTTACGTAATTTGCGCACGCCCCCTTACCGTCTCGCAGCCACAAATGTGTTTCAAACTCTCCACCCCTTCCCTGCATATCCGGCAGCTATTGTCTCTATATCCCTTATTACCTTTGTCTCCTATATTCCCGCACCTTATCCCTGCCCATAGTGCCTTCGTTTCCTTTTTGAGCTCCTCCTGTACTTTCCAGTAGTTTTCCATTTCTGCATTCCCTTTTCTGTGCCTTTTCCCGTTGCAGCATGTGGATTTGCCAATTTTTCACCAGTCGTTATTGCATTACCCGCAACATCGTAATACATCATATGTTAAATAACTTATTAATATTATAATAGCCAATACATTAAATCATTTTAATAAACCATTTTTCTTTTATCCTCAATGTTCCTTCTTGCGGGCTTTTACGCTCCAAACCCTTTAAGGCCTTATATACGCAAAAAATATGAAAATATTTTATTTTTTAAAATTATTTTTGATTCCATTAGCCTGAACGGTTAGGAATATTTTAAGCTTTACAGAATTGAAAAATTCGAAAAATTGTTAAAGTTACAGCATTTAGAGTGTAAAAACTTTTATTTTCTTGGAAGCAGGCAGGTAGCGGCGGTAACCCGCCGCGCTATACGGACACAGGTGCGCTAGATCGGCAACTACCCTTTTCTATTGTTCACTTATTATCCCTACATAGAATCGTGTAACGGTAAAGGTAACGGGTTTTGTTGGTTTGGTCTACGATAAAAGTAACGGTTTTTTTGGTTCGGCACAAGCACAGGAGGAGGGAGTAAAATCATTTAGTCCTAATCGAGACATTGTAGAGGCAAGATAAAATTGTGAGCTGAGACAGGTATATTTTAACATGAGTGATTGTGAAGAAACCCATACTAGTTTAGATAGGAAGGGTTCACGATTCATGGGAGGACGCCCAGGCATTCGTAAAAAACGTTTTTTTCGCGGCACTCAGTATACGAAAAAATCAGAACCCGAACTAAACACAAGTGCGTCTGCAAAAAAATTAAAAATGTCGACAGCACTCGATGTAGATATTTACCGCGCACATGACTACGTAATCGTAAATTTTCCATCCGTGTTCACCGCAATTGCTTCTCACGTAAAGTGCAAAACTTGTAACAGTGACATCAAGTTCTCTGAAACACGAGTTAGAGGATTGGGATTTACCTTAGTTATCAAGTGCGAGAAGTGCGAACAAAAGGAGATAAGTTCGAATCCTTCACCTAAAAGTTATTGTTACGAAATCAATCGCAGCTTCACGTTGGCTATGCGAATATTAGGTGTTGGATTGACGGGGATGAACATTTTCCGCGGTATTATGAATCTCCCAAAATGCTTTAGTCAAAGGCTCTACGACAAAATTACCAAACAAATACGAGATGCAGCCAAAGAAGTTGCAGATTCGTCTATGCGAATGACAGCTGACGAAGAAAAAAAATCAACGGCAGAAAACGAGAACACCAAAGACGTTAATGGAATCGCCGTCTCCGGGGATAGTTCTTGGAGAAAAAGAGGTTTTTCTTCGCTGCAGGGTGTTGCGACATTTATCGGGATTTTGTCTGGGAAACTTGTAGACATTATCATCAAGTCGTCATTTTGCAAGGCCTGCCAATCGTGGAGTGAAAAAAAGGAAACAGAAGAATATGAAGAATGGTACGCAGAACATAAAGATAAATCCACAAGTAACCACGAAGGAAGTTCTGGAAAGATGGAGGCAGATGGAATAATTGAAATGTTCAGCAGATCTGAAGATTTACACGATACAAAATATTTGTATTATGTTGGAGATGGCGATGCAAAAACATTCAAGAGCATGACAGAAGCCCATCCGTATGGAGAGAACATTTTGATACGTAAACGAGAATGCAATGGTCATGTTAAAAAACGAATGGGCAGCAGACTCCGCAACATCAAGAAACAAACAAAAGGTCTCAGAGGAAGAGGCAAATTGACTGCAAAATTGATTCACGAATTGACAGGGTTTTATGGATTGGCTGTGAGAAATAATTGCACGGCTATCGATGACATGAAGAAAGGAATCTGGACAACATATTATCACAAGTGCTCAACCGATGAAAATCCTCAGCATGACAACTGTCCTTCTGGCAAAGAAAGTTGGTGCACGTGGCGACAAGCCGAAGCCGCAAACACGCTCGACTCATATACCCATAAGCCTGCACTCGATAAAACTGCGGCAGAAGCGATCAAATCAGTGTATGAAGCACTTAGTAACGACGTGTTACTAGAGACATGTTTAGGAGGCTTTACACAAAATAATAGGGAGTGTTTGAATTATAAAATTTGGAAAAATGCTCCGAAAAGTTCATGGAGTGGTTTAACGATTGCTGAAATCGCCGCATAAATTTCGGCTAGCACTTTTAACGACGGAACAGTCGCCTTTCTCTGAATTATGAAAATGGTATTACGATTGGGCCGAACGCGATGGAGACTTGCGACCATCTGGACGATTTACGTCTTACTGCCACTCGAATTCAATCTGAAAAGGCAACAAGGAAGCAAGGATTGCCGCCAGAAACGATTGCCGAGCAAAAACATGCTGGAAACGTTTTAGATGCCGAGGAAGGCCCCACATATAGCGCGGGATGCTATTAAATAAGGTACGATTGCATTTATAATAGATACCGCGGGGGGCGCCCGACCGCCAACTTCAAAGCCGTTTTTTCACGATTCCCTTTTTGAACATTGTGAAAGTTCTAACTCTTGAACTAAGGTTCAGATCGCTTTGAAATTTTTACAACATATTAGTTTCATCACCTATCATGTGAACTAGAGAAACAAAAATTTCAATGACACAGAAAAATATAAATAATAAAATACTCACAGAAAATTGAGTAAAAAATTTTAAGTTTCGAATTTTTATTATACATATTTTTTTAAATAATATTGTTGGTTCACACTGAAGATACATTCAATATGCAATTATAAAAATGTTCATTTTTTTCAGACACCCTCATCGATGCCGAGAACTTTCGCCATGAACGCGCGCGCAAAAAAAATACATCGCTTTATTATGTTATATCTCCGCCATTTGTTAATATTTCTGATTTTTTTTACATATACTTAACCATGTGCATAATTGATCTGTAAAAAAATGTTGTCAATATATGCGTCATTTTTTTAACCGCGTCTAGAAAAGTACTTTCGAAAATCGGCGAAATCGGGTATATAAGGCCTTAAGTTTCCCCCGCACTTAGTCACTTTTCGATTGTCGGCGACTCTCACTGAGTTCCCATTGTGTTGACCATCCAAAACTCAGAACAAGTCCACCTGCCGCTATCCGCCATCCATCCAAGTATTGGCCCAGTCAACCGCGGCTTGACGCAGGAGATCCAACTGTCAGTTCCTACTTGCAGCGGCATTTCAGCATCAGCACCGCAACACAACTGGCAAGCTACTAAAGTGCCGCCCACGACACGTCACCCTGATTGTCCAATGTGAAAAACACGCGACCAGCGCGTACATCGGTGGCGTGGAGAAAAACACGTGAGCGCGGCCACGTGTTCGGATTTTCATTCATGAATGCGAGGTTACACGGCGCGACGCTAACGCAAGGCTCGCGAACGTGCGGTGGAGGAGGTGGCGGCAAGCGGTGCGGAAGCTCTTCTGGCGTAACGCGTGACGGTGTTGGCTGATGGTTATCGTCACGGTACGCGTACACGTACATCCAACACCTCCCTACACGTACACCCGCATACACAAGCCTACACACACTCGTTGTAAAAGTCGATAGGAGGTAATGGTCGAGGCCGCGAACGGTAGTATAGCGTAGTATCTTGTCTGGCATACCGGCAACGTTATAGTTACAGTGAGAACACGAGAACTAGACAGCAAAGGGAAAAGAGAGGCAGGGAGAAGCAAAGAGAGAGAGAGACGGAAAATCGAGCAGTATTACAGCGAGAAAAGAGCCAGGGGCTATATAAGCGCAGTAGACCACGAGAGGATCGACGATGTACAAGAGTACGTAATAGAAACGAAGAGTAGCCCCGCGCGCTGCAAGAGGCTCCATATCCCGCTGGGTAATGCCCCTGTGGTTCTATACATCCCAACCAACAGGTTATCGCCGATCCCGCCATTCCTGCCCTTGACCTTTATATTTTTTGAAAAATTGCCCGACGCACTCATATTTTGCCTTCTCGCACACCACTGACACAGGGACAATTCTTGTGTTAATGATGTTATAAGCTTGTTGTGGCTGTCCGTTTTTCAGGCTGAAAACTTCCGTCTTTCAGGCTGATATCTTTCGTCTGTCAGGCTAAAATCTTTCGTTTTTTCAGCTGAAATCGTCCTCGTCTGGCTCGTCTGCAATCTTTTTTTTTTAATTTTCTCTCTCTGGACAAAGTTGGCGCGGGAACGAAAGCTTTGATTCTGAACCTTGAGTATGTGAAAATGCCGGAGAAAAAGCGTTTTTGCTTTGGAATTTATGAGGAAGCTATACAGTATATAGTCAGTGTAATAATTTCATTTACTTTAATCATTGGAACCATTTTCTTGTTTTTTTTTCTGGTGAAGCGACTGCGAGTATGTATCAAGATATATATGCGGCTCACCGAAAAATAAGACTTTTTTGCATTTTTCTTTGAGAATACTAAAAAACAATGAAAATGAGGTTTTGAGGGTTCATTCTACTGTGTTAATGTATAAAAAAATGTATGAAAAAATAACTAGATGGTTGCTTAGTCGTAGATACACTAATTGTAAGAGAGTATTTTAGGCGCTCTGGAGGAGGGTGCAGAACTTTTATGGAGTTTATGGAGCAAGGAGAAATTAATATCGTCATTTAAATTAGTTTCGCTACAGAAGTACTCACGATCAGTTGAACATTATGGTTCTTTCGCAAAATACCATAATTTTGAATGGAACTTTTTTTGCTAAAAAGAATTGGCCTCAATTTGTTTGAAAAGACGAGAATTGTGGATGAGTAGTAAAAATCGCGTGTACTTCTCTAGAGAATCTATCTAAGAAGTTACAGTAAACATTTCAAGTCGATCGGATGAAAACTGCCCCAATTACGCGTTCCTCCGATTTAAAAAATCGTGGTTTCAAGAAAAACGCGTTTAAAATTTCCAACCTTATTTAGGGGCTATCATCCACACGACGGAATGGAAGTTCTCATTCGAATTCTGGGTGTACCCACGTCGATATTTTGATAGTAGGTTTTCAGTTAGGTCGTTGTACAACGACTGGACTAAACGACTCCAAATTGCCAGTTTCGCCGTCTAGGCTGTTTCGGAGTGCTCGGAGGCGCAGTGGAAAATGGTCTCTAAACATTTAAAAAAAATCGCTTATAATTCCTTTTATATATCATTTTGATGATATTCATATAGAATCTAAGCTAATAAAAAAAACGCCCAACATTTTTTTTCTACCCAGATGTAACGTTTTAAGGGAGGACACCAGTGTAAAATTTTCGAAAAATCATTTTTTTGGGAACACCCGAAAAATCCTTTGAACCTTCAAAAATATAATGCATAACCGTTTATAGCTGAAAAAAAACAGTTTTACAGTGGTTTTCGAGCTATTTTTGAGGGGAGTCTCCAAGCGCTGAAAAGTGTCTTCGGCAATGCCACTCCGGTAGACGCAGTTCTCGACTCTTGTAAGTCTATTATCTTGCGAGAGAAAGTTACCGACTAAAAATAGTTTTATTTTCTACCAATAGGTGGCATTGGATTACGGGGAAAACATGCCATCAGCTATAGCGTCTATAAAACCGTTGACTTCAAACACGTTTTTCTCAAAAACATGTTTTTGAAATCGGCACGCAGCTGAACTCAAACAATTTTCGTCCAATAAACTTGAAATGTTAACTGTAGCTTCTTAGATTGCTTTAACAGTCAAGTACGAGCGCTTTTTTCCATTAATTGAAAATCGTATAAAAATATATCACCTTTTACATGAAAATTATGGTAGAACAAACGAACTTTTTTCAAACCCGTCTCTATTTTTTAATTTCCCCCTGTACTTGAGTGCTAAAACTGATATAATTAACGAAAATATTTCACTCTTAGTTCCAGGATTAAATTTCCGCCAGTTCTACTGCGTGCCCGCGAAGAGGGTTGGCTGAAAACCAGTAGTGCTATAGCGACTCGTACGCCGCCATTTTGTATTTTTTCGACAAATAACATTTTTTTAATATACTTCAATATATACCTAATAAAGCCGAAAAGTTCTTTTGGCCATGTATTTTATTCCTTTCTTCAAAAAGAATTCCAAAGAAAACGGTCAAAAATGGCCAGCTACAGTGGTGTCCTCCCTTAACCTCTATAGAAAACTATTTTTTTATATTTAGATAACGACAAAGATATGAAATTGGCAAATACGTTCGTTCGGTTTTGTCTTTTATTCCGCTCTAAAAAACCGAACGAACTTATTCGCCACCGCAATACAATGGGCCACTACTCCACGTATTTCGAATTTCGTATATAGTTTAATCTGCTCGTTCTAATTGGCTGAATACCTCCGGCGCGATCTCGTCGAGTCCCGATAAACAAATTCCAACCTCAAATGTACAGACGCAAAAAAAATGACCGATGTACACGTATAATTTTCACACGAGTAATATTCCAGGGATTTCCTTTTCATCCCTTGACGTAGATGCGGCCTTTGATCTGGGATCCTCATAGGACGCGAGCCAACCGCTATACGCTCGATCGAACGGCCTCAATTACTCGATCCGTCCGGAGTGACGCTGTTGGAGCTACGAAACTCAAACGGGCAAAGGGACAGGACGAGATCACGAGGGTCTCCTCATTCGCTACGCGAAACCCAATGAAGAAGCTACAAGTATCAAAGTGCGTGCGTTAACCGGCACAGGTAAACACTTGCATTCTCGTGTGACTCTTCTCGCTGACACGATTTTCACGGCAGCCCCCCCCCCCCCCAGACGCAAAGTCGCGGACAGTGGGTCGTTGGGTCAACGAGGCGCTTTTATTCGCACTCGAGAAGATGCGGCCGACTTGTCGTGACGGTGGTAGTGGGTAGCAGCAGCTATACAGGGTCCGTGGAGACGAGACGTGGGCCGTTCTCACTGTGGTCCATGGCGTTGAACAGCCGGTACACGGAAGGACCGCGGGCCACGTACCAGCGGGAGAAGAGCACGAGCCAATAAAGGACGGCGTCTGTGCAGCCAGACCGGGGCTATGTATAGAGAGAGAGCTTTCTCCGAGAGGGAGAGGGAGAGAGAGAGAGAGAGAGCTCGTGCTGCCGAACGTTTGAGCACCATGCGCGCTCCGCTCGAGTGGAGTTGTCGAGTAGCGTGTTATGTGGCGTGGCGAGTTATCCGAGTAGAGAGCAACGTCGGCGATGGACTTTAACGCGGCGGGATTTTGCCCCGAGCCGAGAGCGAAATTCACTCTCTTCGAGCGCGCACACACGCACGCCCAAGTATACACATATATACACGGGCTCCGAGTGCCCGTGAGAGAGATCGAGAGACAGACCGGAAGAGCCGGAGGAGGACAATGAGATACAAGTGTGGAAAAAGACGCAAAGCCGGATCGCGGCAAGGGTCAGGGCGTGATATCTGAATTCCTTTTTCATTCGGTCTCACTCGCTCCTGCTTTTCTATCCCTCGAGGGGAGCAAGATTCTTCGGCGTTGCGGTTGTGGCACGTATAGGGCGCTTTCCGCGTCAACTTTTCCCTCGTGGCGTCCGTCCCGCTTGTTTGGGTTCGTGGCTGCGTCGGCCGCCCCGGCTTCATTTCTCGTTGTCGCAAATTGACGATACTACACTGAGAAAAAAAAACC
This sequence comes from Ophion ellenae, assembly GCA_963210295.1. NCBI lineage: Eukaryota > Metazoa > Arthropoda > Insecta > Hymenoptera > Ichneumonidae > Ophion > Ophion ellenae. The sequence goes on along the minus strand of OY723391.1, from coordinate 29,639,059 downwards.
AATTGAATCAAAAAAATATATTGGTTGATTCAATTAAATATCTGATTGCGGAGTGCCACCGACATATGCGATTGTTACAATACTATGAAATGTTGGAAAATGTGATTGATTCAAATAACATATTATTTCATTTGAAAATCTCTTCTGTTCTCTGAATATCTACATTATCGTTCTAATAAAATTATATTCTATTGAAATCATTATATATACAATCCGTAGATGTATGGATGAAATAATTAAGCGGTTGCTACAACATGTTTTATTTCGTACAAAAATATAATGAATAAAATGAATTATTTCTTGACTACATCGAAACGAATATGCCATGCGACATAAGTTTTTCAATTTGTTTTAAATCTTAAATAAAAAGTGAGCATTAGAATGATCATCCACGATAATAGTGGAGAGAATATCAGATATCCAATGGAATATCCATGGAGAGAATATCAGATATTCAACTGATAAGAACAGATACTAACTTTGATCTTAGCCACAGGCCAAGAACCGATACTCTTTAGACTTTCTCCGGCGTTTAAGTAGATTTTCGGTTCGCGCTACGCTTACGAGTAGCGAGCGCGCGTGCGGCTTCTAGCGGTTACTCCGAGAACTACGGGTTTCCTCACCCCTATAATTTCGGTAGCGCTCAGCCATGATTTGGTTGAATTTTTTCAACCAAATGCGCAAGAAACATTTTATTTTCGCATAATTTTTTAACCAATTCAGACATTTGCTTAATATTTTTCAATCAAAATGAAATATTAATATTTTAACGAATAGTGTGCTTGAAAATCAATATCGGATATGGTGAGAAAAATAAAATCAGATATTTACTCAATAGAAATTTTATCTGGATCAAACGAGCGAAATTCAATTTTTCTTGTGTACTCGAATCAACAATATTCATGTTATGAATTGGAACGCTTTTTTGTTCGTTGCGGAAAATGCATTCAAAACTATATAAATTGTTCGCGATAATTTTTAAGATAGTTTCAATAATATATTGTTCTCGGCTAACAATATATCTTTTGAATGAAAGAAAACTTTCAATTTTATCATGTTATTAAAGTCAATAGCGTTTTGTTTAGACTAATAAACCCAGTTATTTACACCAACAACTTTACAATTGAATCAACGAAATTTCATTTAATAACACCAATGATATTGGATCAATGATTTTTTTTTTCTCAGTGTAGAAGGCTTGGCGATTATTGTCGGCCAGTTTTACCGGTCGAGGTGGGTGGAGCTTCGAATCGTGAATGTTGTACTGATTTTTTTGTTAAATAGACACGTCCATTGAACGTTCAACTGGAAATGAGAAAATATACGTTTTTGAGAAAAATAAACGTTGTACAGCCCCGGACATCGAGACCCAGGACCCCCAAGCGATCAGCAGTGTCAGGGCCCCGCTTTTGAAAATAATTTATGAAACAAAAATGTTACTGTTTTTATTTATTTAGCGTCCCTTGGAAAATTAACGAGCAGACTTAGAAATAACACAGATCAGTATGAAATGATACTTTTAGACACATTATCATTTCAAGTAAAGAGTGTCTCAAAATGAGCTGACATTTTAAATTGCGCGCCATTTCTTTTTGTAGCGAACATAGAGTACTAATCTTTGACAACGAGCATCAGGAAGTATTGAGGTTTACTCATGGAGAATTGCACGATCGAGCGACGCATAGAAATTGTTATTTGCTTCATTGTTATTGGATAGTTATTGCAGACGAAGTTTCATGATCGTGTTATCTCGCGCCGCGGCGATGTGAATTGGCTATCAAGATCGTTCGATTTGGCGCCGTTGGACTTCGTTCTTTGGGGGTTTTACTGAAAGGAAAAGTGTATGCCAATGATCCACAAATCATTACGGAGCTCGAGAAAGAAATTGGACGCACTATTAATAAAACTAGTCCGCAATTATGACAACATGTTATTGGAAATTTCGTCAAAAGAGTGAACGTTTGCAAACAGGGACGAGGTGGCCATTCATCGGATATTTTGTTCTACACATAACCTCCATGTTTGTACCTTATATTGGAATAAAAATATCTGTACTTTTCAAATAAATAATACGTTTTATTGATGTCTTTAAATGTAAGGTCATTTTGAGGTACCCTACATAAGTTTACATCTACATTTCCATGCGACGAACTTTCTTCCCTGCAAAGAAACGGTTGACCTCACTATAGTCCACGAACTGCATTATTTCTGACTATGTACAGCAGGTAAAGTGAATTAAGGGCTTAGGCCACAGTAACGGGTGTAAAATCATGTGCAAATTATGAATTAGGTGCAAAGTATGAATATCAAGCGGTTATAAATTTTTTTTCGATGCACAAAATGTCTGACTACTAATATTTTATTTTGTTCTTTTTTTAGGCGCTCCGCGGCGTGACATTTAGCATACACAGTTTTTTACCTAGAACAAAAAACAAAAATTCTCGTCAATCTACATTAGAATACCTATAGAAGTACGTACGGAATTAAAAAAATATTGTTTTATTCAAAAGTTGTAGGTATTTGAACTTAAGAAATGAATTTTTAGTGAAAAATTTCGTTATAACTGCTCATAAAATGCAAAGTTTTCGATTTATCAGAAATTCCGTACGTACTTCTTTGTGAAATACAATTAGGAACATACCTTTTGAATTTGAAGTAAATCGAGTGAAAATTGTTGAAGTTATTTGTCATGCCAATTGGAAAAAAGTTGTTCGAGACATTTCGAGTAGTCGGCCATTTTGTACATCGGAAAAAAATTTGACAGCTTGATATTCATACTAAATAGATGTGTAATTAGTTTTGTGAGTAAATCACTTTTTCATACGAAAAAACTTGTTAAATGCGCACATGATTTTATACCCGTTACTGTGGCCTAACGCCTGGTGTGGTCTCTTCTGTTGGTCATTTTGAGTCATTATTCACTTTTTTAGCGCTGAAAATGACCGTTCCACCGTGCAGTTTGACCGTGGTGCACACAATAGCATTCGGAGCGCTATTCCCACATTTCGATAAATGTCCAAAAAGCCTTTTTCCATAATGTGTTTATATCACTCAGGGGATGATAACTGTTTTCCCCGTGTAGCTGTTGAAATATCGACAATTTGATGGAGTTTCATACAAAAACGCGAATTCTATTGGCGATAAGCACAGCATGTTTCAGAAAGCGATATACACTAAAATTGCATTCAGGATTTTTTATAAGCAGCTGTGCTGAATTGTTTAGATTTATATATATATATTTTTTTCATCTCGAAAACGATGTAGGAACTTGAGAAAACTTCGAAATTGAACTTTCACAGGATGTGTCCATGTGTAAATAAGATCAAATTTCTTTCATGTTTATCGGTTGAGGCAGTATTGTTGTCTGGAAATTTGAAAAAATCGTTTTATTTCATTTAAATTTATTATTCTACGGACCATTCACTATTCGTCTGTGAAAACCGTTCAATAATACTCATGAAATTATCCGAGTTATAGAAATTATAAGGACTGCGCTCAGGGACCGCGGTCGAGACGCAGTAACTTTGAACGTGTTTTTCCCGAAACTATCCCTTAGAAATCGGCAACCACGATATCTCGATAACCAATTGGTCGATTGAGCTCAGATTTGTCGTGCACCTTCAGTAGACTGTTTTCCAACGTTGGTAGTAGAATTGAGTCGTAATAATTGTTTTTTTCTTCATATAACTCGTAGAATGGTCAGAAGCATAGGAAAAATTGATAATGAAAGTTCAGCATGTCACCATGTTATAAATTTCGTCTCCTGAATCTGGTACCATACATCACAACACTCATACACATTAAAAATATGTTTCGTTTTTTCTTCAGATTCATACAACGTCCACAACACTGGTCGCCAATTGGGGGCGTTTTCCCGGCATCATTGTCAACATACGTACAAAAGTACATAATGATGATTTTTTTTTTTTTTTCAATTTTTGCAAATTCTTGACTGATTTTTAAACATGTGTAGAAAATTTCAGAAAGACAACTAAAACAGTTTAAAAGTCATTCCATGCTAAAAAATCACCTCCGAAACAGCGCTCTAGACAAAAATATTGTCTTGAGGTTTCCTCCTTGAACACTTGAGTCCCTTTTTTCTTCGGCCATCTGGATTTTCAGGATTTAAACTGTTTGACGGTTCATTCATTCTTCACTTCGCTTGTAACTGCATTCTAAGGGTTTTATGACACTCGACCGCAACCTGCACGTTTTAGTGTCGATGTTTTTCTTTCGTTTGTTTTTAATTCATTTAAACCTCCGCGGTCACCCGGGCTCAAAATGACCCCAAGCGCGACTTTAAGCCAACATTACCATAAGTTGTTTGCGGGCAAAGCGACTGGCCTGCCTTCTAACGGTGCTTTGGGGTACCCTTTGTAAGTACTGACTAGGTTCGGACGAATCGTGAACAAATACCTTTTTTGAAACGACCAGCTTTAGCTTTTGAAATGGATCTATTTTTTTTTCTTTGAACTATCACATCTCATGAGGGTCGTTCTAAAATGTTATGATAAAATAATTGAAGACTGCAAAAGTTATGATTTTTTCTAGTGAATAAGAACTTTTTTACGCATTGACCCCTCGCTGATTTTTTTCCGCCATTTTAAAATTCGATTAAAATATAATACCAAGAATGCCACATTTGAGAATGTTTTAATATCCTGAATGTTTTTGAATCATTCGGGACGATACGGTCAACGTGACAATCGTTTAAAGATGGCTGGGGTCATTGTGATCCCTTGTGACCAGCGTGTACAGCTAGTGTGTGTGACCGCGAAGGATTAAAAAAAAAGAAACTTATGTCCTGGAGGTCCTGGAGGATGATGACTAAGTTGCGATGGAATATCCTATGTATATACACCACGAGCCAAAGAGAGAGAAAGAGGGAGAGAGAGAGAGAGAGAGAGAGAGAGAGAGAGAGAGAGAGAGAGGGAAGAACAGGTACACTCGAATCCATTATATCCTTTCTCTATTCAGCTCAACCGTTTTCACGATCTCCTCCCTCGGGCACTCACCCACGTGGACATACACACTTTGAGACTCGACGATTCTCCGTGAGTCCTCTGCTTCCACCTTTCCACCCTTTCTACCTCTCTCTCTCTCTCTCTCTCTCTCTCTCTCTCTCTCTCTCTCTCTCTCTCTCTTCTCCCTCTCTCTCTCTCTCTCTTGCCTAACGCCTACCAACGGAGCTTTCCTTTCCTCGTCTCCGGCTCACTCTCCCTCCGACTATTGCCAACGGAAGCCAACGTCTCTCATCCCCCTTAATGCCATCCTTACGTACTCTCTTTATCTCGCTCACTCGTGGCACGCTCCGCGTCTCGAGCTCTCGCGTTTGGCCGCTCGACTACACTCGGCTACGACGTCACGTCGAGTAGCAAGAGAGAAAGAGAGGCGGAAGCGGAAAGCTTCCGGGACTCGCTAGCCCCAGTGGCGACCTTAGGGCTTTGCTCCAGTGCCCCCCGTTCCCTCTCGAGACTCTCAAGTTCACGACCTGCGACTAAATGCCCGCGACGGGCCTCTTTAGATTACGAGGTTTGCTATACGTGTTAGCCTGCTACGATTTCAAGATTCCGTACCTCACGACTTGGGAAACTCGTGTTGACCTTGAAAACAGAAGACGACGTGAATTATGCTCTTTTGGAATTCATTTACGGGCGATTTTTATATGAGTGAGCTGCAGCATTAGTCAGTAAAAGTCACCTGCATCAGCACGGCGTTACGGCCCCGTGAACTTAGGGGGCGTACGCAAATTACGTAACGCCAAATTTCCCAATTTTTACCCCCCCCCCCCCCCCATGTACCAGGACCGTAACGCCTGGCCGGACCTCTTGCCTCTATTCCGTTACGTAACGGGTGCTTAAGGGGTTAGGTAACGGGTATAAAATCATGTCCGAATTTAACAATTTTTTTTTTCGTTTGAAAAAGTGATTCACTCATAAAATTAATTGAACATCTATTTAGCATGAATATCAAGCTGTTAGAATTTTTTTTTTTTTTCGCTGTACAAAATGGCCGGCTACGAATATTTTCTTTTGCTATCTTTTTTTGCGGCGCTCCGCGGCGTGTCATTTAGCCTCCACAATTTTTGACCTAGAACAAAAAACAAATATTCTCGTCAATCTACATTAGAATACGTAGAGAAGTACGTACGAAATTAAAAAAAAAATTGTTTTATTCAAAAGTGGTAGGTATTTGAACTTAAATTGGAATTGAACTTGAATTTTCAGTGAAAAATTTCGTATAAAACTGCTCATAAAATAAAAAGTTTTCGATTCATCAGAAATTCCGTACGTACTTCTCTGCGAAATGCAATTAGGAACCTAACTTTTAAATTTGAAGTAAATCGAGTGAAAATTGTTGAATTTATGTGTCACGCGAATTGGAAAAAAGCTGTTTCGAGAAAAAAGGGTTTAAAGTTTTACATATGCCGCTGACCGTGCCAGAGGTGGGCTTACGTTATACGCTCAAAGACGGAGAAAAAAATGGTCTTATAAATCGAGTAGTAACTTATTCTTATGCTGATCAAGCACCGTTTGAGCGAGAAAAAAAAACGATTTTTTTGAGAACTCTACTGTAGCCTTAAACCTTACCCCTTAAATTGCGACGGTTTGAACAGTTTTTTCTATTTTCAAGGCCCTGTTTTTATTCAAGCAGTCTGTAAAAATAGTAATTATACAAAATTTAAAAAATCGGCTACGTATAACCTGTCACTGCGATTACCAAAATTGAAAATCGGTTAATAAGTTTTTGCGCATTCACTGGGACGAAGTAAAAAAAAGTTGTTTCGAGAAAAACGCGTTCAAAGTTTTCGGTCCGTTTTTCTTGATATAAAGTTACGTTTTTTTCTAGAATATTGAATGTAATTCGAAATGCATTTCGAATGTACATTGCATTACTGTACTGTACTACAGGTCAACTTACCATTGTTCGGTTGGCCTACGGTGTCCGGGCTAACCTGTACCGATGAATGTGATGCCATCGGTGCAGGTCACCCCGGACAGCGTAGGCCAACCGAACAATGGTAAGTTGATTGCGCAGTTCAGTCCCGTGGATGTAATGCCATCGATGCAGGTTAGCCTGTACAGCATAGACCAAAGAAATTATGGTAAGTTGACAGCGTAGTTCTGTTCAGTGAACGTAATGCCATCAGTGCAGGTTAGTCCATTCCAAATGCACTTCGAATAGATATTACATTCAACGAAGTGTACCATGCTGTCAACGTACCACTATTTGGTTGGCCTACGCTGTACAGACTAACCTGCACCGATGACATCACATTCACCGGACTGAATTACGCAGTCGACTTACCATATTTCGGGTGGCCTACGTTGTTCGGACTAACCTGCACCGATGGCATCATATTCGTCAGTTGGCCTACGCCATCCGGGCTGACCTGCACCGATGGCATCACATTCATCGGTTAGCCTATGCTGTCCGGGAAAACCTGCTTTGTTTTCAATAGGGATTCGCACGTCAGATATTCAGAGATACGTGACAGAGATTCGAAGTTAGACTGACCGTTGATGACCGACGAGATTCGTTCATGGCAGAGATTAAACTTAGTGCGGATGGAGATTTGTCTCTTCCTTATATACTCCCTTTGGAAGCGTTGGTCAAGGGGAAATTTTGAGGTTTTGCTTATTGAAAATCATTTTATTGCTTCCTAGTCGGTAAATTAAGGAATCATCACAGTGAAAAATTCTCCAAAAAATCGTTTTTTTCTTCTTCGTTATTCAATAGTATAGACGGTTATAAACATGCTGTTCAATTTTTGGGGCGAAATTCGAATTATGCCGGGTGCTACAGTCTTTCTCAGAAAAAGGGATTCGACCAGCTGCGTGAAACTTGACGCGGACGGTCGCGTTTTTCTCGAAATGTCGTTTTTTTAAACGGTGTACACTCTCAAAGGAAGAGTTTTCAAGCTATCTGTTTCAAATTTTGACAAAACATTCTTCACGTCATTCTTCATATTGCTATGAAAGCTTTTTTTTTAAATCTTTATATTGTGGTCAACGGAAAACTCGAAGAATACCCTAAATTCCATACTTTTTTTCAAACCGCCGCCATTTTGTCTATTTTGATTAAAATAAAACTCCATAGCAAGATAGCGGCTTTCATACTGATTGATGATCTTTTCACAAATTGTCTTTCAGATAATATTTACGCCCACAGCCGTGTACATCGTGCAGACTCATTTTTTCGAAGACATTTTCAACCGTTAAAAAAATGTTAAAAATAAATAAAAATAAACGTTTAAAGAATTATTTTATGACCTGCATGAGTGCTTTGATTTGACATTAAAGAATCAGACTGATTAGTGTATTTTAACCATCGAAAAAAAAATCGCGAATTCAGCTATTTTTCGGCCTGTTACACTGTGATGATCCCCTTAATGTTGGTCCATGTAATAATCGTAAATTCGGTCCTCTTAGTATCAATCAATTTGATTGGTAACTCATTGTATCTCGTTTCTTTGAAAGATAACTTGTTTCTTTCGTCGATGGTGTGTATTTATGCCTGGTAGGCGATACTGGCTCGTTGCGTATACCATTCATCGGCATTACATTCATCTGTACTGTGTACAGATGATGTGTACTCGTTCGGCCTGGTAATTCTCGGAGTCTTCAAGGTTGCGGGCTTTTGTCATCTGGAAAAGGGTTCCGTTTCCCTGACAGATGTTTTTCATATTGTCCAGATTTATTGGGATTGTGGGGTGAGTGCGATGAAGCAGAGCGTGACGTAACAACGGGCTTTCGACAGTTCCCTTGTGCCCTTGCGCGAACGCTACACTCTAGTGCGTTGGGAAACGAGTCGCTGTGGACAACACTCTGTGTGGTCTTTGTGGAACTGAAAATAGGAAAGTGACAAAGTGTGGGGCGAAAGTGGAAAGGATCGGGTCGGAAAAGCTCGCAAGGGCATACGAAGAAACATCGGAAATAAAAGAAAAATGTGTCAACGTATTACACACGTATACAAAAAAAATTATTCGTGCCGGCAACATTCCTATGATTTTTTGTCAAGTGACAACTGGTAAGACCTATACCAAATATATATTTCAAGTTACTATACAGGGTTTTCAAATGAATTTTACAGTGAGTGTCGGTAGCAGTTCAATTTAAGAAATGTTTCCTTTGTTTTTGTATTATTTGCTATTATAAATTAATTCAGTGATGTCGCCTATCCACTAAAAAAACTGTCATAATACAAAAATGCTGTTTTGAGAAAAACGTATTTTTTCACATTCGTGAGGCTACTGTAATGTCAATATTTATCAAAATTAGCCTGTACTGATTGTATATATTGTGAAATTTATTAACCGTTTGAGGGTTACACATAATAGATAGCCAATAACAATAAAAATCCTACTTGAGATATAACAGTTTTTTAGAGCATGAGCCATATTTCGCGAGCGATTGTTGCGGGTAGTGGTGTATTCAAAAACCTAAAAAAAAAACAATTACAGATTTTATGAAAGATGTTTTTTTTTAATTATTTCGGGAGAGAACTGAAGGATCAAGATAAATCCGTAGAAAATCTTGGCTCCTTTAGTGAAGAGCGGGGAGAACGCTTCCACCAACACAAAAATCATTGAAGATAGGTATCAGGGAAGATGGGACACACACATGATGGCTGATTACGTTTGGAGTTTGATGCGTAACCGCCTCAACAAGTTTCCCACAACAAAATCACCAAAAAGAAGCTTAATCGATGTAAAAAAAATGTATTTAGACTTAAATTTTTCAATAACATTATATTTTACACAAAAGTTGTATATGCTCTTACGTAGAATATCAATATCAAGTGTTAAAATAGGATCAGTATAAAGAAAAGATTTAGAAAAAATATACAGTTTTGCAACCCCAAATCGGCTGTTGAGCTGTATTATCTATTACAATATTGATAAGTTATTTGATATACAATATACTAGCTTTCGTCCGCGTTGATACACGCAAGCAATACAATTTTCCATTTGAACTCTCACCCCCCATTCAACCCTCTTAAGTGTCGGTTTTGAAAAAATCCTTTTATACAAGGAACATCACTTGAGTGTCCGCCTTCGATTTTGTTGAAACCCATACACGTGGCATTGCGAACTATTGGACACGTATTTTTTTCATCGGTGGACATACGGTTTTAAGGGGGGAAACCGCCCCTCAAAGAAAGACGTGTCACCCCTGAATGTAATTTTGTTCAATACTTCCATAGTGGATTTTTCATTGCTTTACATTAGAAGAATTATGGTTTTTATGTCATTCAGATCGGTGAACTGCTTGTGGGTGAAACTGCAAAATCACTCCTCGACACGCCTTCCTTTGAGGGTTGGTTCCCCGCTTAAAACCGTTTTTTGACCGGTAAAAAAATCCGTGTCTTATAGTGTTCAATGTTTTATCACACATAGGGGGCCTCAAAATAATCTGTCATTGTTATTTATTAATAAAACGTATTATTTATTTGTCAAGTACAAATATGTTTAGTTTAATATAAGGTACAAACATGGAGGTTATGTGTAGACAATCCCAAAGGAAGAAGTCCGACGGCGTCAAATCGCACGATCTTGGATGTCAATTCACATCCCCGCAACGCGAGATAACACAACCGTGAAACTTCGTCTCCAATGACTGCAGTAACAACGCAGCAAATAAAAATGTCTATGAGTTGCTCGATCGTGTAATTCTCCATGAGTAAACCTCAATACTTCCTGATGCCAGTTGTCAATGATTAGTACTCTATGTTCGCAAAAAAATGGCGCTTAATTAAAAAAGTCAGGTCATTTTGAGACACCTTTTATACGAGGTTCAACACAATCGAAAGTGGACGCTTAAGGCGGGATATACATTTAGACAGGAAAAAATAAGCAACATTGAGGGATTTTTTAAACTAAGAAATAATCATTCTACAATTATCTAACTTTAGGTATACTTTAATAGTACATTTAAGTATACGAAACAATATTTAAAAATTAATTCATCGTCAAAATGACGGAGCTGTGGCAGAGTGTTACAGCAAGGTTGCCGCGGAAGTTGCGAGTCGGCGTGCAGTCTAACTTCCCGTAGACTTTGATTTGCAAAAAAGTTCAAACATTTTTTCAGTTAGAACATGTATAGTTTCGATATGACGGTAATAAAAATGAAGAAAATGCAAATGTAAGAAAATGGCACGCATTTACAAAAAAAAATCAACATTTCACGCAGCATTTCTGTAAAATGTGGATTAAAAGAGTAGTTTTTTTCCAATTTTTCAAAAACAATTCTCGTCAAGTAAAAGGTACCAATATTATCAATATTTCTACCAAGTTTCAACTCAATCGGCTCAATACGTTTTTGAGTAATCCTGCAGGCCAATTTCGATAATGCAGTTTTGAGAAAGACGCGTTTGAAGTTCACGCCCGCTCCGAATCCGAGCGGCGAGGCAAGCGTTGACGGGCTGTAACGATTGAAGTTTTTCTAATTTCGCTTTGAAACTTTAAGAAAATATTCTACATACATAGTTCTATCGTTTAACCCTTTAACTGCCATTGCAGCAAATTTGCTACGTTCACTTTGACCCCGTCGGTAAAAGCGTAAAGACGCTATAGCGGACAAGCTACTTCACAGTTCCATCAATCTATGCTAGATGCAGCTACAAATGCCGGGACAGCTTGAAATTCAAACGTAAACATAGGAATTATGTTAATATGCCAACAATGTTGTCGTGAAAATTTATGAAGCTTGCCCCAGCACTCGATCTGCTGCCCATTTTTGTCCAAAATTAAGTAAATCGACATTCTTGAAATTTTTTTGATAGAATTGTATAAAGAAAGCTTAAGACGGAATGACACCTCATCGCGGTCGGTATGGTAGAACAATTATAGATACCCAAAAATCTCTGAAACGGCTCTTCAGATCCCGTCGAAACTTTGCCAAACGACGTCAAATAGATAGACGAACAGCTGTCTGCCCCTCAAATTCTGTGAATTTAAGGAAAAAAAACGTAAATTGGCTTATAATAAGCCAATCTACGGTTTTTTTTTTCAAATCCAGAAAATTTGAGGGCAGACAGCTGTTCGTCTATCTATTTGACGTCGTTTGGCAAAGTTTCGACGGGATCTGAAGAGCCGTTTCAGAAATTTTTGGGTATCTATAATTGTTCTACCATACCGACCGGGATGAGGTGTCATTCCGTCTTAACTGGACGAACTAGGCTTTGAAGATTTTTTATTGAATTAGAATAACAGTTCGAACCGAGCGGGCAGTAGCAAATTTGCTATAGTCCGAAAATACTACTTCCCAGGCCTTTATCGACAAAATTATGGTTGGACATTCATATTTAACCCTTTTTTTTAGCTATACTACCAGAGAAAATGGTTTTGAGCCATCCAGAAATAGGCGTGGCCGTTAAAGGGTTAAAGAAGAACCAAAAATAAATCGATTTTTTGATCGTTGTAAACGTATATTCCGCCTTCAGTGATGTGCCTTGTCAGTGCACCTTCACACCTTTTGAGGAGCATATCTTCCAAATTTCATATTTCTATCTTCAGCAGTTTAGGCTATGCGTTGTCTATATGTCAGCCCGTTAGGTAATCGTTTTATATGCATAGATGATGATATTAATGAAGATTATTTATTATCGTAAACATTATTCTATGTTACATATATTCTATATAGTAATATCGACAAGAAATACATGATATTATGAAGATGATATGTTAAAGTTTCTTTGGGATACTTACAATTGCATCCAATGGGAATAGCCCGGCTCTTTAAATAATCCACAACGAAGTGAGCATGTGCTACGAACGATGCGGTACGGGCAGCAGGTGAATATGGCTTGGCTGCAATCGAGTCGCGGGCTTAACGTGGCGAACGACACCGCGAGACCACTTGTGGCAGTGCAAGAGACTCCATCTCGCAAGTGTAAACCTCGATCGTTTTACATTGTGCCCAAAACCACGTTGGTCATCGATTTCCGGCCACCCTAAAGCCATAGAGCGAGAAAGTGATAGTAAAGCAAGCGAACAGATCAAGATATTTCAGCAAAAAGAATAAATGAAATTAATCAAATGTTACCAAAATCTCTCAAGGAATTTTCGATACACAGCTGAGTTTCAATTTATCTCAAAATTAGGGTTATGATTCGCTGTGGAAATTCTTTCACCGCAACGTTTATAGGCACGTCGTGAAGATTCGAAAATACGTGTAAACACACATCCGGAGAATACGCGCAAAACGTGAACGAGACTGACACACCGATCTCGTAATTTCATTCGCAATTCAAAAATAACTTCGTACAAACGGAATTTCGAATATCCCTGCGATAATATTTGAACATTCCACAGAGCGAAACGCGCTTGACAATGATGCTTGCACGTTTTAATAGAACCAAATACGTAAATATAATTGGAATGTGAGCGTTGAATAAAAAATGCCATACCATTTAAATATGCCATTGTTAATGAATGCCCAAATATTGTTGAAGAATTTTTAACGATAACAATGGCCTATCGGTACGAATGCCCACAATGGCAAATATTTGATGAAAAGTAAAAGCTATTGCATGACGATAATTAAAATGAAATAGATGGAAAAATAATGAAAAGCTGGCGGCTTCAATATCATTTGCGCTGACGAGAGTAAATGGGATGAGAGACAGAGGGGAATATTCGCCTTTGGAAAAAAGGCGAGACAGAGACAGGGGATTCTAAATTCGAATTAACGAAAGGCAATTTTCTAGTTACACTAAACTTCCGCCTAATGGCCTCGATGCTGGAGCTCGTAAAAAGCAACGACCCTCTCCTTTACTCACTCCCTCTTCTCTCTCTCTCTCTCTCTCTCTTTCTCTCTCTCTCTCTCTCTCTCTCTCTCTCTCTCTCTCTCTCTCTCTCTTTCTCTCTCTCTCTCTCTCTCTCTCTCTCTCTCTCTCTCTCTCTCTCTCTCTCTCTCTCTCTCTCTCTCTCTCTCTCTCTCTCTCTCTCTCTCTCTCATCCTTCCCTGCTCGATCCCTGCACCCGTGAACCACCCTCCGGTCCC
>OY723391.1:29572695-29624853 GCA_963210295.1 Ophion ellenae | reverse complement strand
GGGGGCCACTATTTTTCCTTCAGAATTTTATCAAGAAACCAAATATGTTCACACACTAAATTTCGAGATGATCGATCGAGATTCAGTATAAAGAATCGACAAAATAGAAATCGCAATGTTTTAGGCTAGAATCGATAAGAAAAACGGTGCAAACAGTTACTCCCTATAAAAGGTGCTCAAAATGATGGCCACCTTTTTCAAAGCACGCTTGCAATCTGATTCTCATTCATTGTATTGTCTTATTAATCACGTCAGTCTGTATTAACGAGCAGGCTCTAATTGAGGTTTCAATAGTTGAATACTAATAAAAAATTCAGGTAAGTCCGTACGGCTTTGTTCACATTATTCGCAACTAAGAATCTCATCAATTTCAGATCAGTTAATCAGACAATACAATCAATGCGAATCAGATTACAAACGTGTGTTGAAGGTGGTGACAATTCCAGTGCTTTTTATAGGAGTAAATGTTTTCACCGTTTTTTTAAATCGATTCTATACTAAAAAACATTGAAACATTGAAATCTCTTTTTTGACGATTTTTCAATACTAAATCTTGATCGATTATCTTGAAATTTGGTGTGTAAACTTATTTTTAGTTCATGATAAAATCCTATGAAAAAATAGTGGTCCCATTTAAAAAATGAAGGGAAGTTTAAAATCTCCCGGGCCGGGTTGAAATTCCGAACTTCGAATGATCGGAATGCTCAAAAATCCGGAAGAATACTACTCCGAAAGATCAAAACTCCGAAAGACTTTTGCACGAAAGACCAAAACTCCGAAAATCTGAACACCGTCAAAATAATTCGACTATGGAAGTTTTAAAAGTTTCAAAATTTTCAATAAATCGACGAACTATTACAAGAATTTTCTTTTATTAAGAAGTGATTTTACCTCAATTTGAAATTTGTCTAGACAATGTTCTACATTCTACATCATTTACAGTCAACTGTGTAGACTTTCGCTGGCATGATCTTGACGAACCTTGTGATTTCGGAACATTAAAATTAGGCATTTTAAAAAACCGTCGGCGCATTTAAAGTTCGGAATGTCAACCCGGCCCTCCATGTCAAGATCATTCCAGCGAAAGTCTACACAGTTGACTGTAAATGATGTAGAACGTATAACATTGTCTAGACAAATTTCAAAATGGACGCAAGATCACTTCTTAATAAAAAAAAAATTCTTGAAATAATTCGTCGATTTATTGAAAATTTTGAAACTTTTAAAACTTCCATAGTCGAATTATTTTGACGGTGTTAGATTTTCGGACTTTTGGTCTTTCGTGTAAAATTCTTTCGGAGTTTTGATCTCTCGGGGTACTGTTCTTTTGGAGTTTCGAGCGTTCTGACCATTCAAAGTTCGGAATTTAAACCCAGCCCCAAATCTCCGAGGCGCTCCATCTGGATGAACCTCATAGCGACCACTCGATGACCTCCTTCCAACTAAGCAACTATTGCAGGAAAAGTTTTCTCCTAACTATAATAAATCAGAAAAAAATGTCTACTCCTAATAGTTGTAGCTTCACCCGGTATATGTATATATATATCTACTTATCTATTCAGATTGTGCAACCCGAAAATTCCAATAAATTCCATTTCATTATAATCATCACCATCATAAAGATTCAGAATATGAACATCGGTATATTCACCATTCAAAATTGCTTACAATAAAAATGGACGAATTTCGGAGCGACCGCGATCAAGATTTCAATCAATAAGGCGTTCCTGATTTAGCCAATGCATTTCGTTCGCCTAATGTTCCTGCTCACAATTGGATGTATTTCGCTACCGAATTTATATTCATGCAAATTTTCCTCGTGGGGATTACGGGCGGATTGCCGATCGTTACTAAATTACCGAGCTAATTTTCGCGACCTTGACGTATTCCTTAGATGTGAAACTCTAATAACTGACATCGTGAAAGTCTTTTGCGCACGCGTATATATAATGGATGTGCAATTTCCGTTATATATGTAGTCGTTAAAAATTCATAACGCATACTCGCACATTTGCACGATATATAACGTGCATGCGGAAAGGTAGTGCATGGGAAAAACAGAAAGAGAGAGAGAGAGAGAGGCCAGACGGAACACTGTGGCGCAAGTTTCGAGAGAGTCCCGTCGCGCGCGCGCATCTCATGGGAATCAATATCCGCGAGTCCTCCACCTCTCTCTCTCTCTCTCTTACTCTTTCTCTCCTCCTACCCCACCTTTTCCCTCTTTACTCACTTTATCCTCCGCTTCGTCCAGGCCGAGCACCCCTACCCCCCCCCCCCTCCCCCCTCTCTCTCTTTGATACCGCCCCACTGCCGATAAACGTGATTTAGAGAAGGAATGGCTCTCTGTATGTGTACATAAAAGTAGAAAGGGGTTGAGAAAAAGAGGAAGAGGATGAGTTTTTGCTCCTCTGAGCTCAACCTACTCCTCTCGTACTCATATTTATAAATTTGCACACACACACATTGTATTTTTATATTTCTTTCTCCCCCCCTCCCTCTGTCTTCCTCTCCATGCTCCCTTCTCCCTCGCTCGCACTTTTTGCCCATTGACGTTTACCTATTTGCCTTTTTTTCACTTCTATCTCCTACTTCCACAACATTGTAGTCTTTCTCGTTCCCCCTCCTCTATTCTGTTTTTTTCCTCCCTGTCGCCATCCCATTCTGGTCGACCCACATCTCCCCCCGCTCTCTCTCTCTCTCTCTCTCTCTCCTTGGGCAGTCGCCCCATCCAGACGCGTACACAAATATGCACGGAAAACTAAGCACAACATTCAATTTGTGCGTCAAGTTTGAACGAAATGAAATTCGTAGTCGCGGCAACGTGGTACGTCCTGAACATTTTTTGAACGCCATCATTCAGCCCTTAACCTTCTTGTGTCGATCCTCTTCGGTGGGAGCACTTCGAAAAAACGTATTTTTTGTTCTACTGTCTCGTAACAAGAATCGCACCGTAAGTAGTAACGGAATCGCTAGACGAATGCGAAAAATCCTCACGCATTTCCTCTGATTCCCGAGGGCTGAAGATTAAACATTGACATTGTGCTGATCTATGTGATAGAGATGAAAGCTCGTGAAGAGAGGGAGAGAGGAGAGTAAAACAAAATTCGTATCAATGTAGATCGATTCGTTGAATCCACGGTGCAATGAAATATTCCGTATCCTCGTAGAATGATGCTGATAAAGGAAGAGCAGAGAGAGACGGAGGATCCACGAGGGGTTGAATTTTGAGGGTGGTACAGGCAGAGAACAAGAGACAGGGACGGGTTTGGCATAGAGTACGAAAAAGAATTACAAGCCATTTCAATCACGTTTCCAATTTCATTCCCTCTCGACAACGGCGGCCCGCACCTCAGCTAAAACACACCCCCGTGGTCCTTTGATCCCTTGAGGAATACTCCAAGAGGATGCATCCCGGGATTACTCGAGCGTGATGAGCTTCAATTCGAGAGGACGAGAGTCGAGATCGATACAATCTTTTCTTTCTGTTTTTTTTTTTCAAACGTAATAGCATTTTGGGATGATTTTGTCCCGCCATCACGTGCGACGACGAACGAATGTTCTACTTATAAATATAATAATGTTTAACTTCCATTTGTCCACGAATATTCCCGGATTTTGGAGTATAAATGTGGGATTGGATCCAATGCCGCCTAATAAACAAATGCACGCTCCTTTTGATCCGTTGTCAGCATGCAAAAAATACAAGAAGTCAGTCAACATCGGAAAGTCAAGGAGAAAAGACGTGGAATTGTATTTAATATTTTAAACAAATAAAAGTTCATTTAATTCGCATAATTCAAAGTTGCCTCTTTGTGTCAGTCTATTCTCCATTCTCTGAATCTCCCAATAACCCTAAATAAATGCGGAGGTTTCGAAAAGAGATTTGAAGCATTTCTTCGTACGCTTCTTGGGCGCAACACTCGGGGTTTCACAATCCCACCTCTTGACTTTTCAGTCCACAATCGTCAGTTTCCTATTTCCAGGTTTTCAGAGACCCGGGAGTGTTGCCCACACACTCGTTTCTGAACCCAACCGTTCAGAAATTTGTTAGGGAGTCCCCAGATCCTCCCACACCCCTATAGGGATTTGATAAGAATATCGCACGTAGGGAGTCCACATTGGAAACCAGCTGGATTCCGCGCTACTCCCCGACTGACGTCGTTTGACAGTTTTTTTTATTGAAATTCTCAACTGGCATTCGTTGGGTCTCCGGAAAAAATATCCTTTCGTGATCCTGGGCACAAATTTATTGAGGAGTCCCGAGATGCATCCGCATCTCTATAGGGATTTGTTAGAGACAC
Organism: Ophion ellenae; assembly: GCA_963210295.1. NCBI lineage: Eukaryota > Metazoa > Arthropoda > Insecta > Hymenoptera > Ichneumonidae > Ophion > Ophion ellenae. The sequence goes on along the minus strand of OY723391.1, from coordinate 29,620,552 downwards.
CGCACATAGAGAGTCCTCATTGAGATCCAATTCGATTCTGCCCGATGAACGACGTTTGAGAATTCTCACCACATTTGAATCGAAAATATATGAAAAGTCACGAGAAAAACTCGGCGTGTTGAAACTACTATGTCAAAGTGCAGTAAAATAAAGAACAGAAGATAATTACAGTGGATTTTCAGGGATGTGATTCAAATCGACTTTTAAGATTTACTTTCTTAAGCCATTTATATTCGAAAAACCTCAAACGTTACAGCCCGTCAACGCTGTGCCTCACCGTTCGGATTGGGAGCGGGCGTAAACTTTAAATGCGTTTTTCTCAAAACTGCATTATCGAAATTGGCGTGCAGGATTACTCAAAAACTATTAAGCCGATTAAGTTAAAACTTGGTAGAAATATTGATAATATTGGTCCCTTCTACTTGGCGAAAATTGTTTTTGATAAATTGGAAAAAAACTTTTTTAATCCACATTTTACAGAAATGCTGCGTGAAATGTTGATTTTTTTTGTAAATGGGTGCCATTTTCTCAAATTTGCATTTTCTTCATTTTAATTACCGTCACATAGAAACTATACATGTTCTAACTGAAAAAAATGTTTGAACTTTTTTGTAAATCAAAATCTACGGGAAGCTAGACTGCACGCCGATTCGCAACTCCCGCGGCGACCTTCCTGTAACACTCTGCTAGAGCTCCGCCATTTTGATGATGAATTAATTTAAAAAAAAATTGTTTCGTATACTTAAATATACTATTAAAGTATACCTAAAGTTTGATAATTGTAGAATAATTATTTCTTAGTGTAAAAAATTCCTCAACATCGCTTATTTTTTTCCTGTCTAAATGTATATCCCGCCATAATCCCATTTATCGGATATTGTGTTCAACACATAATCTCCATGTTTTTACCTTATATTAAGATAAAAATATTCGTACTTTTCAAATAAATAATACGTTTTATCGATAAATAAATATGTCAGATCACTTTGAGACACCCTTCATTTCGTTTAGAATATTCAACGTAGAGAATGCGTTGGAACTATGAAGAATCGTATCGGACTCTGATAATGGGGCGATTCAAATTGGATTCGTACATTATACGGTGTATCAAAGTAAATTATCCATAATGTACTTTTGATAATTTGATGTACAAAACACATTTCATAATGTGTTTGATAATGGGGGAATTCAATGGGGGGATTCAAATTGGATTCGTACATTAGATCCCAATGTGGAATCCCGATTAGAAACGAACGTACCAGGGTGACGTTTTATTATACGATTCCAATGCGATGACCCATTGGATCCCTGTCAGGATGTGGGTACAAGAATGGGAATCCAATAGAACCCCTACGACAATTCCTGCACGGGCACTGTTGTGTCGCATTTGCAGGAGGGCACAGGGAAACCGGGAAAACCCTCGGTCGATACGGACGATCCGGATTTAATTTCAGTTGCGGTTACCATCTGAAATTCAGTAAAACCACCTGAGAACTTGGTGTGCGAGTCGGTGGGTGGTCAAGCGGTCACCTATCCAAGTATCGGCCCCGGTCAACAGCGCTTTCATTACGGTCGCGTCGCTCATTTTCGTGAGTTCTCTGTAGAAAAAGAAGACTTTCGTTGAGGCCTTAGGCCACAGTAACGGGTATAAAATCATGAGCGAATTTAACAATTTTTTTTCGTATGAAAAAGTGATTCACTCATCAAATTAATTACACATCTATTTAGTATGAATATCAAGCTGTTAGAAAAAATATATATGTTTTCGATGTACAAAATGGCCGACTACTAATATTTTCTTTTGTTATCTTTTTTTTAGCCACTCCGCGGCGTGACATTTAGCATCCACCATTTTTTACCTAGAACAAAAAACAAAAATTCTCGTCAATCTACATTAGAATACCTAGAGAAGTACGCACAGAATTTAAAAAATATTGTTTTATTCAAAAATTGTAGGTATTTCAACTTAAGAAATGAATTTTCAGTGAAAAATTTCGTTATAACTGCTCAAATACTGCTCATAAAATGAAAAGTTTTTGATTAATCAGAAATTCCGTATGTACTTCTCTGCGAAATGCAATTAGGTACATAATTTTTAAATTTGAAGTAAATCGAGTGAAAATTGTTGAAGTTATTTGTCACGGCAATTGGAAAAAAGCTGTTTCGAGAAGTTTCGAGTAGTCAGCCATGTTGTACATCGAAAAAAAAATATATTCTAACAGCTTGATGTTTATACTAAATAGATGTGTAATTAATTTTATGAGTAAATCACTTTTTCATACGGAAAAAAATTGTTAAATTCGCACACGATTTTATATCCGTTACTGTGGCCTAACCCCTTAATGTAACATTGAAGTTTTGAAATACAGGAAAATTCCCAAAGAGGAACAACTCCGTTAGATGTGCACAGGCACGTTTTATGATTGGTATCGAGAGTTGGCTCTTCGCGCAGATTTTTCGATATTATTTGCCAACTGACGGGGTAGCGCTGCTTCGAAAATTCACCGAATCCTCCATCAAGATGCACTCTGATATATGGCACCGGAGCCCAAAGAACAACTCTTAAAAAAAAACGCTCCCATTTGCCCTTCCCACTCTTCTCGTCATCTTTCCACCGGGTTCCTATGCTCGTCCAGCAGGCAGAAAACACTACATCTGCGTGTATATTCAACGCTGAAACTTTTCTTCAATAGTTACACTAGCATCCATTAACGTTGTGCTTTGATCTTGCCCTAAAAGGCTTACATCGAGTCACTTTCGGCACCCGAGAAATATTACCGACAGAGAAAGAGCCCAACGCGAATGGGACCCCGTCGGCACAGGACGTTCAACGTCGAATCTATCGGGGCTTGGCTCCTCTCGTTTCTTTGCTGAATTTTTCCGAGACTCCTTTGAAACTAATGTTCATTCACAATTTTTTCCAAATTTTCACCACGGATAGTTTTCGAGATAGGATTTTTTTAATTGCCGCACGCCCTTCGCTCCTCGTGAAATATTTTTTTTTCAATGAAAATTCATCATCGAGAAAGTTATGTGGACGGATATTAACGTACGTTCGATGCGCGGCTGAGGCGATCTCCGATATGGAGCACTTTTCCACTGTTTCCCTGTGCCCTCGTGCAAATGTGACACAGTAGCGCGTTTAAAAGCGAGATATAAAAATATTCGAAATCAAATCTTCATAGAAGACTACCTCACGTACAAACTTGGACAGATCAAAATGTACGAAAAACTCGGGTGACAAGGATTTGACACGAAATTTCCCATGCATATTCACGAGAATCCAAGAAAAATTCAATTCCACGTTTCGTCAGCTCGACTCTGTCATTAATTTTACTTCTCTTCCTTGCTCTCTACCATGGAAATTCTTTTTTTTTCCTACATCCAAACTCTCGTGTATCCTTTTTAGGTCTCTCTACTCTCCGTGTACCTCCTGATTATAATGATAATGTCATGTATTCTTCGCGACGTTTCGGTATGATTTCGTGTTGCGAAAAAAAATGAAAGAGTTGAAGACGATATTTCCAATTTTATTTTATTTTTTTTAAAAATTGAACTCATCAATTATTTGATTGCATACAATTCACTTGATATTGTTTTTGTCCACATGGCCAATATTGTACACGATCGCGTAGGTTATTTTCGAAAATAATGTTCTGGTTACAAATCGTCCCTTTTTCTCCGTCTGTCTCATTACTCTTCGCGAATTTTTCTGTATTTATGGTTACAGCGTCGCCACACAAATCGCCTCCGTGTCTAGTAATAAAAAACAAAGGGGAAAAAAGAATTTATACCCCGGGGCGTGTATCTCTCGCCAACCCTTCCTTACACTAATACATAACGCGCTCCGTGTCAAAGCAACCCCTTCGTTGCTCCAACGAATGTTCTTTTTTTCCTCGCCCAATGCCTCACAAATAGCCCGAAAATATAAATATCAAACATTTCTGTGATTGGGTAAAAATTCAGTAAATTCCACCGAGTTGAAATAAAAAAGTATATATGGCCTTTTTTTCTCTCCGTACTCGAAATTATTTCGTCGATCGATCGAATATTTCTCAGGTTAGCACGGTCGATAAAAGTTGGAGGCGAACGGAAATGGGAAGAGGAAGAAAAAAAACACTTCACCAGCCACGAGAATGGGGGGTGATTCGATGAGACACGGAACGACCCGTGCATACGTAGCTGAGCTTTTCATTGTGATTATACTTTCGTGCATTGAATATTCCGAGCGACGATTCAGTGTTTTTATGCCAAAAAAAAGAAAATAGGGATGGGCTCTCGATCGATCCTTGAATTTTCCACGCTTATTCTACGGCAATATGAAGCAAATAATACAAGAAAAGCATTCCAATCGCATAAAAAAATCCCGACAAAATATTCATTCGTCTACTTCAGGCGCAAAAATAATTCTCGACCACAAAGTAATTACTCGAACGAATCGTGCCGTGCTTAGGAAAAAACGAAGACAAGGAAAATTAGGATAAAAAACGGGGTCGGGGATATTCCGGGTCAGTGAGCAGCGTTGGCTTGAGCCAATACTTGGATGGACGAGCGTTCAGTCGCGCACTGCTTGCGCACCGTGAGAGATGCAGTTTTTCCGAGTTTTCAATCGAAACCTAACTGAAAATCAATGGAAATATAGTCACCTCTATTAGCGCAGATTTTCCGCAGTTTCCCTGTGCCCTCGTGGACCAGAAAACGAGCGCAGTGAATAATACTTTGGCTCTTGAGAAATGGAAGTAGCAGAGTGATAAATGCGGGTTATAAGTGAAAACGATGTAATCATAAGGCCTTAGGCCACTCTAGAGGCCGAAAAAATAGACTTTTTGGGGATTTTTTTTTCAGAAAAACCACAAAATAAATCCAGATTACAAAAAAGGATGTTTATCATACATATCAGTGACTGCATATAATAATTTTTTGAAGCGATTATTTCCAAAATGGCGGCTGTACAGCGTTTTTGCGATGACGCATCCGTTTTCCCAGGGTCCACGGCCGGACAAAGAGTTCCTGTATTTTTTTTTATTATAATGAGCCAATGAATTTTCTTTGATTATATATAATAACTGCTATAGAAGTACGTAGGATTTTTTCGATATATTGATTTTTGGCCAAATGGCGCACTTCTAACGTGGAAAGTGAAAAATTTGTCTAAAAAATCGTCAGATAATTGTTAATAACAAATGAACTATGCAATATGAAAAAAAAATCCTACGTACTTCCAAAGACAATGTATTTTTAAAGATACATTTAACATTTCAAGTGAATCGGTTAAAAATTGTCCGAGTTATGCTCCCGGCCAACTTAAAAAATGCAGTTTTCAGATGAACGCGTTTGAAGTTTTGAGTAGTCTCGCTGCGGACCAGGCAGCCTTGTACTAAAATTCGAAAACCGAGTATTTTCTCCGGTCATAATCTTTTGGGACATCATTTTTGAGGTCCTAGGGAACTATTAAAAAAAAATCGATTTTTCGAAAATTCCACAGTGGCCTAACCCCTTAAAGGCTTGCAAGGGCATACAAAGCAGCATTGGGAAAACGCTATTTTCTTTAGCCCAAAAAACGGTACGTCCCGTGCGGAAAACTGATAGGGCATCCCTAATAAAAATAAGGGCCTTTCAGGGCTTTCCTAGTGCTTTCCCTAGTAGGGATTTCCACAATGGGCCCAGACTTGGCCATTATCGGGATAAACTTGTAGGGATTTCCACAATAGGCCCCGACTTGGCCATTATGGGGATAAACCTGTAGGGGTTTCCACAAAAGGACCCGACTTGGCCATTATAGGGATAAACCTGTAGGGATTTCCATAATAGGCCCCGACTTGGCCATTATGGGGATAAACCTGTAGGGGTTTCCACAAAAGGACCCGACTTGGCCATTATAGGGATAAACCTGTAGGGATTTCCACAATAGGCCCAGACTTGGCCAGTATAGGGATAAACAAGTAGGCCTCAATAGGCCCAAATCAGGATCAAATAATATTATCGAACGCAAATTGGGAAAAAGCGTAAGGGCATTAGTAAATAAAAAATCAACGATGAACACAAATATGCAGACAAACATCAGACAGTATTTATTTATCAAATTAAAGAAACCTTTTACATAGATACAAACAATTACTCATGGTTTCACTCATACATGGAGCTAGCGCATAAGTGTGAACAGTCCCAACCGGTTTTCTCGACATTTTTATAACAACTCATTTCCGCTCAATACTCATCATAGGGAAAATTATTTCTTCTGAAGACTTCGCTGATATTTCCCATTCATAAACTTTATCTGACTGTGTAGGATAAGTAAATAAATTGGTCTTTGTTTTCCAGATCTTTCCCTCAATGGAAATAGATTCTAGTGATTCTGTAGACCCATAAATTTTTTTATTTCTACTACACATCCATTCCTTAGAATGGATTATTTTTTGTATTAATTTTGTCATGGCAGTTTGTCATAAATGCTCACATGCAAATACGCAATCACATTTCTACGCGCGCACACATACACACACATGTATTCGCACCCACACCTATGTACATGAACAATTACATAAAAACAAATACAGATATACCCTGACGCATTTAACAAACACGTATATCCACTGATACGGATATTTTATGGCGCTGAAATGGTTATGATGAGGCGCCGTTGAGGCATTTTCAGGGCGCTAAAATGGTTTTGATGAGGCGCCATTGAGGCAACTTATAAGGCCCCGGTCGTTGCGCCTCTAATGGCGCTTGTTGACAAAGTGTGACCGGCCGCTAACGGCCCTCATGTGGCTTCCAGACTAGGGCCCGAATAAAGTTAGGGGAATATTATTGGGGCCCGATCACAGCCCCAACTCAATTTCCGCACGGGGTCTAGTTTTTTCGATTGTTCAACTCGACAAACCGAATTGTAGAATTTTCTGGTCGTGACGTTTTATTTGACGTAACAGACAATGGGGGTAAGAGCGAGAAGGGAAAACGAAAATACCTGATGCTTTTACAGTCGATATAAAAATCCCCTGTAACTCGAGTATTGCGTGTAAAAATATTCCTCGCTATATTGCTTTTTCCACCGTTATGTGTGCACCCTTTCCATCCCTCCTTTCGCTCTCCCCACCCACGGCGACCTCACAAATACCCCCTCCCCATGTACGCCATTGTGCTCATCTCGTTACGTGCATACACACACACACACACACACATGCAACGTATTCATATTACATTTTCTCTCATAAAAAGTATCTGCATAACTTTTAAGCGAGCTGTCCTGGCTGCGTTATGTCGTTATGGCTTCTTTGCGACATGTATATATTTTTATCCTTATATTCCCTCAATATTGTCCACCCACATCTGTGCACACCTACGGATCGCCCACTTAATCTACATTTGGAAATTCCGGCATGATCTTTTGCGTTCTTTAACTCTGCATTTCCATCGCAATTTTTTGAATATATATATACTATATATACCCGAACAGATATTGTCGTAGGGATCCAATTGCATTTCCATACTTGTCTCTACTTCCTAATAGGAATACCATGGGTCATCGCATTGGATCCCTATACTAAAACGTCTCGCTTGTATATTGGATGTTTATCGGGATTCACCATTGTAATGGAATGTACGAATCCAATTCGAATTCTGAAGGATTCCCACATTGTGGAAAAGAATCCGATACGATTCTTGATGGATCCCATCGCATTCTGTATTCTGTTGATATGCAACATGAGTGGATGTTGACAAAGTATAAATCTGATCTTAAGGGAAGGTTCTGCCTTGTTGGGCCAAACAAATGTTCGATTTTTCACCAATTTTTTATGCGAAAAGTATTAAATAAAGAATATTGATATTTAGTATGTTGACTAAGCAGTCTTTATTGAACATCAAAATATTTTTTAAACTGTGACAAAACATAGTGGTGGGAGTGGGAGGAGCCACGTATATCGGTGCGCGGGCGATGACATTCTTCGCTTGCGGAAGTCCTAAGTTTTTGGGAAACATTTTTGGGACCTTTTTTTGGAGAACATTTTTGGGAAAAACACAAACTTCCTTCCGATCGCTTACTATTTTTTTATTTTTCTTCTTGATTTTAGGTTAACTTATACACAATATTGTACAATGTAAAAACGTGTTTGATTTGTTTGCTTCAGATCACCTGTCCGGGAGTTAGGACTTCCGCAAGCGAGGAATGTCATCGCCCGCGCACCGACATACATGGCTCTTCCTACTCCCACCACCATGTTTTGTCAAACTTTAAAAAATATTTTGATGTTCGATAAAGACCGCTTAGTCAACATACCAAATATCAACATTCTATATGTAATACTTTTCGCATAAAAAATTGGCGAAAAATCGAACATTTTTTGGCCCAACAAGGCAGAACCTTCCCTTAAACAAGTATAATTCGTGCAAAAACGTGTACGTCTCAAAAATCGATTTCAATCACAATACTGAAAATCCACTGTACTTATCGTTTGTTATTTATTTCACTGTACTTTGACATAACATCACCACAAACCTACACGCTTACAAAGCATGTAGGTTATGTTTCAACACGCCGAGTTTATTTCTCATAACTTTTCACACACTTTCGATTCGAACGCGGTAAGAATTCTCAGATGGCGATCATCGGGGAACAGTGCAGAATTCAATCGTATCCCAATGAGGACTCCCAATGTGCGATGTCCCCAACAAATCCCTACAGAGATGTGGGTGCATCTTGGAACCCCCCGATAAATTTGTGCACGGGATCACGAAAGGATATTTCTTTAGAGAACCAACGTATAGCGGTTGAGCATTTCACGTGAAAAATTCTCAAACGACGTTAATTGGGAAATAGCGCGGAATCCACTTGGATTCCAATGTGGCCTCCCTACGTGCAGCATTCCTATCAAATCGCCATATGGATGTGGTAGGATTAGGGGAATCCCCAACAAATTTTTGCACGCCCGTCTCCCTAAATAAAAGTATCATTTTCACCTCAACGAAAAATAATGAATATAGTGAAATTTCGATTAGTTCCTTCGATTCGCTCTTTGTAAATTTCGCTTGCGAAATGTACTTTGCATACGAATTATTAATTGAAGTGCTTAGACGAGCCAAAATAGAAGTCACGCAGACGGACGTGGAGGCAGATATAAGTTTTGCGGAAAGATTGATACCTTTTTAGATGAGGTGCACGCTTCAACCGCAAATTGTACACGGTTATGCATGAGAAAAACTACTCTCGATGTACTGAAAGGGAAAAATCATAATGTTGGAACAATCATATGCGCCCGCGCGCGCGCGCGCGCGTGCGTGTGCGTGTGCGTGTGCGTGTGTGTGTGTGTGTGTGTGTGTGTGTGTGTGTGTGTGTGTGTAATAGAAAGAGGTTGGTGGAAACAGAGAGTGAGAGAAAGCCAAAAAGAAAGGAAGAGAATCAAGATGGAGTATGCATTTGGTAAGGTCTGTATGCATAGTGCACCTTGACGAAATCGAAGAAGAGATTGTGAAGTGGAAAGGGCACGACGAAAATCCATTTTCGAGAAATGGCTTTTCCATCTCTACTACTTCGTGCGTTCTATCTCGCTCTCTCTTCTATCTTTGGCTATCGTTGTATTTTTCGCCTTTTCCTCTCGTTTTTTCTCCTTCTCCCTCTTTCCTTATGTCTGTTCCTTTTCCTTTTGTCCTTCATTCTTTCTCGTACTCCCTATATATATAGTTTGCCCTTACTCTATTTATACTCTTCCAATGTGTAAATGGAGTTTGAAAGCTCGCATTATCCATCTCTGTCTATAGCATATTTGTCATTACTCACCAAAGATGTTCAATGAAAAGTGGTTCTATGTTATAAAACGAATAATAGTCTCTCCAGTCCCCCCCCCCCCTCCTTTTCCTATCGCTGCTGATACTTATTTCCACGAAATTGGCAGCCGCTATCACTTTTCCCCTTTTTTTCAAACGCCACGTGATTCCGTTATCGCATTTAACCCTTAATCCGTGAAGGTATTTGAAGCACCTTCAGACCTTAGGCCACAGTAACGGGTATAAAATCATGTGCGAATTTAACCTTTTTTTTCGTATGAAAAAGTGATTTATTCATAAAGTTAATTACACATCTATTCAGTATGAATATCAAGCTGTTAGAATTTTTTTTTCGAGGTACAAAATGACCGACTACTAATATTGTCTTTTGTTATCTTTTTTCAGGCGCTCCGCGGCGTGACATTTAGCATCCACAATTTATTACCTAGAACAAAAAACAAAAATTCTCGTTAATCTACATTAGAATACCTAGAGAAGTGCGTACGAAATTTCAAAAATTCCGTACGTACGTAAATTGTTTTATTCAAAAGTTGTAGGTATTTCAGCTTAAGAAATGAATTTTCAGTAAAAATGTTCGTTGTAACTGCGCATAAACTGCTCATAAAATGAAAAGTTTTCGATTCATCAGAAATTCCGTACGTACTTCTTTGCGAAATGCAATTGGGAACATCAGTTTTAAATTTGAAGTAAATCGAGTGAACATTTTTGAAGTTAGTTGTCACGCCGATTGGAAAAAAGCTGTTTTGAGAATTTTCGAGTAGTCAGCCATTTTGTACATCGAAAAAAAAAAAATATATATTTTCTAACAGCTTGATATTCGTACCAAATAGATGTGTAATTAATTTTATGAGTGAATCACTTTTTCGTATGAAAAAAAATTGTTAAGTTCGCACATGATTTTATACCCGTTACTGAGGCCTAAGGCCTTAATCCTGTGAACCTCGGTCGTTTTTGTTTATGCACTACCAAACCAACAATTGTCAATGAAAAAATCTGATAAAATTCATGGTCAATCTTTGGGTCGTACTTCTCAAGGGAAAATAGGATTTTTCTCTTTCTTATTTTTAATATTTTTTTTTCATTAAATATTTTCATTAAATACAACCTGCGAAAAAAAAATGATTTTGGGCAGGACGAAAACGACCCACGTTTACGGATTGAGGGTTAATACTCGATTTCGAAATTCCACTTTTAAAGGTTGGAATTATCGATTTTTTCTTGCGATTTTGTCATTCTTTTATACATATATTTGTATTTGTAGGCCCTGAGATACAGACAGTTTAGGATTTAAAAAAAACGACTGGCTCGAGGACAATTGACCGAGAAACTTCCGACTGGATGAACCGACCCTTTCATTCAACGCGATGTCTTCGTGTTCCTTTTTCTTTTTTTACACTCTGCGACTACACGTTGGTTCGAGAAGAGTCGAGAAGTGGCTGCGCGTATAGAAAGTCGCCCCGTCTCGCACTGGCTTGTTGCGCGAAAGCTCTCGCACGCCCTTTCCGTGCGCCCTCTGCCTAGAGTCGTTTTCACGAAATGTACTAGGAGAATACGTGCGGCGAAGACGGCGCGTGTGGCCGACCCCTTGAGACTAACCTATAACTGAATCTCTTCTTCACAGACAGCCCGGGGGTCTCGCACGATATCGTATCAAGCTCACGTTACTCCCTTGCTCTTGCCTTGTCCGATACACTTGCCTCCCCTTGCCCACGCTTCCTTCTCACTTATCTTCACGTATATATATATATATATATAAGCGGGTGTCCTCGGCTTCTTCGCCATTCCGGGTTAACCGACCTTCTCCGCACCCTTGCGACTCTCGTCTAGATCACGCGAAACTAGGTCCGGGTTCAAGGTCGTGAACCTCTCGAGTCCTGAGAACGCCTATACCCTTATTCCGTCGCACTCGTCCCTACCGTCGACTTTGATTACCGCCCTACGGCCATTCATCTGTTGACGCACACTTCCCACGGAAGTGCGTTGTCAGAAAGTAAACTTAAATAAGAGAGAGAGAGGGGGGAGAGAGAGAGAGGCAGAGGAAAGAGCCGAGTAGTTGGGATTTTGGAAAACCGATACCACTCGAGTCTATCAATTTTGAGGGAGGTTGGATCGTGGAATGTCGAAGAGTAGGGGAGACCTAGGAGGGTTGACACAGAGGTAAGTTGAAACAGTGTCAATGCCTCGGTAGATGTGATTGTTAGCGAGCTGGCAACAATGCCATTCTTTCATTGCTAGGACGCGCGCCACTTGTCAGTTCGCTCCGGTGCTCTTGCGAGTTCAGTTGCGTCACATCGACACCCGCGCCCAAAAAGTTGGCAAAAGTAAGTATTTGTCGTATTTTTCATTAAGCTTTAGTTACCTTGTTTATATATTTGATGGTATGTGGAATGCATTGTTTGGAAGCTTGGCATCATATTGATGGTGTGCCCATCAATATGATGGGCACACCATATATTGATGGGCACTGACCTCACCTGTCAGTGGTATATGTCATGTCAAGGTGTTGAAGCTTCATTAGAAATCGAATGCTAACTTAGCATTCGATTTGTCATATTGAATTTGTTGTTTTACAATACTCTATCAATAGTGAGTTCCGAATCAAGTGGCATCGCATTTTTGACACCTAGGAGGGTTGAAACAAGGTGTTTCAACTTACCTCGGTTGCAGTAATGTTTTCATACGTTTATATTTCGTGGTGTGGGTTGCAAGGCTTGCATTTGTTTTATTTCAGATTCCGGATAAATGTATTGGGAAAACGGATAGAGGCATGGCGAGCCGAGAAATATATGAACTCGCCACTGAAGAGGTTACGGGACGAAAGATCAAGCACAAAGAGCACGTGGAAAGTGAACACGAGGAAGAGTATTTTTGCGTGTGTTGTATGGAATCGTATTCAAACAGCAGGCCTAATAAAAAGTGGGTGCAATGCCTGGAGTGCAAAGCATGGTCGCACGAAGCCTGCACTGGTGGAGAACTTTCATATGTATGTCACAATTTATTGTCAGAATAGAGATTGATTGGCTCTCTTGCCATAAACTTTCTCTTTCAATTTATGTTTTGGTTTTCTATATTTTACTATTTAATTCCGTGAGATTCGTGAGTTCACATTCGTTGCAGTGAGAACTTATAAAAATTTGTCAGACTGAATAAAAAAGTGAGACTTTAGATTAATGTCGAGGTTGAGTTTTTCAATTTTCAATAAAGTTTTTTGATAACAATTTGTTTTGACATAATTTATACTCATGTTTTGTACCAATTGCCAGGCGTTTCAACTTACCTCGATAGCTGTTTCAACTTACCTCGATATGAGGAGAGTTGAAACAAAACGACTTATTGTACTTAAATGGTTTTTTTTGCAGGTCATATAATTCCTGGAGTCATTTCTAGTCGAAAATCGATTAGTCCATTAAAAAAGCTACAAAACAAGTTTATTCTCACCCGAATCTCTCGTTTCGATTGCGCGATATGGGGTGAAATCTGAAAATTGTTTCAACCCTCCTAGGTATCCCCTACCGTGAAGGCCTTTTTTGTAGACGATAATATATGCCCTGCAAAAGCTCAGCTTCGGAATGTGCGAGAACTTCACCATGTTGTTTAAAAAAAAGAAATATGGACATCCATATTACGAGTAGCAGACTTTCTGCTGGAAAAGCGTGAATTGAGTTGGGATTCCAACTCCAATGGCAGCCAATGTATCTGTGGGAAATATGAAATGCTTTTATATCACATTGTGAAATCATGACTTTACATGGTTAGTCCAATTGCCTGAATTTCAATATTTGTTTTGGCACGTGAACGATGCAGTGGAACTTCTGCAAATTTGGAGACTTTTATCAGGGATATCTATGTCTAGGAAAAATCAGTGTATCAGTAACTTTATCGATGGGCACAACGCTCGACTGTCTGCAACATGATTCATCGATTCTTTTTACGACCTCGAGCAACCATAAGCCATCAGTGGATCTGTTTCGTATTCATTTTGACGAGAGATCGGTAATGATGACACAGAATATTCTAGTAGTTACATATCGACAGCTTCTGGTCAGAAGAGTCACCAAGATGGGTTGTGACGAAGTGATGCTCGTCAATTAAAGTATGACTCGTTTTGCACTGTCAGGAATCCTTTATTCGTGACGATTGAGGTTGTTATGGGGCCAGGATAACTTGGTTGGTAGAATAGAATGCTACCAACGAACTGAATTTTTTACTGGAAGTATATAACTCTCTTATTGATCACCCTGTGCAGTTTCACCTTAAATAATCGCGGAACCGAAAACACAAATATAACAAATTTAAACAACACCAAACACCAAAGTCGTAAGACAAATAATTGTTAATCACCGAGGATCTCGGCACACATGTTTGATCAAACAAAGCCGAAGGCAAGCTGTAACCAAATGTAAACAAAAGAACACTGAATAAAACTACTTACTTACTTTACTACTTACTGTGCAGTTTGGGTACGAACCACAGTAGGGTAGAGCCACCAAACAGTGCGCGCTACCGAAGAGTACGCAGTGCTTTTGATTGTTTAATTTTTTCTTGTATTGGCTACACCACCTACCCTGTCAGTGGTATATGTCATGTCAAGGTGTTGGACAACAACTCGCTTCGTTAACGAAATTTGAACAAGCTCTATGAAAAAGAAAGTTGTTTACGCTTCAGCGAAATGACGTACACTGAATTTCAAGCTTGTTTATGGTACTTCTTTATAGATGCGTTACCATCTTAAAGTACCCGCACGCCGTTCTGGTAATGCCATCTGTTGGAAAACAGCGAGAACTTATTCGACGTCCTGATACATTGTCAGGATAATCAACAAGGAATATTGTTTGTTCTTATTCTCTTAATTAGTAATAATTACTCAAAATTAATTTGAGATCTTCGTTCAGAAATGATAAATTTCTAGAAATGTCTAGGAAAAATAAAAAAAACAGCTGAATTTGTTTTCACATATACAAGAATTTTCCGGAACATCGAAAAATTATTCAAGTTTTTTATTGCTTTTAGATCATAGACAGCTTCAGTACACACTTCCTTTTCAGCGAAAAAAAAATCTTACTCGAACCGGTGTTCATTGCTGACAGATCCTAGGGCCGATTTTGAGGTTATGAACGGGGTGCATATGCCTTTAACTTCGCAACGCTTCTGCTAACCGGAGCATTACCATATACCACGATTTTCGACGTTGCCAATTCATCTCGCGTTAATTAGACGAGAAGAAATTATAGAAAATAATTATACAAAGTAATGAAAACATTTCACGTACTCATCGAGTGTTAAAAAATGTGTTGTTCATAAGTAGGTGTAAGAATATTGTTCACAAACGTAAGTTTAATATGGCGATTTTTTCAAAGCCAACAGTTGGCAACGGTCAAGCGGCCCCATGCATAAGCATAGGGCGCTTCCCTTGTACTTCACCCCCGACGGTTAGACCCCACAACAACCTTAAGCTGACATTCTCAATTCCACATTTTTTGCCCGAGTACATCGGTTGGGCCGTGAATATTTGAGGAAAAAGCAAGAAAAAAGCATCAGAGGCCATGGAGAGTGAACGGCTACAAGGCATCGAGCGTCGTTTTGGATGAAAGATTATACTTTTGAGGTTACGTTGACCTTTGCACGTCCTCGGAGGGCTTTTCCTTACCTTTATCCTTCGAGGGTTTTCCCTCGAGAGTCTCGGAATGTTCGCCAATGGTGATAGGTCAAGTTCAGAGTTCAAGGCTCAGGGTTCGAAGACCCCAAGGTATATATATATCTAAGCCGAGCTTGGAGTCCGTGGGGGCTGTAGAAAGAGACAGAAGTCACACCACGCTGCGACCACACCAGGAGTATTTGCTCGTGGGAGACTCGGGTGGGCGTTGGTGGTGCGCAAGCCCTGCTTTGCCCATTCATCGGAGCATTCAGCCGTAAGCTCGGATAAATCACCCTAGCCCTGGCGTTACGTCCGGTTCTTTGGCCTTTTTCGCTTCGTTTTTTGAACCCTCATCGGAGCTTGCCTCGAGAGGCAAATAACCATCTTAAAGAACCCGGAAGTCAGACCCCAATCAGCACCCACCCAAGATTTGCGGTCCAGAAATTGTGCCTCGCCTTGTATCAATGTTGCAACATTCTTCTGTCCCTTTGAATGCCCTTTAGGGCTTTTTGATCCGTTTCGGGCTTGCTCCACACTCGACACTTTTTCAACTCCTAAGGGACCACCCAGAGTGTTGCCTACGACCACTCGTCTTCTAATGCTATACGACTGCTTTTGCACGAGGGCACAGGGAAACTGTGGAAAACCTGTGCCCGGACGGAGTTGTGAAGG
The DNA here is from genome assembly GCA_963210295.1 of Ophion ellenae. Classification (NCBI taxonomy): domain Eukaryota; kingdom Metazoa; phylum Arthropoda; class Insecta; order Hymenoptera; family Ichneumonidae; genus Ophion; species Ophion ellenae. The sequence continues at coordinate 29,604,462 of OY723391.1, read as the reverse complement.
CCACTCATAAACGCTCTTATTATTATGCACACTTCATCCAGCTACAAACACTTCTGTTCCCTTGTGACCAAAAAGTAAGCAGGCTGAGATTCCGTTTGTATGGTCCTCTCATAATAAAGAAGGTTCCCATAGCATATCTTAAGGGGTTACTCCCACTTGCGATTTTGAAAGATCGATTTTTTTTATTGCATTTTTTTGAAGTATAAGTATCTGAGAATATGTCCTGAAAATTTCAAGTCGATCCGAACAAAATTGACTGAGATATGAGCGTTGAAAGAGAAGAATCCGCGTTGAAAGAGCGTTGAAAGAGAAACTTCCCGTGCGGAAATTGAGTCGGGGCTATGATCGGGCCCCAATAATATTCCCCTAACTTTATTCGGGCCCTAATCTGGAAGCCACATGAGGGCCGTTAGCGGCCGGTCACACTTTGTCAACAAGGGCCATTAAAGGCGCAACGACCGGGGCCTTATAAGTTGCCTCAATGGCGCCTCATCAAAACCATTTGAGCGCCCTGAAAATGCCCCAACGGCGCCTCATCATAACCATTTCAGCGCCATAAAATATCCGTATACGTGTATGTTAAATGCGTCAGGGTATATCTGTATTTGTTTTTATGTAATTGTTCACGTGCATAGGTGTGGGCGTGAGTACATGTGTATGTATGTGTGCGCGCGTAGAAATGTGATTGCGTATTTGCATGTGAGCCTTTATGACAAACTGCCATGACAAAATTAATACAGAAAATAATCCATTCTAAGGAATGGATGTGTAGTAGAAAAAAAAAATATATGGATCTACTGAATCGCTAGAATCTATTTCCATTGAGGGAAAGATCTGGAAAACAAAGACCAATTTATTTACTTATCCTACACAGTCAGATAAAGTTTATGAATGGGAAATATCAGCGAAGTCTTCAGAAGAAATAATTTTCCCTATGATGAGTATTGAGCGGAAATTAGTTGCTATAAAAATGTCGAGAAACCCGGTTGCGACTGTTCACACTTATGCGCTAGCATTACTCCATGTATGAGTGAAACCATGAGTAATTGTTTGTATCTATGTAAAAGGTTTCTTTAATTTGATAAATAATCACTGTCTGATGTTTGTCTGCATATTTGTGTTCATCGTTGATTTTTTATTTGCTAATGCCCTTACGCTTATTCCCAATTTGCATTCGATAACATTATTCGAACGATGTATATAATCGATTTGAATAATTGACATACCATCAACCATGTAGCCTAAGCTATTTATACTGGTTTATCGCTATAATAGTCAGATCTGGCCCTATTGTGGAGATCCCTACTCGTTAATCCCTATATTGGCCAAGTCTGGGCCTATTGTGGAAATCCCTACAGGTTTATCCCTATAATGGCCAAGTCGGGTCCTCTTGTGGAAATCCCTACAGGTTTATCCCCATAATGGCCAAGTCGGGGCCTATTGTGGAAATCCCTACAAGTTTATCCCGATAATGGCCAAGTCTGGGCCCATTGTGGAAATCCCTACTAGGGAAAGCACTAGGAAGGCCCTAAATGGCCCTTATTTTTATTAGGGATGCCCTATCAGTTTTCCGCACGGGTTTAAACGCGTTTTTCTCAAAATGGCATTTCTGAAGTCGGTGACCAAGATTACTCGAACACTAATGGACCGATCTTCTTGAAATTTTGCAGGCTTATTTAATACATAAAAATGTAGTCTTTAATCGTTCGATTTTTTTTTTTCGAAAAAAAAAATGGCCGTTTTATAGCCAAAAAACGGCCGTTTTTTTCGTTAAAATCAAACCATTAACTTTGACTGTTCGCCATTTTGTGAGAAATAAATATTTTTTAAAATCCTTCGATTAAAGACTAGTTTATGCTTATATTTGACTAAATCCATCCGCATTTTTTTGTCAGATGATCCACTTCGCCGCAATGTTGGTCACCGCAAACCGTGTATGTAAAAACATTATTTCATTGACGGCCATTTGCCACTAAACAATGTAATATTTTTCAATAAAAAAATTACTGAAAGTTCTCCAAGATGTGTTCTTTAAGATGGTATATTGATCGATTAAAAAAGTTTTGTTTTTTTGCGCTACAAGTGGGGGTAACGCCTTAAGGAGGTACGGTGATAGCCACGGTAGTAAACAGAGTCTATTTTGCGCCGTAATCCCGCCACGTTTTAGACATATGTATATAGCCTATTTTTCGCGAAATATTTTTTAAGTATTAAATTTCGAGCTACCTATTATTTTTATAATATGGAAAAGAACGTAATAATCTACTACTCGACTTCAGTAGTACGCCATATCGTCGACGTTTAGCATCGTCGCATTTTCGATGGCTGTCATCGGTCCCATCGCGCCCGGCTTATTATTTTTAGTGACCGGTAAACATGGAGAATGAAAATACTGTAGAAGTTTATCAAGAGAGTAACGGAATTGTACCTGAAGTCCAGTTAAGAGGCAAAGGTAGATTCTGTCGGACAAGAATTAGAAAATGAACAGATAATATTGCGATTGCAAATAAAAAAACGTCGCGTTGAGGTTAACCTCAATGTCCAATGTCCAATCTGCCCAAAGTCAGAACATATTTCATCGATTGTTATGTTATTTTTCCCTTTCCCAATTTTTAAAATATTTGCAGATATAAAAAGAAACGCTCATTCCATATGACGGTTCTTCCATGCTGAATTTATATATAGATGCGTTGTATACATGTCGCCAGAAAAAAATGATATGCCTTGGCTATACAGAAAACAACTTGAAATAAATATCGACGAAAGGCCCTTTATAATCCATTAAAAAATGTACGGCTTCGCACAGTCATATTTTTAATTCGCGTTGAAAATATCCGATAGACCAATCAAATTTGCGCGGGTATCCAGCGTTGCCACACCTTGAGCAAGATGGCTGCTCCTACGTCACGACACGTCTCGCTCTCCGAATACTTCGGTTTTCCGCGACGTTATTTTTTAATTTATTGCTTATTTCTGCGGTGAGCTTTCCAATTCAAGGTGCCTTATTGATTACAAAGATTCAACGAACGCACCCGTCAGTTTTTTACGTGTGTCTTGGCTCTTGGCACGTTTCGACGTCTACGTGTGACTAACTCACGAACTTGAACAATTAATAACTCGGAAACTGCCCTAGCAGATTGGGTGCCTTGATAAATGCCAATGAAAGTCGTTTGATATGCCTATTGAAGTGACTGGCTGAATGCCGTGCCTATTGTAGGCATTTATAGTTACTTTGGCAGGCATTCTGGTTCAAATAGTGACGGTAAGTGCCGAAGAGTGACCAAACCAGAATTTTGTATCCGAAGTACCGGCATTTTTTTGGTCATTCACCGGCTTTGTTAGGCACTCACTGGCATTACAATTTTTTAGGCATTCACCGGCATTTTTCGATATTCACCGGCATTACAATTTCTTCTGACAGCTGCAGTATACCCAAAGCCGAAAGTACGAATAAATAACCAGCCAACTAAGAAGGAGCACTTCATATGGTAATATACTGGCTGTAGTATCCAAGATGTATGCTCATTCCATCCCAACCAAAATTGAGTTCCAGTTACAACTTAAGGCCTTCGTCACGAAATAAAATTGTTTGAAAAAAATCAAACAAATTGATATCATGATAATCTTGAATATGATTGGTTTTTTCCAAACTTGTTTCTCCACACGAAGTACTTGAAAATCTTACCGAAATGTATTTTGGTTAGGAATGTAAGTGCAAAACATTCTCGCCGAGACTCAACAGCCACTCGCACCAGTATTTTCATAGACATTCTGACCGGCATTCGCATCGGTATTTCCATAGACATTTTAACAGGCACTCGAAAGGCATTCTCTGTGCGCTCATAAAATTTAACGTTCGTCATTCATCGGCATTTATCGGCACTTTTTGAACTAATATGCCTACCAAAGTGCCTTGGGCATTCTTATAGTAAATTGATAGGCACCCAATCTGCTAGGGTGTACGGTAAATCTCGTGGAATCTCCCCATACGCATGGACGAAAGTCTCGACAATGCTATAACAAAAAAATCGGGCTTTTATCTTGGACGCGCTCCAATCACCGAATTTCCTTAAAGAGCTTCAGTCGTGTCGATCATCGCAAACTCATAATTACTATGGCTGCCTCTTGTCGGCCAAGCCAGTATGCGGCTGAGCGGTCACCCATCCTCTTACTGTCCCCTGCCGATGTTGCTCGCCATGGGCGATCGCCCCAGACGGTTCAAAGGCTCGCAAAATCTTATTTGTTTGAAAAACGTGCCTTGATCACACTGCGAACAGCGTCGAGCAATTAATAGGAGAAATAGAAAGATGAGATGAGAAGGTCTGCGAAACGACCCGAAGAGGTTTTATCTCAAATTATTACGCCGTTATATTGTGCATTCGTATTTGTCGATGATGTCGGTGTCGTTGCCATCGTATTTGCGAGATGAAGCGTGACGTGTTAAATTAAGCGTCTTTAACGACGTCAAACAGGAATGTCGTTGGATAACCGTTTCAACACACAACCTATCATCGTACGTATAAAAAAAGCAAAATGTTACGTGCGCGCCGCTGCTCGACAAAGAGTTCGTTTGTCCATTCGCAATGAACTCGAGCGAATTCCTCGTAGGGTAATTATTTTCCATCGACCGATCTCTCATCGCGTATAATAACGGCTGGTCGATGAGGACGTCCGCAAAAAAAGAGTACACTCGATGCTCTGGAACTCCGAAGAGAAAGTCAAGGACCTTGCTTACAATCTTTTTTCCTGGCGATCTCTTTTATAATAAATGACGAGGCATACATAAAGCCAGAGACGGAAGTTGAAGGTACCCAAGCAATTTTCAAAAAGTTGTCCAAAAGTGGGCTAAATGGGTACTAAACGGCCGCCCGGAGGTTACCTTGAAGTCAACCACCGTCGAAAATGATAACTGTTGGACACATGATAACCTATAAGTAACTTCCAAGCAAACATTTGGTACATTTTGAATCGTACTGGTTGTATTGCGAAAGTTTGGACTAATCAAAAAACAATCGTAAACGCGAATGGCTCGATGTCAAACACCTTCAGTGAAGTGGACATAACCATCAAATCACCACCTGGACAAATGCATTACTCTTCTGATGACGGGTATTCGTAGTTTTTCTGAAAGATTGTTTATATGGTTGTAGTGCATTTATGAAAAACCAATAAATTGTGCCTCCAATTCGTTTTGTTGGGGGAAAAACTGGTCGTTCAGGAATCGGGACTTGCTGAAGCCACCGAAGGACTTTATAGACGTGACAGTAGGATCAGGCAGATGGCAAATACTGGTAACCCTAATGCTGAGTTTCATCACGTTTATTCATCTCCTGAATACCGGAAATGAGACACTTTTGCGTCCACCTGGTTGGTGGTGCAAAAAGCCAGATTTCATTGAGCATTGGACGGACGTACAGTGGATTCTCTACAGTCATTACAAAGATTCGGTGAGCAGCTCGGATTTTGAAGGGAAGACATTCCTTTAGATCCATTTTAACCGGAAGGTCGCTTTTAGTGCGTGGGAATATGCCAGAGCCGGGTATGGTCACCCGAAATGTTGACCAACGGATATTTTCAAGGTTGTCGAGTGTACGACATGGATTACTCGGGGCTGAGTGGTCTGCAGTACTCGGAGAGGCCAATCATTGACACGAATCGCACCGTGCCGTGTCCTTACGGCGTTCATTATAGTACGAAGAGTGGACAGAGCCTGGCAAAAAAAGTAACGTCCGAAAAACAATGACATATGTATACATATTATAATCAACATAACGAATTGTGTGCCCATTGAAAAAGTACATGAGTCAGAGATTCGCAAAAAAAAGTATCACAGTCATCAATGATTGCTAGTACGAAATGGCTTGCTGGAACGGAACGATAGTCTCGAGTTTGTGGCTCTCCTCGAGTACTCTCGGTCGCATAGCTGGATACGTTGCCTTCGGCGCTCTCAGCGATTGGATAGGTCGGAAATCCGTGATATTCGTAGCCTGCGGTGCTACACCGATCACAGCTATCCTCGTTGCCGTTTCATCTGATCACACGATGTTCGTTGTTACGAGTGTCGTTCATGGATTCTTTCACGGTGGCTTCGCCGTCTGCATGATTCTCGTGTTGGAAATAAGCACGAATTCCTGGAGAACTGGTCTAATGGCGATAAGCTGTGGCTCCTTCGCCCTGGGAATCGGTAATTCATTGGTGTCTACTCAAGGCCTTAGACCACTCTAGAGGCCGAAAAATAGGCTTTTTGGGGATTTTTTTTTCAGAAAAACTACAAAATAAATCGACATTACAAAAAGGGTGTTTATCATACATATCAGTGACTGTATACAATAATTTTTTTAAAGCGATTCATTTCAAAATGGCGGGTGTGCAGCGTTTTTGCGATGACGTCTCCGTTTTTCCAGGATCCACGACAGGACAAAGAGCTCCTGTAATTTTTTAATTATAATGAGATTTTTTTTCGATTATATATAATAACTGCTATAGAAGTACATAGGATTTTTTCGATATATTGATTTTTGGCCAAATGGTGCACTTCTAAAGTGGAAAGTGAAAAGTTTGCCTAAAAATCGTCAGATAATTGTTAACAACAAATGAACCATGCAATATAAAAAAAAATCCTACGTACTTCCATAGGCAATGTATTTTTCACTATAAATATTGAACATTTCAAGTGAATCGGTTGAAAATTGTCTGAGTTATGTTTGCGGCTAACCTAAAAAATGCAGTTTTGAGATAAACGCGTTTGAAGTTTTGAGTAGTAAGCTGCGGACCAGGCGGCCTTGTACTAAAATTCGAACCGAGTACTTAGAGATTTGTCCCGGCCCTAATCTTTTGGGACATCATTTTTGAGGTCCTAGTGGACCGATAAAAAAATCTATTTTTCGAAAATTCTAGAGTGGCCTAAGATACGGAGCCAGAAAAAAGTTGTTCTTCATTCGGAGACATACTTGCGAATTCCAATACTAACTCAACACTGAACATTCGTTTGGAGAATAGAAAGCTAATTCGATAAGAGCCTTTGATTGAATTGATTGACGATCAGTCGCATCCCAAGTATTTCCAATCCACACAAGTTCAAAAATGGATCGAGCCTTATTTTTTCTGGCTGTCAATTTCCAGTTTGATTTCACAGCAAATCCTTTTTCGCTTTTCCTCCTTCCAAAAAGGACTGACTCCTGTGATCAACGATGTCTTTGAGTCCTACGATCAAATGATAATCTTCATAAATCTTTTGTGCATCGTGATGTTCGTATCTACCCGCTTCCTTCCCGAATCGCCGGCCTGGTACTTCTGTATCCGCGATGCGAAAAGCTTGGAGAAAACATTACGAAAGGCCGCGGAGGTGAATCAGCGTCAATTGAGCCGAAAGTTTCGTCTGGTTTATATCGACCAGGTGGATGAGAGGCGTCGCTTGCCCGAACGAATGCCCGGCATTTGGAGCTTGCTACTACAGCCGGAAGCAGCTTGTCAATTGATCGGTATAATTTATCTAACCGCTCTGTTCGGACTGATCTTCGGTGCTGGCTATTATGCGATTTTGTCGAACATCGTCAAGTCCCAATTGGCCAATACTGTTTTGGCTGCCTCGACGACCTTCGGTATGTTGATCGGTCAATTGTGCACTCTTTTGATGGGACATCGGAGAATCCTTCATACCTTCATTATCCTCGTTCTTCTGAGCTCTTTTATGCTCATTATGCGGCTCCACGATCTGCAACCGTCGATCTTTGGACCCGTCACAACTCTGCTTCTCCTCAATGTCTTTCTGGTCAGCCTCACCTACGGTGTCCTGCTCAATTATAACACACGAACTTTTCCCACTTTGTTGAGAGGTACGCTCTCCGGGATTTTCCATTCGGTCTGGGCTGTTTTCGTCTGGGCCGGCAATCACGATTACGTCAGACCTCCACGAATGTCCATAGTCTGGGTGATCGGCTGCGTCGTCGCTGCTCTCTTCGGTTTCAATTTGCGCGAGATTGGCCATAGGGAACTGCCCGATACGATCACCGATTGTACCAACTTCAAAGTGTAAGTCGATTGCACGAGAAGTGCAATCAAGTGCTGCCATAGGTTTTTTGAGGTTTGATGAGAATACTGTGTCCATGAACATGGGAAAGTGGTGGAATTTAAAACCGACGCTAAGGTGCGTTCGGTGTACGATGATCTCTTATGTTAAACTGCGTTGGCCTTGACTGATACTCGAATGGGTGACCGCTTAGCACGGGCTGGCATGCCAACTACCACGTGGGAGATCGTTTTTGACTGAAAAGAAAACTATTAGTTACGTTTTTTTTATCGGCGGAAAAACGGTTTTAAGGGGTGAAAGTACCCCTTGAAGCGAACCATGTCAAGGGTTGATTTTGCAGTTTCACCTGCAAGCACAGGTTTTTCCGGTTTAGCTGACTTAATTTCGAGCTTTCGATGAAAAATCCGTGATATTCGCAATCAGCGAGAAATTGACTATAGCCCGTGCGGTAAATTGATAGGGCATCCCTCATAAAAATAAGCCCTTGAAGGCCCTTATATGGCAATCCCGACAGGGGTTGGCATAATAAGGGCGTTTGCGGGTCCTATTATGGCAATCCCGACAGGGATTACCACAAGAGGGCCAGGTTCGGGCATTATAGGAAACGGACCAGTATACATAGCTTAGACTAAATCGTTTGTGGTATTTTAATTACTACACTCAATTATTCGATAATAGGTAAAAATAGGATAAAAAACGTGAGGGCATTAAAAATTGTTATATATTACATTTACAAATCCTTCCAAAAATTACATATTATTCTTATTGCCTTATTCACTCATGGAGTGATGCCCACGCGTATGTTTGAACAATCCCATTCGGTTTTTTTTTACATTTTTATAGTGACTATTTTCGCCGAATACTTTCCATATGAAAAATTACTTCGCGTTGTGATAGTTAATATCACAATGATATTAACTAATTGATATTGTTTATGTGATACAGCAAATAATTATAGGAATTAATTTGGTCTCTTATGCCATATCTGCGACGAAGATGTTACAAGCACTCGGTAGCATAGGGACAGCGTGCGTAGCTATGAGTAGGTAGGTACTAGGTTCAATACAAAAAAATCATTCCGAAAAGCCAGGGCATGACGAATTACGATACAAAATCGTTGTGGTAAACTCTCAATTAAATGCTTCATTTCATTTTGGATTTATGAAATATTTTATGCACATAGTACACTTAGATTTACAGTGTACATTGTAAGCAAATAAAGATTTATTTGAATCGAGTCTTTATTTATTCGCTTTGAATATATTTGATATTTAAAAAGAATAGCTGAAACGAATAAAAAAAATATCTTTGAAATAAATAAGATCGTAGTAGGCCGTGAAACGAGAAAAAAACCTATCTCATTTAAATAGATCCTATTTACATAAATTTAAAAAATTTGGCAGGGTATCGTGACCTTATATAAACGGACACATATACGCAGAAACATATACATTTACACACACATGAGCATATCCATTGACAGGGATAACTTATGGGCACACCATGGCTTACATGAGGCGTCGGTCAGGCATCCTTGAAGGCCCTCATTATTCTGCCTTTAATGGCCCTCAGTAGCAAAGTGTGACCGGCCACTAAGGGCCCATGTGAGGCGACCCGATTAGGGCCCTATTAAAGTTAGAGAAATTCTATATGGGTCCGTCCAAAGCCCTATTCAATTTCCGCACGGGAGGATAAACCTTTGAAATGGCGTAGAAGTCGAAAAAAAACGATTTTTAGTACGCTTTTGGCAATTTTTCGAAATCGCCAAAATCCTAAAATTTTAAACAACTGTTGGTTCTATTTAAGTGACATAAACTTATCAGGCGGGTTCCGAAGAGAATGTCGCTGGATTCATCCCGATATCTCAATCACTTTTCCCGGACTTGAAATATGGCCGAGAGAGCAGTAAAGCGGTGGCCAACAATTGGCAAATTCCGATGGTCCAATTTTGTAATTCTCCCAAAAATCAAGAAAATATCGGATGATCAATGAATCAAACGGCATTTTGAGGACTTTCGACACCAAAATCGAAACGCTTGTAGACGATTGAAATCCGTATCACGAAGAGATTAATTTAGGATGCATTAACTGTCCAAAAATTATTCTGTTTCACCATATAGGTTCGGAGATTTCGAAGGTTCAAGGTGAACCTTCATCCATTTGGTAATGTACTTAGCACTTCGTAACCACTAGTTATAGAGCTGTAGGAGTTAAAATAATGCTTCGATTTAAATGTAAAAAACTGAACAAACTGCAATTAGGATTAGGAATGTCGTGTTAAAAAATTAAGCGGTTTATTGATTTTGTTCATTAATAATACTCGAACAAAGATGAGAAGAGTTTTGAGCTGAAACGGTATGTTTTCGGACATTAACGAAACTTGTAGGTTGAATGTGGCAACACCGTTAACAAGCCCTCACGAGTGAGCCACTCGACAAAGTCAAGCATGACCTGGTGGGTATTTTAAAATATGTTGGGCCAAAAAATGTTCGATTTGTCATCAATTTTTTTATGTGAAAATAAAATTAAATAAAATGAATCATTAAATAAAATGAATCATTAAATGCAATTAAATATAGAATGTTGAAATTTGGTATGTTTACGAAGCGGTCTTTATGGAACGAGATATTTTTTAAATTTTGACAACATATAGTACTGGGAGTGGGAGGAGCCATGTATGTCGGTGCGCTGGAGATGATATTCTTCGCTTGGGGAAATCCTAAGTCCTGAACAAGTGATCTGAAGCAAAAAAATCGAACATATTTTTAATGTATACAATATTGTGTATAAGTCAAACTAGAATCAAGAATAAAAATAAAAAATAAAAAAAATAGTGAGCGACGGAAGAGGAAAATTAGTTTTTGTTACCAAAAATGTTTGCAGTTTTTGTTCATAAAATGAAAACGATTAAATATTTTTGGATAATTCTAGTTCAACTAATAAAGACGTTTGTTGTACACGCGCCTGCCAAATTCCATAACGATTGCTCATCTACGGCGTGTAGAAGCGCTTTCGCAAACTTGGAAAACGTGGTTCCGACAAAAACGCTTTTAAAGTTAACCCGAAGTTTATATGCAAATAAAATGAAAAGTTTTATACACACACCTATTCTGCCATGCCAGGAGCATAAAGTACACCTTCCTCTTTCCATTGGCTCTTTCCGACACAGCAAGATAGAAAATAAAACAAATTGGCCCAACAAAGTAGAAACCTCTCTTAAAACCGTCTTTCCGCCGATACAAAAAATACGCATCTAATAGTTTTTAATGCTCTATCATATTCATGAGTTTCAACAATACCGAAGGCAAACACCAAAGTGATGTTCCTCGTGAGTTTCCGAATAGAACGCCGCGCAAACCCAGTGAAGATATTCTACCGTCATATGGAAGAAGGCGTCATCTACCATAAAAATCGAAAATGCGTTTTTGGTACCGTTGGAATCAGCACAAAATTTTCCATCGTTTGGTATAGTAAAACGCATTTTCGATTTTTTTGTCAATGTCTTCTTTCATATCACGGCAGTATAGTCGGCTGTATCGGTGCAGCTTTTGCACAGTTACCTCGTGCCTTCGTGACAACGCGACACTTCGGCAAATTAGGAATAAGCCGATTTGGCGAACACTCTGGTGTTCCTAGGGCACTGGAAATAGTAAAGTGACGAGCTTAAAATAAAAATGAAAGGAATCGGATCGTAAAAGCCCATTGGGCGTGCGATAGAACATCGAAAATAGGGGGCCTAAGATTGGGGTTGAAGGCAAAGTATCAAATGGGTGTTTCATCTCACCTCGAAGAAAGAGCACTACAGCCAACAGGCCTTTCAATATTGCGCGATTGCCAGAGTTACCCAGCGTCCATGAAAAAAATTGAGTTAAGCTGTTCAGCAATTTGTGCACTTTTTCCCCCCTCTTTCGCTTCGATCGTAGGCAGCCAAAACCAAAGCGCTGGGAAATAACCGAGATCGCGGAAGATTCTCTTGACAAGGAGACGAGCTACGTCAGCATCGAGAAACCGTCACGGTGCCTCGAGACCGTTCGCAGCGTATCGGAAAAGCGAAATCTTTCGGGAATTCGTCTAAAGACTCAAAGAATCTGACTCGCCACTTCAACTTCTTCAGCCACCGAATATTAAATGAAGAGCAATCGAAACAATCAGACACTTGAATCGGCCATTTTTTTCGCTTCGTTCCCACATTTTACCAGAGAGAAACGAGTTGCGCAAGTTTTCGTCGAATAATAAATAAACTAGACAGCCGTGGGGACAAAGATTGGTCGGGGGGACTGGCGCCCAGTGGTCTCGCCGCGAAATCCTTTTATTATTCGCACTCATTTCCCTCCCCTCCATCGATCCGATAATATTCCACCATTGAAAAAAAAATGAGAAGAAAAAAATTCCTCCCGTTGGAATTTTTATTCGCGATCCGGCAACAGCGCTCTCCGAGACCCAATCGATTTACATAGACACACGAATGCCACAGTGAACAACGCACACACTTGTAGCGGAACCCCCGCTCCCCCAACCCTCTTTCGCTCCCTCTGCAGACGGCACCTTTTTTTTGTTACTTTTGTACATTATCTTCTTTCTGCCCTGCGTCTCTCATCTCTGTGTTTTTTGTTCCTACTCTCGTTATTCAACTCTCCGTGATTAAGTACGTTCCGTTGTAGATACTTGAATGAAAAAGGAAAGACTCGATCTATTGCCACACTGGTTGGCACGATTGTTGTGTTATTGATATTGTTGCTATTTTTGCCGGCACGATTATTGAACTGTCCGGCGATTCCAGTTTTTTTTAATTCATGGAATCATTTGTAGAACTGTCGATGGCTTCTGATTTTCGAGTTCAACATAGCAGTTCAAATCCGGTAATCATTTTTGTAACGTTGTGCCTAAAAGTTGGAGAATACATTCAAGAATTACCTGAAAATGCTTGAATGTACTTAAAAATATTAAAGAGTACATTCAAAAATTATCTAAAAATTCTTGAATGTACTTTAAAATACCTCAACATACTTTGGAACATGTGGAAATGATTAATAATACTGAAAATATTTTTTACTACTTGAAAACACATTTAAAAATAAATTTAAAAAAATATTCACTGCTATCGTTGTTGTACTCATCCATTCGACGAACAACTATTTTTAAACGCTTTTTCGATCGAAACGAGTCCGAAAACTGTTCAAAAATGCTTCCACGAAACACGAAGATTTTATCGCGGGAATTGAGTCGGGGCGAGCCCCAAAGGACGCAAAAACCATCTCGATTTCGGGTCCACTTCAGGTAGACAAAAAAAATTATATATTCCCGGGGTCCGTTGTCCGACCGCTCAAGAGAAATGACCATTGGATACAAAAAAGTGACGTTCGTTTTTTTATCGGCCTTCACAAAGTGCTCCTTTCGCCCGAAATTCATTCGTCCCCGATGCTCGTTTGTTTCAGATTGTTCCATCAAATATTACTGACTACTTTTGACAATAAACTTTCAACATTTTATGCCTTTGCCATTTTTTTACCTTTTCAATGGTAAACCAATTTTTTTGCTGACTTCAAAGTGAAATTTGGGAAAGGAAATTCATAGCCCCCATTTTCCGGGACAAATCAAATTATTTTTCAATAAATTATACGAAGGGTCTCTTATTTAAATTGCCTCGTTTCAGCGGTCATTTGCCTCGTGGAACGAGAGCGAAAAAACGAAAGGCAAAAAAACCTCGGGTTTCTTAACAAGCTTGTCTTGTCATTCTATTTTACATATCATTACAATTCGCACACACACACACGGGAGCTCAAGCTTATTTTTTTTCACAATTCCAACGTATCATTGTTAAGCGAAAAAGAAAGATACTTCCAATTTTCTCTAGAAGCCTTTAGATTTTGCATTTAATGTAGAAATATGTTCGACGACCCAATTTTTCGTGTCTCCACAATTCATGAGCTGTGTCATTTTGTTATTCAGTTGCAAGTTAATACACTGAGAAAAAAACCAATTGAATAAAAAAATATATTGGTTGATCCAAATAAATGTGCTTCTGCGGAGTGCCACCGATATAGAGATTGTTACAATACTATGAAATATTGGAAAATGTGATTGATCGAAATGACATATTTTTGTATTTGAAAAAGCATTTCTGTCCTCTGAATATCTACATTATCCGTCAAATAAAATTATATTCTATTGAAATCATTCTATATAGAACCCGTAGATGTATGGATGAAATAATTAAGCGGTTGCTACAACATTTTTTATTGCGTACAAAAATATAAATATAAGCGTTTTGTTTGGACCAATAAATTCGATTATTTACACCGACAATTTTACAATTGAAACAACGAAATTTCATTCAACAATACCGATGATATTAGATCAATGATTTTTTTCTCGGTGTACTCGATTAAATGAAATTGAAATGTAAGGGAAATGTGCACGAGTTGATCCCATAAGGTAAGATAATCATTTTTAATATCGACAAAACGTTATCTAGTGATATTCTTTGGTGCAACATAGCGCCCTTCCGCGTAAGTCAATTCATGATGGCGGTGTGAGCGACGCACTTGTTTTGACGGAAAAAAAATTAAAATTGTGAGCTGTGAATCTACGGCAAGGTTGACTTTAAGGTAGTACGTGCACGAACCTCATTAGAAAAAAAATTGACTTTTTTGTATGCTGTAGTAGAGACACAAAAATTGACGTCCGCGAAAACTCTGCAGGCCTTACCGGCTAAATCCAATAGTGATTAATTCACGAAATCAATGCATTTAACCCAGACCCTATAAGAAATCCGTGCGGATCGCACTTTGGAACGGAAATAATAATAGTTCCCGGTTAGATCAGAGCTATGCGAAAAGCGACGAATAACAAGAAAACTGTCGCGGTCACGTATGTTCCATTAAAGAAATAGGTTACGGGACATTTCGAGCAAATATGATCGATTCAATTGACTCATTTTTGCGTTCGCAAGCCGCGTCTGCAATCTCTCTTGTTACAATATGCACATTACACATACACCACAACACACGATTACACATACGGTAAACAAACACATCCTTGACATGTATCGAAAGCACCTGAATACAGCATTGTCACGGATATTGCCAGAATTATGAAATGGCGGCCTGCGACAACTCAAGTCAAATCTGATTGCGATTTTACTTCACTTACCAAACTATAAACAGTTATCACATGCACTTCTCAAATAATTATTTTCTGTATCATCTTTATTCTTATACCCAAATACATTATATATTGCTTTTTTCAGATTCGATCATTTATAGATTTTCTGTTGACTAGTCAACTCGCTAGTACTATCGTAAGCTTAGGTAACTTTTATTGTATACTGTCAGTTGCAATCACTGTTGTGTTTGTGTCTTTATAATATGCTCAATTTGAGTTTTGGTCGGCGTGGTAACAGTGGAGTACTCATGTGTTATATTACCGAGCAATGAATGAAAAAGTTGAGTTTGGGGCAAAATGATCCCTAGGGACCATCTTGTACACAAATAACGTACCATCTTTATTTTTGTTGAATAGATTATCTACTTATGTTCAAACTACACTACTAATGTATAATTGATCTCGCAGATAATAACTGATATACCGGAGTGATTTAGGACTGGCTGTAGAAGACTGGTTTAGTTTAATTCCAGTTGGGTGGGATAAAACTTATAATATAAAGGTAATTTAACTTGTAAGTTCAGTTTAGGTTGTATACCTATGATTAATATATATAAATGTGTTGTAAACTCGAGCAAATTTTTCTTTACATTTACCTAATTGCTCCAAAACAAAAAAAATCCCAAAATAAATCAAGACGATCCGGGGGATCATCTCGTCCATACCCTAGGGATCATCTTGAACACTGGAGTGTCCAAGATGGTCCTTACGTAAGATTTCTAAAAAAGTAAATCTTTTCATCGAAACCCTAACAAATTGAACATTTCGAATATGCCAATCGTAAGATAGATAAATATGCCAGCAGTAAACGCTTTCAGATCTTAATTGTGTTAAATATCTTTGAGATTACGAGCATTCTTCCTTAGGGGGAACATCTCGTACACCTTTCCCCTACAATGTCCACATTCTTCGAGCCTTTGCTTATTCCGTTCTCCACATACGACAGACGCTTCTTCCTCGTCATTTTGCCGGCCAGTCACCTCCCGCTCGTCCCCTAGGCCTACAAAAAAGAAAAACAGAAAAAAACGAGCAAGGACCAGGATTTTTAACAAGCTCGTCTTATCCTCCTATTTTACATGCCATTTCAATTTACGTACGCGGGTACACAGACTCGAAGTTTAATTCTTTTATCGGGCCACTCGTAACACGAGGTATGTGCGTGTCGTTTGGAGCATTAAACGAACTGCGCGCTCGCCCACAGGAGATCGAGAGAAAAGTGAACGTT
This sequence comes from Ophion ellenae, assembly GCA_963210295.1. Taxonomy (NCBI): domain Eukaryota; kingdom Metazoa; phylum Arthropoda; class Insecta; order Hymenoptera; family Ichneumonidae; genus Ophion; species Ophion ellenae. Next base: position 29,588,044 of record OY723391.1, on the reverse strand, counting down.
TTTTTTACGAGACCACGGAAGACTTGAGGCTCTCTTTCCCTCGGGATGCCCCGTTGAGACGAGGGAACAACTCGAGCGTATCAGTATCTTGTCAAACGTCGACATCAGCCGTCCCTCAATGTCCACCTTTTATCTCCCTCTCTCCCGCTCTCTCGATCTTTCTCTCTCTTACTCGACTTTCGCGTACAGACTCCTCCATCTATGTGTATTTTTTTATTTATATTTATACATGGACATACAAGTGTATATTATGTATGACCGTTTTGTTGGTGCTTTCTGCGTCATGGAGGGACTGTCATCGGTCTGGGCCAACTGTTATTTATGACTGCCAGTTTTTGCATGATTTATACGCCGAAATTACACTTGTAAATGCCGATAAAGCGATCAGATATCCGGACAGACGCGTATACGCGAAGGATTTACGATCATTCTATCGTTCCTCCATCGATGTACGCAGACGTGTTTTTTTTTCTTTCATCTCCGAACGCCATTTTGCGTTTTTTTTTATTCATTATTTCTTCGTTTGTTACTCTTCGAAGCGAAAGAGACTTCATTTGGATTTCCGATCAATTCACATTATATATACATAATGTGTGTGTGTGTATATGGGGCATTCCATACCAATTTGACCTGGGTCTGACCCTTGACCCCTCAAATCTGGTTCCCGATTTTTCCTATCATTACTCTCACTCTATCAAGCAATTACAATTTCTTTTTCAGATTTTTCAAAATAAATTTGAGCGCGTCATGAATTTTTGAATTTTTTTTTGAACACCTCGATGGCCGTAATCGAAAAATCTGAAAAAATTCCCAAAAATACAGTGTCAGATATAAAAAATGTTGGTGTAAAATTCATAATGTCTGGGCTTTTGCTTCAACCCCTAATTAGGGTTTTTGGCAACCATGATAAAAAAAAATCGAAAATTCCAAAATACACCTTAGAAAAATCGGAGAAATTTTTTTTTTAATCTGGTATTATGCATACAAAATTTCGAGAAACAGTCTACAGTAAATTGACCTCTGCTTCTTATTTTTTTCATTTTTTTTGCTCAAAAAGCTAAAAGACGGGTTGAAGCAAAAACCCAGACATTATGAATTTTACACCAACATTTTTTATATCTGACACTGTATTTTTGGGATTTTTTTCAGATTTTTTGATTATGGCCATCGAGGTGTTCAAAAAAAAATTCAAAAATTCATGACGCGCTCAAATTCATTTTGAAAAATCTGAAAAAAAATTGTAATTGCTTGATAGAGTGAGAGTAATGATAGGAAAAATCGGGAACCAGATTTAAGGGGTCGAGGGTCAGACCCAGGTCGAATTGGTATGGAATGCCTCATATATATATGTGTGTGTGTGTGTGTGTGTGTGTATATATATGGATGAATGGACAACCCTCGGTACAATTCCTACATACATATTGACAGAAGATATCAGGGACATTTCTCGTTACCTAAAAAATTGCAAATCAGAACGCAATATATTGATATGTTGTAATCACTGATCGAAGAAAAATACTTATCGAACGAAAGAAAAGTGATTAAGAGGTTTTAGGCTACTATGACGATCCGAAAATCAGGGCTGGCTAGAGAAATTAATTTTGGAGGAATAAGGAAGATGGTTGAAAAATCGTTTGGACAGTTATTTTTATGTACATTAAAGAAGTGGTCTACCAAATTTCATTTGAAAAATATTAAGCGATCATCACAGTGTGACCGCCCGAAAAAAAGCCGATTTTCGCGATTTTTTTTAGATGGATAGCATAAGCTAATCGGTCTAATTTTTTTTACAAATTGAAGCACCGACAAAGAATACAAAATGTGTTTTTTTAAATTTCTTTATTTATTGTTTACCATTGTTTTTATTTGCGGAAAATTGCGTTGAAGCCAAATGGTGTCCCATGGTGGCCAGGATTGCGGTCGCAAATTTTATCTGAAACAAACATTTCAAAATGATTATTAATCTGTAGGGAAATTCATATGAAGGTTTTTTTTAATGAACTTTGAAAAAATGGCGGCGGTTTTAACGAAAAGTATCAAAATCAGCCTTTTTTCGACAGTTTTTCGTAAAAAAATAGGAAGATTAAAAAAATCTTCCATAGCAACATAAGGAATGACGTAAAGAATGTTAAAAGCTCAAACCGATAGCTTGAAAACTCTTCCTTTGAGAGTGGCGAACGTTTTGAAAAACACCGACCCGAGCAAAACGCGTTTAAAGTTCGGAGTGCGGTATCTCGCGCTCCAATCACGTTTCCTAAGAAAGGCTGTAGCTACTGAAATAATTAGAATTTCGATCTAAAAATGGGACAGAATGTTTATAACCGTGTGTACTATCGGATAGCGCAAATTTGTGATTTTTGAAAATTTTACACTGTGATGATCCCATAATAGTTAAAGAAGTTATGAGCAACCTCGTGAAGGACCTTCGAAGGTGAGGGGTTAACGGTGTACTTGATTTTAACCACCCAGTTGATTTGAAACTAAAAAAAAAACAGTTTTTTCTTAAAATAGATATTATTGGCTGAGACTTGACCGAGCTCTTTTTCGTTGTCATGTTTCAATAATCGAAAAAAATATGAATCAAAAATCTAATTTTTCGAGGAATGATGACATCATTATTGTTCATAAGTAATGCAAAAAAAATGGTGAGAAGAAAAACGTTGGTCAAGGCTAAACTGCTATTACACTGAATAAATGTACCAAATTTCACGTCAATCCGTTTATTAGATGTCGAGAAATCGTGTACACCGCTTTGAAATACATCGTTTCGGGAAAAACGCGTTTAGTTTTACTAGCAGTTCTATCGTTGTAATAATAAGTTTATCTTGAATTTGCGATCCCTGCAGCGTATGTTGGAACTTCCTCTTCAATTTCAGTTGCCGCAAGCGAGTGTCGATTTTTTTTTAAATTCACAGTAGCCTAACCCCTTAAAAATATGAATATCGAAAACACATTATCATTGTTATTTCTGCCTTCCTATTATTATAATTGTTGTTGATGTTATAATCATTATTCCTCTGTGAATATATAATATCGAGCAGACCTTAAATTAAAAAAGATCGAGGTTAATCGAGCGAACAGATGGTGATGAAAAATATATCGCAGCCACGTTGCTGGTTACAAGAAATTCGGGACGGCGAGAGGAGCGTTTAAAGGGGCAAACGCGTGTAAGAGAGACGAATTTGAGAGTGACGCCGAGAGTTCCGTGTTCTAGGGTGAAGCGAGAGTAAAGGGGGGAGAAAAAAAAATTGATCGACGTCGGCGGCAAGGGGACAAGCGAGACAGAGAAAGAGAGAGGAAGGGGCGAAAAAGACCTGCTTACCACCTGACGTGGTTTCGAGCAACCTGAGAGTCCCGTAGAAGATTCGGTTGCTCGTATTTTGTGTATTATATCCTGCGTCGACAGACGTGGCCATCCGATCACCCTACAGCTCTTCGGTACGAATATGAACCTCCTTAAAGGCGAATCAAACTGATCGATGACGAAACGCTAAATTAGGCATATTAGTACAACCAAACGGATTCAGTACTTATGTGTTTAAAAATGACGTCGAAGTTTGCATCGTTGAAACGCAACGATTTCTTTTATGCTCTTTTTTCATTTTTGAATTTTCACCATTATCCAAAGCCTTATCCAAAGCGAATTGAGATAACAAATCTCTAATAAATATGCGTAAAAACGTGTAAGCGATTTTCACAGCATAAATCGTCGGAATAAATTGTACAATTAGAAAAAAAAATTCGTTGCATTACAATGAGGCAAACTTCAACGTCATATTTTAATAAAATATGTTCCGATGTTATTGCACGAGAGGTGGATCATGAATAGATGAAGTATCCTTTCATGGAATCGTAATCAATTTTTTCATATTTTTGCAATTTGAAAATCACGCAGCTCACTGCTCGATCGGTTTAAGGTACAAAATTATTTAACTGTAGAGGCTGCAAGGTCCCAGTACGACTGGGCCAATACTCGGATGGGTGCAATGAAAAAAAATACTTGAGCTGACTCCATCATCGGGAGATTTAAATTAATTGAAATTTCAATGCAAATTTTTTGAAAACGAAATATTAGGATTTTGATAAAAGCAACTTTTTTATTTTTCAAAGATTACTCGGAAGAATAATTTATTTTGTTTTTTCATCTCAACATTTCGTTGGTAGATGAACCTGTAAATGAACAATTTTGTTGATTGAAGTCATCTTTTTCTCTCCATCTGAAACTCGGTGAAATATAGCCGCCTGTAGTAACGTAAAAACCAAAAAGGGCATGCGAAGGAACGTTAGAATAATGACGAGATTGAAGTTTGCATCGTTGGAATGCAATGAAATTGAATACCTGTGAATTTCTATTGATTCAACTCGGCAAACTTTGCCTACAAAAATCCTCTCAATTACTTCTTAAGCCACTTATTGGGGGATCGATGGGATGTTGAATAAGTTCTCGCTGTTTTTTTCGTGAAAATTTGTTTTATTTAAAAAAATCTACAGATATTACATGAAGTGCAACCATCTCATGGCATTGAAAATGTAATCAGACATTTCGAGTAATAAAAAAACAGGTACATGTGAATATATTTACATCCATCCATCCATCCATCCATCCATCCATCCATCCATCCATCCATCCATCCATCCATCCATCCATCCATCCATCCATCCATCCATCCGTCCGTCCATCCGTCCGTCCATCCGTCCGTCCGTCCGTCCGTCCATCCACCCGTCCATCCATCCATCCATCCATCCATCCATCCATCCATCCATCCAGGTCTCAACTAGAATTCTGTGGACTTCAGCTGCAATTTAAAAAAAAATAACGTACTGCAGTTAAATTCACCGCAAATACTCATTTGTTGGCACGAAATTTGACATGTTTAACACTATGAAAAAAAAGTTGTTTACACTTCGGCGAAATAACATACACTGAATTTCAAGCTTGCTTATAGTACTTGATGCGTTACCATTTTTAGCTACACACACGTGTGGTGACTGCGCGTGGGATTTGATAAAGAACGGGAAAGTAACAATTACTAATACTTTATTGGAATACAAAAAGGTGATGGATTGATTCGCGCAAAGCTCGTTCGTAACGTAGGCTGGAAGTTTTCTTAGTACGATACTGACCAACGTTAGGGACGTTGAAGCCCCACCCCGTTTTATCTGAAGTTTTATGTTGCGTGAGTTGGCTGTGCCGCGGTCGGTGTTGCAGAGTCACCTCACACGCAGTTCTGGTAACGCCATCTGTTGGAGAACAGTGATAAGATATTCAGCGTCCTAATAGAAAATAAATATAACAGGATTTTGCATAATAATAGAAATAGAAAACTTGAAATATATAGAAGACCTTTCGTTGGATTCCAACCATGCAAACTTCAACGCTATGAATAATAAGTAAAAATAATTAACAGAAAAAAAAACATTTTTAAACCTACAATCGATCAATCAACAAGCTCGTTATTCGTCCAATTCCCTCGTCAACAGCGCTTATTCCTACAAATATAAATCTTCAATCTTAGCCGCGCCAATAAAGAGCCAAATGGCGATTTTCAGAAATAGATCGAGAGAACAATGAAACGAGGATTTTTCATAGTAATGTAACGTGACTGGGTGAGTTACGAAGGCGAAAAAGACGTCGTGTCTCGAGTATGCTTGGCGACTGACCAAAAATGTGAAACGGTTTTGGCGGCTTCATCCCTTGATGGCTGACCGTCAAAAGCGTCAGCGAAGCCATTTCCGGCTTAGCGAGATAATTCGCGTCTCGTATATTCTTCTCCTTCCTCTTTCGGATCACGAGATCGTTTCTTCGTTCCTCCAGACGGACTTCACTCCACGTTCATCTTTCTTCCGTATTTCTCTATACGGAATGTCCCACGAGCACACAAACTCCGTGTGTAATGCCGAAGAAATGACGCCGTGTTTTACTGTGAGAGAAAACGAAGCTCGGCTTTTATTCGCGCGGTTAAGGATTTAATGAGGCAGAGCTCGACCTCGTTATCCTACATACTATGGATACGTGTATATATATATACAGGGTGTCCTGTTATGAATGGATAATCCTGCAACTGCCGATAGGTCAGATCATATCCTACTATATGCTGGAATTTCAGTTCACCAAAAGTCCCACGGTTTTCGACATTTTGGGCTTATGTTATTTTTTTTTAATCATCTGTTTTTGGTTTTTCGCATACCATTTCTATAAATGATATGAATCGACAATAACTAAGCGACTTTTTAAATTAATTGGCACGATATGCGTAGAAAATTTTTTTTCACCGCAGGCCATTAGGCCTTAGGCCACAGTAACAGGTAAAAAAGTACTTGCGAATTTAACAATTTTTTTTGTATGAAAAAGTGATTGACTCGTTAAATTAATTACACATCTATTTAGTATGGATATCAAGCTGTTAGAATTTTTGGTTAAATTCGCACATGATTTTATACCCGTTACTGTGGCCTAAGGCCTTAAAGTCAGATGTTCGAATTGATTTATATGAAAATTCTGGGTAAGATCTTTTTTCATAAAGTTTCCTTAACATTTAACGTTAAAAAAAAAGATTTTTCCAGATAAAACAAATAACCAAGAGTATTTTTTTTTAACCGGGTGAAAAAAGTTATCATTTGATGAAATGGCATGCGAATCACCAAAAGCAGATGATTTTTATCTCGAAAACCGTGGGTCTTTTGATAAACTGACATTGCAGCATACAGTAGGACATGATCTGACCTATCGATGGTTGCAGGATTATCCATTTATAACATGACACCCTGTATATAGTGACACACATATATATCTATATAATTTTCGTACATATATACCTGCTGTCTTCCACCTTTTTTCGCTCACGAGATCGGAAACAACCGCAACATCGACATCTACGTGGATACATACATACACAGTATTTTTTATTTTCAGCCCGATCTTATTATTTACTATTATCATTATCAGCCCGAAAATTGCCTCATTGTTGTGGAAACGAAATTTCAAGTCGTAGCTTGTTACGACTCGACGTCCTCTTGTTAGCGATGTTCTCGGCCATATAATCTCGAGCTTCGTTCTCCCTCCTTCCCTCCCTCCGTCGACCCCTATAATAGTTTTCTTTGAGGTCCCGTCTTCTTTTGTACAAAACCATCGCAATTACGCATTCCTCGAGACCGCGCCGCGCACGAACACGGTGTGTGCCACGTGCTGAATAGCTTATGGAATTCTACGATTTCGAATCCGCAGCCTCACATATCGAGCAACAAAATGCATTTTTTAGTGTTACGAATCTTAAAAAAAGAAGAGGAATATAGCTGAAGAACTAATTCATGGGATCCCAGTGTTGGAAGATCGTGCTAATAAGTTGAACGGAGAATTGATTCCGAGAGCGTTATTTTTTTCATTGTACCAATATTTTCAAAACAACCCTTGTTTTTTACAATATTTTCTTATGTATAAACACAAGAGAAATCATCGAGGCCTCGTTTGAAATCTGCTGCGATACGATCTTTTATTTTTTTATTTTGGCGACATATTAAGCCTAGCAAGCAGATTTTGTATTCCTCTACTTTTCATGACTTTTCTATACTAGGACACTCTAAACTGTGTCGAAAGAAAACTACAGACGCGCCTCCGTGCGGGTAGCATAGTTTGAGATATTTCTTTCACGAACCCGAGTATTTAAAAATTAACTAATTTTCGTCTATAATCAAGTGAAAATACGAGCAAGTTACCGAACTTTAATCGAAAAATCAAAATTAAAAATCATCTCATTTGTATGGCACTTTGTGGAGATGTCACGACGGCCACCTTTCTATTTAGGAATTTATACACTAAATAATTCTAGATGCCTGATAGAAACAATACATAAGGACAATAAAAACAGCGGGTCACCGAATGTTTAAAGAAAACATTAATGATATGAATTAATGATGACTTAGAAAAATGTCACTGGCAGATGAATTTTTGTAGCCGCGACTTTTCAAAGATAATGTAAAAATGTATAAAACTACTAAATTTGCGCGAAATTTTTTATTCCAGTATATCGTTGGATATGATAATTGATTGTGACTTATTTTTATTTAGCGCCCCTGTAATTTACCAATGATTCGGAAGGGTCCTCATGCTCCCACAAAATACGGCCCTCCGCGAAAAAAATATCTTAACCTTCGAAGCTGCATTGGTCCAGTAAAAAATACGAAACCCCAGCACTTTTTAGCGTAGAATACGAATTTTTGACTGAAGGTAGATGGTTGCATACTGAAAGTAACCCCAATAAAATGTTGACCCTCAACTCGCCCCAACCCTAAGATAGGGGTTGAAAACGTAAAAATCGCCGTATCTCGATAATGAATAGCCCGATCAAAAAATGTTTCAAACGAAAGTCGTTTGGAATAATAAAGTACGTATAAAGTTATCTGACGTCCAATCCCCTATCTCTGGAAATAGCGGAGTTAGGGCGAGTTGAGGGGCAACATTTTATTGCGGTTACTTTCAGTATGCAACCATCTGCCTTCAGTCAAAAATTCATATTCTACGCTAAAAAGTGCTAGGTGTTCCTCTCTTTTACTGAATTATCTGTCAGACCAGAGTTTGGAGAAGTTGTACACTTTTCTTCGAAATCGTAAGTACATTTTTATTTATTTATTGCGTATCTGATGCCACCGAAAATGTTACTGAGGATGAGACTAACTTTAGAATTTGAAAAATAAAGAAAATCATACAAAAAATATATAATTTTTTTTGTATTGATCGGCTGGTATTATTTTTATCGAACTTTGTTGATACTAAAAAAAGGCTTCGCTACAGTCATTTTTGAGAAAAAAATCAAAACTCAAAAAAGCATCGCCTTTTATTCTACCCTCCCATGCTCTGGTATTCTTTAGTCATCATTCCCATCTGGGTAATTGTAATTGTTTCCCATGTTTCTGAAACGCAGACATGTTGATTTTTACTATAATTGACGTGGAGAAACTTTCATCATACCGAAGATTCACAATATTTATTTTTCTCAGTCACTTTGTTCTCTCTTCTTCTTTTCTTGAACCTTATAAACTTCACTTGATCACGAAGCTCAAATTTTTTAACCAAATGAAGCCGACATATTTTAGCATTGAAAATGCTTTTAAAACTGTATACTTATGTTTGTTGAGGTAAGCTGGGTATAGGGGTTTGAATTAGCTGGATCTCACACGAAACTAACGCTACCCTCACTTCCCTGACACTGCGCTGTAGTAGAGTGGGGGGCAGGGGGGAGCTGCGACATACTGAATGCCTGTGATCGGTTGAAAAATGCCCTCTCCCTACCCAATTCTAATCTTGTCAATATTTTTTAAATTATATGATCTCAATATATCAATATTTTTTTAAATAATAAAAACCAACTCATATTATCTACATGTACCTGTTTTTTATTACCCGAGAAGTCTGATTACATTTTCAATGCCATGAAATAGTTGCAGTTTGTGTAATATCTGTAGATTTTTCCTAGTAGTTCTAAGTACTTTGTTGAAGAATTAGAAATATGTTTGTTTTTCTTTTGAATTTAAAAAATTGAGAATTTTTTCCGCTAAACAGTGCATTTGCAACTTTCACGACACTTTTTGTTTTATAAACGTTCCAATTTTTGAACAAATGGAGTTTTGGGTTCATCGACTGATTAGTAATGTTGGTCGGAGTCTGACGTTTCTATTTCACTACAATTGAACCCCAATACACGCATTTGTTCGAAAGTAATCGAGCGATAAACGTCGTCGTTCTGACAAACCAGTGCGGAGCAGATTAAGGTACCAAAAATAACGCCCCAAAAATTCATCTGTTTATTGCTAAATATCGAAAATCGGTTGACCGAGAATTCAATTTTAACGCTCGATTGACATCGCGGCATCGCGTGTAATTTTCCGCGAGAATGATTATACGCGCAATCTGTAATACACGTAGCAGCAACCACCTATGTGCTCGAATGAATCGATCATTGCTTGGATTTTAATACGAACCAACGTACAAAAGTCACGTGGAAATTCTCGAAACTTCGAATTTCCATCAATGCCCATTTCGAGAATAAAGGTCAAATAAAAATAAATGTATAAAGCAATATTCAAGATAGCTCTGACAGTTTAATTTTTTGGTTTTCGAATAAATTGGAAACTTTTTAGTTTTGCGTTGTCTGTTTATTATGATCTGAAGTAGACGATGAAAATTACTCTCTTGACAGCCACGTCAAACCCACCACTACCCCAATTTATATTTAAGAAAAAATTACACGATATATTAGGTGTACAACTTAGTTCGGTCCGTTTTCAAAAGATGGCTCTAGGTGCTATAAATGGTTGACGGCAACAGCTGATTTTTGCTGTATCGTGAAGTATCAACATCTCTTAACCAAATATCGTTTACAGACCTTTGAGTTTTGCGCATCAAGTCTAATTTTTACTGCGGTGAAAATGTCAAATTTCGTCCCAAATAAGCACCATTCGCGGGAAGTGTTGATTTTATGTTTCAATTGGAAGAAAAGTGCAGCTGAAGCCCACCGAATGCTTTTGGGACCATCACGGGAGACTTCTACAGGCAACAATTGATCCGTTTGAAGCGAGCTATAGCCGAAAAACGTCCAGAATATGCGACCAGACACAAGTCCATAATCTTTCAACATGACAACGCTCGGCCTCACGTTGCTATTGTGGTTAAAAACTATTTGGAAAATAGCGGGTGGGAAATTCTGGCTCGCCCGCCTTATAGCCCAGACCTTGCCCCTTCCGATTACCATTTGTTTCGATCGATGCAGAACGCTTTGACTGGAATACGCTTCACGTCACAACAGGGTATCAAAAATTGGCTCGATTCATTCTTGGCTTCAAAAGATGAACGCTTCTTTCGCGACGGAATTCATAAATTACTAGAAACATAGGGAAAAGTAGTGGCTAGCGATGGACAATATTTTAATTACTGTATTAATTCATTTTATCATTCAAATAAGTGCGTATTTTAAGCAAAAAAACGGACCGAATTAAGTTGTACACCCAATATTTAAAAGTGCTTGCGAAAAAAAACACATTCGGGGAACTATATTTTTGTGGGATAATTTTGATCCGCCCCGCTTGGTGTATACGCCCAATGTCTACTGCGCGTGTCTGATATCCCCATAAAAACCATGAATTATTCATTCATCGTTTTTTCTACACCATATATATATGTATATGTGTGTGGGTGTGTGTGTGTGTATGTGTGTGTATCCCATGATAAAACCTGAGAAAGATCTACGATCGTTACAGCCAACGAGGTCTAAAGTCTATAGAACATTTCATAGATATACATACACTAGGCACGTAAGCTATGCACATATATTTGCATGTCTGTGTGTATATATATATATATATATATATACATATTCCACGAGCGATACTATAAGTCGATACGTATGTATGGCTAGCAAAAGCCTATAATTAAGAGCACTTTCCCCAGTCATTCATTATCGGTAATTGGTTTATTAGCCAACTCGAAACGTTCTTTCGAATAAAAAAGGACAACGGAAAGGAAAAAAGAGCAACAACTGTTGCTGAATAGTCATATATAATACTCGGTGAGAAGGAGGAGGAAAAAACATTAGCCGCTTTTATATCGAATATTGGTGGGGCAGTGGAACAAAAAAATCGTCGTGTATATGGCAAAATCTCGTATGGGTATTTTATAATTGACGCATAGTTATTAATGCCAGAGAGCTCGTGAAATATTCATAAATTTTCGGCCGAGGTGATTTGGGCTGAGCGCTGGGGCGAATAGGACGATAAATCTGTAGAGACGTGCTTGAACGCTCCTGGTTCCTGGTGTGAAAAATATTTTGGGAAATATCGTATATTGTTGGAGAAGAATAATATTTAGAGGGTATAGTTTTTAGGCAGTGCATCCCATGCGGAAATTTGATGAGGAGTCCCTACATTCTACCACATCCTTATAGGGATGATAGATGGTATTGAAATTTGCATCGCTGGGATGCAACGAATTTTTTTTTTCCTCTTGTCCAATTTTGTCTGCATATTCAGGCTACAAAGAGTACTGAAACCTTTTTGAAGATCCTTAGTAGGGCTCCATACGTAAACTTTGAAAAAACGGTTTTAGATAGTAATAAAAATGAGAAAATGGAAAAATAAAGAATTTTCGTTGCATTCCAACGATGCAAACTTCAATACCATTTTGATACGGACGTCGCACGTAGAGAGTTCACATTGGAATCCAAGGGGATACCGCGGCATTTCCCGATTGTCGTCGTTTGAGCATTTTTTACTTGAATTTCTCAACCGGAATTTGGTGGATCTCCCAAAAAAAATCGTTTTGGGATACCGTGCACAAATTTTTTCGGGAGTCCCAGTATTCCACATCTCTATAAGGATTTGTTAGGGATACCGCACATACGCATTCCTCAATGCGATTCAATTGGATTGGAAATTGGATGGAATTGGATTGGAAAATATGTGAACAGTCACGAGAAAAAACTCGGCTTGTTGAAACATAACCTGCCCGCTTCGCGAGTGTTTACGTGTGTGGTGATATTATGTCAACGTGCAGCAAAAAAAAACTAACCACTCTTAATTACAGTGGATTTTTAGTGAAGCCATTCAAATTGATTTTTAAGATATACTTTTTTAAGGGGCTATACCAGTGTGACACTTTCAAAAAAACGATTTTTTTTGCCTTTTTCGACAGTTTATGCTTTCAAGAATATCCTGTAAAAATTTCACGGCCGTATCTCTAATCATTTTTTTCTTGCAAAAATCGATAGTTAAATCTTTAAACGCGTTTTTCTCGAAATGAGATTTTTCAAATTTGCTGACATTGTAACTCAAAGAGCAATTATCCGATTGACTTGAAATTTGAACGGAGTACTCTTGAATATATTTACTCTACAATTACGTAGGATATTTTTGATTCGATGAAAATTGACGATTTGACATTGAGAAAAACGACCATATTATAGGCAAGAAAATAGACTTTTTTCATAACTACGCCATTTTGTTAGATTTTGATATTTTTCGAAAATCCTACGTCATTGTACAGGACATACCTTCCAGTTTAACGACATTTTCTCCTTTTTCGGATTCAGCTACTCAATCGACCGGAATCATGTCAGCAATGGAGGAACTTTTTTGGCGCCTCCGAAGGCAGCGCATAAGTCGCGGATCCAATGCGCTGACCCATTGGATCCCTATCAGGAAATAGGAACAAGTATAAGAATCCAATTGGACCCCTACGACAATTTCCTCCTTTTGTTCTTTCTTGTTTGCCGACAGTGACGTCACATTCCTTCCAAAACTACCACTTTTTAAACCTCATGTCACAAATTCGTGTGGAATTGTTTACTTTTTTTTATGTGTATCCATTCCTGTTGCACTCGCCAAGTGGACGGAAAGCGCCATATTTAATCCTGCTGCAGAATTGGCCCAGAGAGCCACGTTCCTCTCGCTCTCCCTATCTCTCTCCCTCCTCTCCCTCGCTCCATTCCCATCCCCAGCATCGAAGACGATTGTATAATTTATATTTGTCATTCATCTCCGTCTTGTTTACCTTTGTTATTTTCCCAGTATTGATCCGGGAGAGTTTCGAAGAGTAAATGGGTTGAGACGTGGAGTGGGCTGAAGGGGTGGAAAGAGAAATGGGGAGAATGAGAAAGAAGGGGAGGAGAGGGAGACGGAAATCGTCGGAGAGACAGAGAGAAAGATAGCAGAGAGTGGTGGTTTTCCTCCCCTCTGAATGTCCCGGGCGTGTGTGGGTGGGAAAAGGAGAACACGCAGAAACAGTGAAAGACCGAACACACAAGAGACGGAGCATTGGAGGGGGAGAGAGAAAGAGAGAGAGAGAGAGAGAGATGCAGAAATATATATGAAGTTTCCAAAACTTTCAAGAGTACTATGCCTTTCAATATATAAGGGAAAGCTCGCCGCTGTGCCACCATTCGCTCGTTTCCCGCAAACACAAAGTTTGCGAAACGTATAATGTCGCGGATAAATCAAGGAAATTTGATAAATCAACAGAACATTCCCAGTTAGAAGGGAGAAACTATACGCCAAAAGGGACAAGAGGGAGAGGCGGGTATTCCAACGTAAACCCTCGCGGGGTTTTACGTGTTACCCTTTGCAATTGAAGCTATTCCTATTACTCCCTACTTGCACTACGCTATTCTAACCGAACGTTTCGTTGCGTTCACAGCCATCTTAAGGGGTTAGGCCACTCTAGAGGCCGAAAAAATAGGCTTTTTGGGGATTTTTTTCAGAAAAACTACAAAATAAATCGAGATTACAAAAAAGGGTGTTTATCATACGCATCCGTGACTTTATACAATAATTTTTTCGAAGCGATTCATTTTAAAATGGCGGCTATGCAGCGTTTATCTCAAAACTGCATTTTTTTAATTCGCCGGAAACATAACTCAGACAATTTTCAACAGATTCACTTGAAATGTTGAATATATCTTGAAAAATACATTGTCTATGGAAGGAGGTAGGATTTTTTTTATATTGCATAGTTCATTTGTTATTAACAATTATCTAACGATTTTTTAGGCAAATTTTTCACTTTCCAAAAATTTGCCTGAAAAATCGTCAAATAATAAATGTTAATAACAAACGAAGTTAATAACAAATGAAGTATGCAATATAAAAAAAAATCCTACGTACTTCGATAGACAATGTATTTTTCGAGATATATTCAACATTTCAAGTGAATCTGTTGAAAATGGTTCGAGTTATGTTTCCGGCCAACTTAAAAAATGCAGTTTTGAGATAAACGCTGCACAGCCGCCATTTTGAAATTAATCGCTTAAAAAAAATTATTGTGTACGGTCACTTATATGTATGATAAACACCCTTTTTTGTGATCTCGATATATTTTGTAGTTTTTCTGAAAAAAAAATCCCCAACAAGCGAGCGAGATAACTTTAGGCGAGGAAAAAGTTTGCTGATTTTCATGATTTTTTTTTTTAAGGAAACATTTCTTCACCAATTTTGAGACTTAGGATATGTTTTATTAATACTTTTGGCTGTTACATGGTATATTTTTATTTATTAATCATTCAAAATGGCGGAGGTAGTGAACGGTCTTGTAAACTGCATTTTCAAAACTGGCATGACGAATAGCCAAAAAACTAATCGCCAGATGCTGATTAAATTTAGCATAAATCTTTTCCACCTTATTGTTTAAAACATGAACATGAGTGTTTTTGAAATTTTTTTCGAAAGTAAGTTTTATTGCATAATTCAGCCATTTTTTTCGGAAAACCCAATCTTTTTGTTTCAAAGCGTATCATTTTATCGATTTTCAATATTTCTCACTTTTTCGTAGTTCAAATTCTGCGTATGAGTGTTAATGAAAGAAAAGTCT
>OY723391.1:29565195-29567695 GCA_963210295.1 Ophion ellenae | reverse complement strand
TCGTATACATGCGGTGGGAGGAGGGAGGGGGAGAAAAAGACTTGAGCAAAGGTTGCAACTGTAGTCTGAGCTATATAGCCAGAAACTGTATCTACTCTATACGACTCGAGTGCTCATTTCAGATAGGAGAGTTTCAAACTTTTAATTTCTTCAGTTTTACGCTGGGGGTTTTATGATTCGTTCCGTCCCCCCGCGCATCTCTGCCCGACCCTTTTTTCGACTCGCGAAGAAATTCTTACCCGATATACAGATATACATGGAGGTACTACATGTGTCCGTACGTATGTCTGCGTATATCTGTTCTTAACGAAAATCGTTCGTTGCAGTCTGAGAGATAGGGAAGAGAGAGGGAGAGAGAGAGAGAGAGAGAGAGAGAGAGAGAGAGAGAGAGAGAATAAAAAAGCTCGGTACGAATGGAATGCTGATAGCGTCTACACATCCCCCGACGAATCTCTTCACCCTCTCACAAACTCATCTCACTTCCGTGCTTACAGCTTGTGTACGTTTGTGTACGTCCGTGTACAGTGCTACTTACGTTTTCGCCCTTCCCCTCCCCCCTTCGCAAACCCGCTTCTCCGCTGCTCCAAAAGTCAAAGAGAAAATCCAAGCTTCGTCTATATCCGGCGAATGCTGTGTGTGCGTTACTTGTATTAGGACCTAAAATCCCATAATGAACTCCATACCCTGCCACCCCACGAAAAGCGGACTCGCCCGATTACGAGCCACCCTTGTAATGAATTTTCTAATGTAGCAGCAAATTGACTCGTCGTGCAATCTTTTTATTGGGGATAATGGGCATCCGCAGAATTCACGACTCAATTGTTCGAAATCGTGGACCTTCGTTCATGAGGAATTGTCGGGTATCGTCGAAATTTTCATAAAACTTTGACTGAGTCAACAAAATGATGAGGAGGAATAAAACTAAAAACAAAAATAAAGTTGTGATAATGTTTAAAAATTGAAAAATAGTAAGAATACAATTAAAATAAAATTATGTTGCAGTTTGCATTCTTTCAGTGCAACGAAAATTGATTTTTTTTATTGACCCATTCATTTTGTTTTTTCGACTGCGAAAATCCCTGAAACGTTTTTGATGTATTTTCACTAGAGATTTCCGAGCATAATTGGCGAAAGGGCTTTGGCTAATGATAAGATGAAGAAATGAAAAATGAACGAAGAAATGCATTGCGATCCAACGATGCTAACTTCAACGTCATAAGCTTAAGGGGTATGCATAACCTTGGAATATAGAAAAATCGATTTTTGGGTTATTCTATTTTTTAATTCTATTCCAAAAATTGACCGAGTTATCACGATATTAGTGGAGCAGGTCAAACCGTCCCGTTGCGTTATGGCTCTATAGCGCTCTGCGATGCATTATATGGTTTCTAAGGGCATTGAAATGACTTAGTCCAATCAGGCTGTTTGATTGTTATACGGTGCAGGAGTCGCAGATTGAAGGTACGAAAAATAATTGTAATTTTATCTCAAGCAAGTAGTCCATATACGAAGGCACTTTCTTACAATTAAATTTTTCAAATAACAGTTGGGACGAAAGAGTGCATTTCATAGATAGAAATGTTAAATAAAAGATATTTCATTTTTTTACAAGCTCCATTATTAATGGAGATATAAGCGACGGAAATTAATCGCATCACCTGTCACTCATCGTTCCGTTTCTCTCATACAAAAGTTTCTTATTCATATCGCCATTACTAATGGAGCTAGCAAAAAAAATAAAAGAGACATTTTTTATTGTCAATTTAAAAAGAAACATCTTTGATTTCAAACGTTTTTCTACATAATGCACTTTTTCGTCACAATCGTCATTATAACAATTAAATTGTTTATAACGAAAAAAAACGATTCTAGAACAAAATAAATGTCCAATTCGTATTGCCCGTGCCGGAAACCATAAAAAAACCATCGTAGATATTAAGCAGACCCAAACATTTATACGAAAATTGTGTACGGAAAAAGTGGATTTGGTGCGTTTTCTCCTCTTGCATTTATCTCGAAAGTATACTTTGCAGTTTGGCGTACGTCATATCTTAAAATCTAATCGTTCGATTTACTTCAAATTAGGACTGAACATATTTTATAACATATTCAATCGACAGGCCGGATGACTTTTTATCATGATCCTCCGTTAATAACAACCGTTTAAAGTCGTTATTTTTGTTGAAAATCGACATTTTTTTCGAAACAGTGCAATTTATGCAAATTTTGAAAAAGTATACGTTGGTTTTGTAGTTTTACGATTGTACTAATAGTATATTTTTTACTATATATTAATCTAGTTACCGGAATCATGTACGCAACCGATCAGTGCGGAGGCTGCAGTCCTCAGATTAAATGACAATAATTACGTAGTTCATATATTTATATTTCGCCATTTAAAAAACGGTGACATGTCAAGACTATGTACTATCTGTGTGCGAAAGATCGACCTTATCATCCCAATACCTAAGACGAAAAAAAAAAAATTGAAAATCGATCG